>JAQHUG010000035.1:1196164-1240491 GCA_028555095.1 Dicrostonyx torquatus
TTTTTTTAATTATGTAGAAAAAAATTTTGCCTCTATTCTTAATTAGCTAGTGCATGTTTCTTTGGTTCCAAAAAGCCACATATGTTGCTTACTTTTCTCATTATTAAGATCAAATGCCCAAAAAAAGCAGATTAGGAAAGGAAGGCTTTATTTGGCTTGCAGTTCTAGGAGATACAGTCCACCGCAGTAGCAGTGGATTGGCAGCAGCAAGAGGAGGCTGGTCACACTGTGTCCACAGTTAGGAAGCAAAGGAAAAAGGGAACACAGATGCTTAGGCCTGCTTTCTCCCTTTTTACTCAGCCTGGGATCCCGGCCCAGGGAATTGTACCACCCACTCTTAGGCTGCGTCTTCCCTCTCAGACATGGCCCGAGATTTGTTTCTGCAGTGTTTCTGGATCCCAGCAAATTGATGAAGATTGACTATTGCACCATCTATTTCAGCTCCCTAAAGCTGAGGTTTGAAAGAAGGAAACACCATTTCATTGCTCAATAATGCTTCTGTGCTTTTAAACATTCAGGCTTTGAAATCCAGGTTCTTCTGTACAAGTTTGAAATATGTCTAGTGAGTATTGAAAATGATGCTGGGTGTGATGATGCATGCCTTTGAGTTCAGCACTATAGCAGAGGTTGGGGCCAGGGTGGGGCAGGAGGCAGAAGACAGTCGAACAGGGCCATCAATGAATTCCAGACCAGCTTGGTCTTCATAGTGAGTTCCGGAACAGTCAGAGTTACATCTCAAAAATCCAAAGCCAAAAGCAAAGCAAAACAAAACAATTCAAAACAAAAAGATGATGAACATGTACAATTATTTATACAATCGATTTTTGGGCTCTTTGTTATACACCAGTTTATCAGCTTAGAGCTGTTTTCTTCTTCAGCATCATCTGCCTCGCAACATCTCTGCTTTACCTTGTGACTTCTACACAGATTCTATCCTTCTTCTTATGCAGATTTTTAAAACCTTCAAAAAACCCATCAGCATTTGGCATGGGCATAGGGGAGCTGGCTCTGCCCACTACCTGAAGGGGGAGCCCCAGTGGTCTGGACCAGCTCAGTAGGCCAACATCCAGTGAGGCCTTCTTGATGTGCCATAACATGGCACAATATATCATATGGTAATGAGGAGAGAGAGAGGACCCCCTTTTACAGCAAACCCTCTGTGATGATGGTGAGAATTTACCTATGGGACATAGAGATGGGTCTGCTGTTGTGAGTACTTCTTGCCCTTCCAAAGGACATGAGTTCAGTTTCCAGAACCATGTCAGGAAGTCCAGAACCAGTAGCTCCAATTCCAGGGAATCTAATACCTTTTTTCAGCTTCTACAGGCACTCATATATACGTGGTGTAAATTCACACAAAGACATGCACATAAAAATAAAAAAACAAAACAAAACAATATAGCCAGGTGTGGTGGCACAGGCCTTTAATTTCAGCACTTAGGAGGCAGAGGCAGGCAGATCTCTGTCAATTTGAGGCCAGCCTGGTCTACGGAGTGAGTTCCAGGACAACCAGAGTAACACAGAGTAACCCTGCCTCGAAAAAGAAAAAAGATACACAAACAACTAAATCTGAAAAAAGAGTTTGTTTACTTTCCCTCATATTCTAATCATCTGTCATCAGGCCCCAGTTGCTAGCATCAGTACACTGTGGATCAAGTTTGCAACCCATGAACTTAGGGAATGTTTTCAAACCATAGCACAGAGCATTGTCAAAACTCAAAGAAGGGCAATATCTCATTTTGTAATGGAAATAGAGATTTCACACATTACAGATGAGAAACTCCAGTGATGATTCTTTTAACTGACCAGGACAGGTCTGTCCATGTGCATGTTAAAGCATGTAGGGTAAGACTTGCCTGCCTCTTCAGAGGAGTGGGTGGAGCTTGTCTCTTAGAGGGGCCTCTGTGCCTGCATACAGAGCAGGGTCCTGCTTGCCATGCACACAGGGGTGACACACTCTGCCAGGTCCCCAAGGGGCGGGGCTAGGTGTGCCTGGATGCTAGCATTTCTCCCTTCTTTATTTATTAGAAAGGTGAGGAGTTAGGCATGGCAGTTAAGGGAGCAAGGGTGTCGAGATCTTAAGACTGCTTTCTGCTGACCTGGGGCATTGACTGTCTTTGGGGGACCTGAGAAAGTTGGGTGTTGGCCGTATCCCTGGGTGTCCGGTTGTTTCACCACTGTCCAGGCTATGTAGAACTATCTGGTGTCTCTTGGACCTGGCAAGATGTTGGCAGAGCAGAGGACAAGGTTAAGTTAAGGGGGAATCCCCCCCTTTTTTTAGGTTCTGATAATTGAGGGAGGGAAGTGTCAGTACCAGGGAAAGGTGGGGAGGCTTAGGTGCTTAGGTCCTGGTAATTGGAGGGGTACATCTGACCTGTTCTAGGTGAATCCAAGTTGGCTTCCTGGGATTTACAAAAATTCTCTGAGTTTTCAAAAAGATAATTTTTTAGACACATTAACATTCCCACTGTTTATAATCTGTACTGAAATTTATATTGTAGAAATGACAATATACTCATGCCAGAAATGATTTTGGTTAAAAGCAACAACCGTCTTTCTTGTATCCAAAAACCTGTGACAGATGTTTTTAGTACAATGAAAAGCACCTTTGAAGTCTATAGTTAGGAAACAACCAAGGGGAATTTGAAATCTTGAGCTTGTGACTTTGATGATAGTGGTAGTACTTTGCCAGAGCTAGATTAATAGCTTATCAGAACATTATTGATTAATGTTAAGACTATGAACTTCTGGAGTCGTAATATAACAGTAGCATAATGAGAGAGAGAAAAATCTGGAGCATGTTTCTTCATGTCGCAAATCACTTTCTCTTTATCAGCACTTAAGCCTTTCTCCTCAGACCTTTCTAACCCGCATTTAAGCACCTCAGTACCTTGCATTTGCATGTCATTATGTTCATCCTCTCTTAAAAAGCTATTGCATCTTTCTGCCTCACTCATGGGAAACAAGCCGACAAAAAAAATGAAAGCCCATCTACTCCTCTGGGATACTTTTTAGAAAATCTAAAATCCTTACATTTAATATCATATGTAAAGGCTTCTTAACTCACTCACCTCTGTACTAAAATATAGCCCAAAATATCCCCTAGTTAACAATGCAAACTGGCTCTCTAATGGCTCTTTAGATCCCGATATTTCATGGGACCTTCACAACTTCTGCCAGCGATCCAATGGATGGAAAAAGACTCCCACTCTTCCTGTACTCACACTTTCCATTTTCTCTGCCCCAAGCTCCCTCTGTTCTTCCTCACTATCCTTTTTGCCCAAACTCGGTGTTCCCTGCATCTTTCACCGACCACTACACCGTGGCTTCTGTCTCCCGCTGCCTCCCACCATGGCTAAGGTTTAGCCTGTCTTGTTCTTATGTTTTTTTCTGTCTCTATTTGCTCCCTTCCTCCCTCCCTCTACTGCCTCTACCACAGCCACGCCACTACTCAGTGTGTGTGTGTGTGGGGGGGGTTCGCTCTTTCCCGCCCAGCAGCGCTGCTGATAAAGTTTGTCTACTCAGATATACCCAATAGACAGACAGTCTCCGAATGCTCAGAGATCTGCAGAATGTGATATTTAAAACGTTTAATTAAAAGGCTTTTTTAAATAGAGAGATATGCTAGCTCCTGGCACCACCCCCATTTCCTCCAAAGAATACTGGTTGGTACTGAAGACCCTCCATCAGAACTTGATTCATTAGGGGCAGCGCTAGCCACTGGGCAAAACTACCTTTCTCCTCAGTTGCTGCAAAACCCTCTTCAGACTGTGGACAAGACGACACTGGGGAATCATTGCCTCAAGTTGCCTAAGACAAGGGTAGGCTGGTTCTCCCATGACTCCTTACTCTACCGAAGCTTATGGATCTTCTGGGGCCTTGCAGGCTTACCTCTTCCAGCTGTAAGGTGGATGTTGTTGCCCTGAGACCTCTGCCCTCAGTGACCATGGAGGACTTGGCCTGGCTGTCTAGGTAGCCAAGGAAGTAAGTCTCTGCCATTTTATTTGTTAATTAAATTATTAAATTTATTTTATTTATTATTATTAAATAAATAAAACTTGTTTTATTTATCTGGTAAAATTTATCCTTCTCAGTATTCTGATGCTCTTTGATGACTAGTAACTTTGCCAGCATGGCAGCAGGAACCAAGGCTTCAACTGCCTTCTCCGTTCTCTCTGTGAAAATTCAGGTCACAGGCCTCACTCTCCTAGAGCTAATACTAAGCCTAGACACAAGCTACCTTGTTACCAGACTCAAAACAGAGTCAAACTCATGAAACAAATTTCTCCTGAGGGTTATGGCGATGCCATGAACATGATCATAAGGGAACAGGTGCTTTAAGGTTTGCTTATGTAAAGATAGAAAAGCTTAAGATATGAGGATCTAAGAATGTTATAAGGTGTGTCTGGATGCTAACAGTAGGTGGTACCTTAACCTGTGGTAGTTCGGCCATATCAGCAGATTTCTTTTTGTCCAACAGAGGAGATATAGCTATCACATTTTAGAATGTTCTATTAAATATTTAGAATGAATTATTAGACAAATAGCTTTAGGGGTTTCAAAAGCATGCTGTGGTTTGAAAGAAAATGCCTCCCATAGACCCATAGGGAGTGGTACTATTAGGAGGTGTGGCCTTGGAGGAGGGATGTCACTGGGAGAGGGCTCTGAGGTTTCAAAAACCCATGCTGGGCTCAGTGTCTCTATGCCTGCTGCCTGTGGATCAAGACCTAAAGCTCTCAGCGGCTCCCTGAGCACCATGCCTGCCTGTCACCACACTCTCCATCATGATGGTATGGGCTCACCCTTTGAAACTGTAAGCAAGTCCCTAATTACACGCCTTCCTTTGTAAATTGCCTTGGTCATGATGTCTTTTCACAGCAAGAGAACAGTAATCAAGACAGAAGTTGTTACCAGAAATAGGATACAGCTGTGCCAGGCCTAGCCATGCTGTTATCTGGAGTAATATGGAAGACTTTGGGATGCTAGATTAGAATAGCCGTTGAACACTTTAAGCAGGACTTACTGGGCCATCCTAGCAGCAGAATAAAACGCAGTGGTGCTGAGGATAAGGTGGATTGTGGGGGTCCAGGGCAAGAGATTTTGGAGGGGAAGAGTAAGGAACTGGCCTAGAAACCTTTCTTATGACATTTTGGCAAAGAATGTGGCACTTTTTGCCCTTGTTCTAAAAATTTGCCATAGGCTAAATTAAAGATTTTTGGATTAATGGTATTGGCATTGGAGACGTCAAGAAGCCTGATATAGACTGTGACACATGGCTGTTAGCAATCACTCTTATGCAATCTACAATGAAAACGAGCAAGCAGGGTAACAAGAATACAGAATATAGTTTGAGAGAAAAGATATACCAGGGAATAGAACGGTGGAGTCAAGTCCTATGTTCAAGGAGATAAAAGATTAAAGAAAGTCCCGATCTGAAATGGAATAAAAGGAGCATTGACCTCAGGACAGGACATCACCCTGCTAATCGTACAAATCTGTGAAAGCAACAGGAGGAGGAATTATCTTTGTTGATGAACAAGTCAAAACTTATACAAATGGAAGTCTTCAAGCAGCAGGGCAGGTTCTCTCTCAGGCAGGTCAAAGAACTTGTGCAGATTGCGCCAAGTGGTTCTGAATTCAGAATGTAGAAGAACACAGGAAAGACGCTATAGAAGCTTCCTGTGTAGTTAAGGAAAGCCGCTAAGGCTAACTTTTAAGCAGGGCAGTTCCTGCATGAAGGTCCAGAGAGGCCGCTGTGTGAAGCTGTGAAGGTGAAGCCTGGATTGTCTTGGAGACCCCAAGATGTTGGAGATGCCAGAGTCATGGGATAAATGCCAAGGAAAGATGCTAACAGAGTGTGGAACCAACCCAAGAGAGAGAAGTGTGTTTTAGTCAACAAAGCCAAAAGGAGTTAGAGATCTGAAGAGCACTTTGACATGGAGATGCAGAGTTTGGAGTTTGTTCTGCTGGGTTATGGACTTGCTTTGGTCCAGTATTTCCTCACTCTGTTCCTTCTCCCTATTGGAATGGTAATGTATATTATGAGCCATTGTACGGTGGAAGTATGTGATCTGCTTTTCGCTTTTGATTTTACAGGGGGTTTTAGGTCAGGAGATTTGAATCTCAGAAGAAACATTTGTCTTTGGACTTCTAAACAGTGTTAAGACTGTGGAAGACTATAGGGCCTTTTGAAATTGGAGTAAATGTAGTTTGCATTATGACATGGCTACAGGCCTTTGTGGACCAGAGAGTGGATGTGGTAGTTTAAATTACAATGGCTCCTCTAGGCTCATATATTTGCATGCTTAGTCCCAGTTAATAAACTGTTTGGAAAGGGTTCAGAAGGTGTGGCCTTGGTGGAGGAGGTGTGTCACTGGGAGTGGGATTTGGGGTTTCAAAGACCATGCCAAGCCTGTCTATGTCTAAGTCTCTGTCTATGCCTGCTGCCTGTAGATCAGGAAATAAAGCTCTCAGCTACTTTTTCAGCCCCATGTTGCCTACCTGCCTGCATGCTGCCACTAAGACGCTAATGGGCCAGTCCTCTGAAACTATAAGCAAGCCCCTAATTAAATGACTTCCTTTTTAAATTGCCTTGATCATGGTATCCCTTCCCAGTAACAGGACAGTAACTAAGAAAAACGGGCTTCCTAGTTAATTGTGTACCTTTCTTCCTGGAAGGAATCAGAAAGAAGTTTGATAAAGCATGTACTCCTATATGGATTTCCAACCCATTTTGATTGCTTACTTCATTATAGAGGAGACTAGTCTGATGTCTTAGCATCTGGGCCACATTTACTTATAAGCGTGTTATCATATAAAGCTTCCTTTATCAGATTAGTGAGTCAGACAGACAGCCTTTCCCTTCAGATGGGGTGAGTCTTCCCAGTGCCTGACAGGCTCTAGTTTAAAGGCATATATTACAGGAACAATATAGGGGTCCCGATTTGTGTGAAACAGAAACTATATCCTCCAATTTAGCTTCTAGGACTTTTGCTCTGGGCGTTCCTGAAAGAATTCCATTAAATCCATGAAGAAGCTATTATGTGAACTAACATTTAACATGAAATTCTATTGCTAGATAGATAGATGTCTGAGCTAGAAGACAGATGAATTACATGTCCATTAATACATAATACAATTGTCGGCTTTTTTTTTCATTTAGTAGTATCAGAGAACTAAGATTTGAACTCTAACAGAAGCTATTTGGCTTTTAGCTGGATTTGGACCATTAGTTCTTGAGTGTTATGGAGCCTGGATGCTCCAAAACCTCATCTATTTGTAGTTTGTAATATTATTTTAACAATTCTTCTTTAGTCTGTTGATAGTTAATATTCATCTGTCCAGTGGTTGGACCTCACTCTTTACTTCCATGGTTTTAGGAAACTTCAGAAAAATATAGTTTCTCACATATAATTCAGAGTTGCTTTTATTTATTTATTTAGCAGATCATGGTACACACTGTGGTACTCTGACTCCATCCTTCTTTGAGGACTAAAACCATCACTGTTCCAGTTGTTAGGAGTTGGCTACCGATTGTAGAAGGAGGAGCTGCTTGTTTGTCCCAGCTGCCCAGAACCAAAATAACCACACAGAAACTATATTAATTAAAACACTGCTTGTCCCATTAGCTCTAGCTTCTTATTGGCTAACTCTTATATTAATTTAACCCATTTCTATTAATCTGTATATCGCCATGTGGCAGTGACTTACCGGCAAAGATTCGGCTTGTCTGACTCTGGAGGTCCCATGGTGTCTCTCTCACTCTGCCTTCATCATCCCATTATTCAGTCCAGTCCCTGTCACTCCCCCACCCCCCGCCTACCTAAGTTCTGCCCTATCAACAGGCCAAGGCAGTTTCTTTTCATTAACGGTAATCACAGAAAACAGAGGGGAATCCCACATCAACTGATAGTGAGGTCCTTTGCCAAAGATCTTCTCTCCTGAATATCATTTCAACCAAAGTGACATTTCTTTCTTGGAGAGAGTCCAAGGGGTGCAAAGCTTATCTTCTTGTATTAATTTGTGACAGTTCTAGAGAAACATTGCAGTACCATATTTTTTTTATAATATAGGGATTTTGATAAGACTTGTCATAGACTGATCTCTCTGGTCTGTGTTGTTTGTATTTGCATAAATTTGCATACACATGATGTCAAGTGAGCTCCCCATGTGCAAGTTATCTAAGAAGCCTTGTTTTTATATACCTTGCACATACTCTACTCTCTCTCTCTCTCTTTCTCTCTCTCTGTCTCTGTCTCTCTCTCTCTCTCTCTCTCTCTCTCTCTTCAAGTATAAAACAAACTGTCTAGTGAATACAATAGGACAGGGAGGAAAACGCCTGCAGTGAGTTAGCCTGTCTGTTCCAGCTACCATGCTAATGGGTTAAAACTTGCTGTGCATTCCCAACTTTGCTTTTCTGTTGATCTCTCAGGGCACTGCTGCCCTCTATTGTAGATGTATCTTCTGACTTCATGTGGCTATAACACTCGTCACAACTGTCTTGGTAGAGAGTGATCTGTTTTCACCCTCCACCTGCATTGATAGGATTATTTTTCCTACTGTTTGAAGACATTCTCTCTCTCTGCCCATCCTTGCTCTCTGGGGGTTTTGCTGATGGGTGATCATGCTCCCCTTCTCTTGTCTTAAACCTGCAGAGGGATCTCTTAACCTAACAACTTGGCTTTTTGGTAGTAAAATCTTCCCTGGTTACCATCTGGCCCTTGTTGGAGGTCATTTTTTCCTCAGGAATGCAGGTATATTTGAGAGATTCATTTCTTTCATGTGTTTGTTTTTAAGCAACTCTCTTCTTCCCTGAATACATAGACATCCCTGGAGATTGGTTGGGGTGTATGGGCAATGTTTTAAAGATAGCCTCATATTATACCCAGAATAACTTCTCCCTTTCCTACAATCAGTCCTCAGTTCTAATTCTGTCCTTTCTGACTCCATCCCACTTAGAGCAACTTTTCCTTTGGTGGCTTGGTTGTAACTTTTTAGAGCATGGTTTCCCATGAGACTTCCCCAATCTGTCAGAAATGTCTGTATTTGTCTAGACTTCAATTATGGATGCAGTTCAAGTCCTTTCCCTGGGGGTCTCAGGCTCCATACCACTAAGGGGATGCTGTTAGATTCTTATCTAAGTGTCTACAAACATTCCACTGCAGTTACCCTGGATAGCACGGTACACACAGATGACCTCTGGACAGGAGGGTGCCTCATTCCACATGGAAACATATCTGAATCTCAGCCAGAAAGCATTTCTGCATACAACTTCCCAGTTCCATGAAGGATAGTGTGTAATGGAGAGGAGGGTGAACTTGCAAATAGGAGCTCTAGAGACCATCCTGTTAATGCTGAAAATAATATGTAGCTTTATCTCTTAGACCCCAGTTTCCCAGCAGGGGAGTTAGACTAGATTAGTTCTAACACTCCATGGTTCTTTCTAGCTAGTTACGTTGTCTTTCTACACTCTTTATTACCATGACTTTAATTGGGTTTGTCATGAACTCCTTTGAGGGATGACATTTCCAAAAAAAGTTTGCTGTTGGAATGTAGATGATTCTTTTCTAGGGTTGAGACATATGCATTTCTTCGTATGACCTCTGAAGCCCAGTACAGAATTTTCCATCATTTGGATTAATCAAAATGCCTCACAAGAGTTCTATCAGCATGCCCTGCCCCTGCTGCCGAAACAGTCTTAGTAGCAATTGTAAGGTTCAATTGGTGCCCAGAAAATACTGGGAGAATATAGTTGGCCTGTAGCACTATTTAATAGAATTACCACCTTGATAAACTAAACTTCTTAACTCAGCATGTATTAAAGTGCAAAACACAACAGTAAGTGTATTGTAAACCCATCGTGAATCTCACAAGGAGTGTGACGGTGTGAGTACTCATAAACTGATTTATAGCTCAAATGTCGTCAGGCCATCGTGTGAGTGCTGTAAACAGAGTAGAGAGCCAAAGATAGAAAGGCTAAAAAGAAGAAAAAACCACGACCACCACCACCACTAACAACAAAATCCTGTGTAGTGGCATCTGTGCCTCTCTCCCCATTATTATTATTATCACAGTGTTCCCTATCTATAGTCTTCTTGCTTGTAGTACTGATTAACTAGAAAGTTGCTACCGCAGTTTCTGTTCAAAGGTTATCTCAGGAATACAACTAGAACAGTAAAGTCAGCCTTCTGTGGTGTCCACTATCTATGGCTCCAACCAGTTTTTGTTTTTTTTTTTTTTAATGCTACTCCAATCCAGTCACTTTGCACACCTTGTCTTCCTTGGTTTAGAGTGTGAACTCTAGACCCTCATCCTTTGTAATCTTCATCCCTGTAGTATGCTATTTTAACAAGCTTCAGATTCATGGTGCAGGTGGAAAAATGCGACCTAAAACAATATCTAATATTTCTAGATTTTTGAAGCACATAGCCAAAGTTATTCTGTGAGCATGGAAGAAATGTTAGCCAGCAACTGTAAATCAGCATGTAAAGGGGAGTTAGAAATGGAGACGCATACACAGTGCTGGCTCTGCTAGGACCTTGGAACTATGAAATTGTGAACTGTATTCCTGGCGGTCATATGTAGTTGAGAGGTAGGTGTGACTTTACCTGGGTCTTGACTAGAGGCTGTGACCTACAGCACCCTTTCCCCTTCTTGCTCTGCGCATTTGGTGTGGCCCTGGGCTTGGGTTGTGCTGTTCTGTCATGCTCCTCCACTGCAGACACATAGGTGCTGTTTCTATGACCCTTTCAACCCACTCTTCTCACGGTTGCCAAAGTAAAGTCTTTCTAAATGCAAATCGTAGTATTGCTGCTCAGTCTACTTGAGTGGCTCCCAGCTGCTTCAAGCGTACAAACTTTGCGTTGGTTTGTATAGTAACCTTCACAGCTTACCCATTGCCCACCTCTTCTGCTTCCCCTCTGTGGTATCTCCGTGCCTTCATACCTGTTGACATCTGGTAACTTACACTTGCTCACTTATCCGGATATGCAGTTCCTTTCCTTATTTATCCAGGTTCCCACAGAATCTGGAGCTCGCCTCTGTCGTGACATTCATCATTGTGCATTGCAGTCACCTTTTTGTGCCTGTCCTCTCACCTGCCAGGGAGCTTCCAGAGATCTCCATTTAATTTCTCTATCTTCTGCTCCACCACTCAGAGTTCTTCAAAGTATCTGACAAACAAGCCAGAGGACTCCCTAACAAGGAAAATCAGATAATTTTATTTTTTAATGAATACAAAATTTAGTCACACTCTTAAATTTATCTTAGCAGATAGGTATTGGATTTTATGCTATATCAGATTGATAGATGAGAGTCTTAGAAAATAGCTGCTTTTATACAATATACATTTTTGGGGTGTTATACTTGCTAATTTTGATCCTTCTTATGGTTCAGTGCAGATGAATCTTCCTTCAAAGATGTTCTAATAACTCAAACATTTTACTGACAGAATAATAATTTAGTTCTGCTATCTCTGTTTAAACAATTGGATCAAATTTATTGTTCCTCATAATTCCTATAGAATCCTAAACATTTCTACTGCAATTTCCTTTTTAGGTCTTTGCCTTAGGAATTAACTCTGTGTTGAGAAGACTTGCAACAGAGCTAATTTCAAGAGTGACCAGATCTCAGGACCAAGGAATGTGAAAGGAGGACCGGGATTTAGAAGGCCATTAAGCCATCTGTCAGTGCCATGGGTATCTACATCATAATCATGATAAGGCAGTGGGATAAATACAGTCAAAGGGGGAGAAGTTCAGGGAAGTCAGATATCACAGATTAGACACAACTGAGGGCCTAAAAACTTGGCAGGAATAAAAGGGGGATGGGTGAGAAAGAAGAGAAAAAAGAGAGGAATATGATAGTGTGATGGTTAGTTCTGATCTACAAGTTGACTACCAAGATCATCTTAAGAGAGGGTCTCAGTGAGGGATTGTGTAGAGCAGGTTGGGCTATGGGCATATCTGTGGGAGACGCTCTTCATCACTTTAATTGATGTAGGAACAGCTAGCTTACTAGCCTACTTGAGCCAATCTACTGTGAGAGATACCATTCTCCAGGTATCTATAGATAACTAAAGAGTACACAAGTAAAAATATGCCAGCTGAATACTAACCATGCATGCATTTATTCTGTCTTGGCTGTGCACGTGTCTTATTTTGGGTTACTATTGCCGTGATGAAACATTATAACCAAATTTCCTGCACTGACTTCCTCATCATGATGGACTAGAACCTGGAATTTGAGCTAAAATAAACCATTTCTTCCATGCATTACTTTTTATCAGAATATTTTATCACAGCAATGAAACTAAAAATGGAACTAAGAAAACCAGGCAAAAAATAAGTTAACCAAAGTAGGAGGGGCTAACAGATCATGAAAAGAATGTTGGTTCTCTCAATATATATATATACATATATATGTATATATATGTATATATATATAGATATATATTGGGTTTTTGAGACAGGGTTTCTCTGTAGCTTTGGAGCTGTCCTGGAACTAGCTCTTGTAGACCAGGCTGGTCTCAAACTCACAAAGACCCGCCTGCCTCTGCCTCCTGAGTGCTGGGATTAAAGGCGTGCGCCACCACCGCCCGGCATCAAAATATATTTTTAATAAAGACTTTTATTTTATTTATATAACTATTAACATGATATAAATGTATATGTGTGTATCAGGTACATGTCTGGTGCCTGTGGAGGTTAGAAAAGGGCATCAAGATCTCTTGGAACAAAGTTGCAGATGGTCAAGTCACCATATAGGTGCTGGGAACTGAACCTGGTCCTCTGCACCAGCAACAGATGCTCTTGCTCTTAACGGCTGAACTATCACTCTAGCCCCAAGAACATTGATTTTTTTTTAAATAGAGTCAGACCTCTTAAAAGATTTTTAATGCTTTTCAAGCAAGCAGATATTAATGTCACTATTAATTCAGGCAAGACTTAAAAGTGATATTTTTCACTTGGCTGGAGGCAATCTGATTACAGTAAATGGGAGCAAATGGCTATCAGAGTGTGGTGATATTTCTCATAATGCGTTCACTTGTTTCATAGTTTCTCCCAAAGCTATCTAATATCTCCTATTAAATAAATAAATTCCCTCAAAGGAAGAGCTGTGGTTTCTATCTTAAACATCTCTGTTTCACTTTCTATATTATATACTTATCTATTTCTACCTGATAATTAAATCACAAATAATAAATTAAATCAAAACAATGAGATTATAGTATTAATATTCTCTGTATTTAATTTGGAGATTACGTTTGATTGATTAGAAAATGTTCACTTAATTCATATGTAGATTTGTTTGCTTTTATTGTCAGTTGTTGATTGTTTTCTGGATAATTAAATATTTGAAGTCTGAGTAATCCTGGAAAATTTGACATTCTTTGAGGAGATGCCTTAGTATCTCTGATGAATCAAAAACAAAATGAGTTTTGCTGGGACAAGTTTCTTGCAGAGTGTCTGCTTATTGGGTGAGAATATCAGATTGCATGTTCACAAATGGGTCGCCACGTGACACCAGTGAAGTAATTATAAGATTCAAATACAAATTCTCATATCAGAGCTAAGAATTCTAGTGCTGAACACTGCTGAAGCCCAATACCTTAGGTTAGTTTTTCCCAGTAAAGTATTGCTTTGCCATCAATACTGTGCACCTCTGCAGCCAGTTGCATATATTAGAACAGTGGTTCTCAACCTGTGGGTAACGACCTCTTAGGATATAGAATAACCCTTTCACAGGGGTTGCCTATGACCATTAGAAAGCACAGATATTTACATTATGATTCATAACAGTAGCAATATTACAGTTAGGAAGTATAACAAATATAATTTTATGCTTGGGGAATGCCACAATATGAGGAATTGTATTAAAGAGTCACAGCTGTTGGGGGCTGCAGACCCCTGGCCCCTTGACTTTCTTTGCCTGCCTCAGACCCTTTTCCTGCTGGAGTGAAACAACTTGTTTCCCTCTGCCTGCAGCTGCTCTGAGCACGAGACCCTCATGAGTTCCTGATAGCAGGGAAGTGGATTCTGGTGGATTTTAAAGCGTGGGCATGGCTATCAGTTCAGGATCCCTATATAAGCTTCCCTGGAGCACAATAAAGTTGGCATCCTTGATAGGATGACCCGTGTCCCCGTGTCTCTGTCTGTCTCTGTGTGTGTGTTTTAAAATCTCCATCCTAGTTCCCTGTTCACATACTGTCTGTCCATAGCGCAGGTGCTACACACAGCATTAGGAAGGTTGAGAAGCACAGCTCTAGAAGGTATAGCCATAGTTGGAAGCATTTGGTTTTCAGTCAAGTGCACTTATAAATTAATGTTAAATCCTGACAAATGAATTCCAGAGCCTTCTAAGGCATTCTCATGTTTTTTTTTTTTTCTGAATTTATTTCTACACAAACTGAAGTGAAAATATTTTTCTACTTGCTTGGTCTACTTGCTTTTAAATTACTTTTAGTTGTTTTCTCTTCCTGCTAAGCCATGAGTGAAGAAAATCTATACTTTCCTAGGTTTGGGATGGTATCCATATATGAAGAATGAGTTTGAAGCAAAGAAATCTATTTTCAAAAATAGTTTAATTCCATTTTATTGAGGCTAGTACTCCTGCTGACTTGCAAGGGAAATTTAATTGACATATGGTGGATTTTGATAGTTAACTTTATCCTCCCTCTTGTCAGCAAAATTTCATGTCAATGTGGAGCCTAAAATCATGGACTGGAGCCAGGCCGTGGTGGCGCAAGCCTTTAATCCCAGCACTCGGGAGACAGAGACAGGAGAATCTTTGTGAGTTCGAGACCAGCCTGGTCTACAAGAGCTAGTTCCAGGACAGGCTCCAAAGCTACAGAGAAACCCTGTCTCGAAAAACCAAAAAAAAAAAAAATTATGGACTGGAGTCCCAGTTGCACACTTCATTAGCTAGATGAAATGTGGGGTGGTTTTCTTATCAGTAAAATAAGAGTAACACCCCTGCTCCATGGAGATTAGAAGGCAGACTGAGAGAGCAATCACCATTATTTGACTTTTTCTTTATAAAACTCTTTGAAGCTTGGTGCCCAAACCACCTTACCTTTCTATGTACAGTCCTTAGTGTTAGATGCCATCAACTGTAATGAAAACCATTCAGAAAATAAAAAATTATTGTCTACATTGTCAACACCACAATACGAGATATGTAGCACTAGGGCCTGTGGGATGGCTCGGTTGGTAGAAGCACTTGCTGCAAAAGTCTGGTAGTCTGAGTTTGATCTTCAGAACCCACATTAAAGGTGGAAAGAGAAAACTGATTTCACAAAGTTGTTCTCTGACATACATGTGCCATGGTCAGTGCATACACCCATTACACATTATGCACACACATGCACACAGACAGACACACACATGAATAATAGTAGTAATAATAATAATAACTTCAATAAAAATATGCATTAATAAAAGCAGTACTAGCCCAAGAAGAAGACCGTTCACTGCTTGAAGGAACAAATACATCAGAGGACTAAACTGTTAAAAGTGTGAACTGGAGGTGCTCACAAATTCAGTGGAGAAGTACCATTTAAGTATGACTTGGAGGATAATGAATAGCATTTTTGTACTAAAATAGAATTCAGTTAATGATTTACAGTGGAAAGTGGGAGTACCATGGGGGGGTGGTCTGTGCCTCATCTTCAGTTGCCTTAAGCAGGTATAAAATCTTAGGACAATTGGGCTAGGGAGATGGCTCAGTCAATAAAATGCTTGTGATCTGAATTTGATCCCTAAAACCCACATAAACAACAACAAATAACCCAAAAGAAAGTAAAGCTAACAGCAACAAAAAGCAACAACAATAGAAACACCTGAATTTATTTCCTATCTGTAAAATCTTGTGAGAATGTTTGTAATGCCAGTGCAGAGGGAAAAGAGAGAGTAGATCTCTGGGGCTCAGTGGTCCACCAGCCTAACAGAATCAACAAAGTTCAGGCCAGAGAGGGACTTTGTTTCCAAAAGGGGGACCTGGGGAGATAGCTCAGAGGTTAAGAGCACTGATTGTTCTTCCAGAGGTCCTGAGTTCAATTCCTAGCAACCACATGGTCGCTCACAACCATCTGTAATGAAATCTGGTGCCCTCTTCTGGCCTGCAGACAGAATACTGTAAACAAAATAAATCTAAAAAATAGAAAAAAGATGTCAACCTGAATGACATCTGAGGTTGACCTTTGATCAAATGTACACACTTGAACATGCGCCTGTACAGAGGAGAAAGCACACACACACACACACACACACACACACACACACACACACAGAGTGAGAGACAAAGAGAGGGAGAGAGATAATCTTTTAAAAAAGAATATTGGGATAATGTCAGAGGTATTACTGAAGGTCAGATTTCCAAGTTCTGTTCTTTGGGCATGAATATGAAGTTGGTGTACCAGGGGAAGGTGTAAGAAAATGCTGTGTATTCCAAACACCCTCTGCATTCATTCCATTGGTTGAGAACTAATTGCCACTGTGCACTGGGACATGATGACCAACAGAGTGGACTGAGCTTCAAGGACCTGGCTTCTATCTTTGTGCTATTCCTAACTTTCGTTTTAACTTTCAGGGCTTCAAAACCTCTGTTTGTGCCTTTAATAAAAGGGAATGGAGGAATAGTCATTTAGTTTCTTCTCTCAGAAAACATTAAGCCCATGATACTTGTTTGGTATGCTCCAAGGTCTAATGTTATAAAATGAGGGAAACATAGGTTTGGCCTTCAAGTTGCCAACCAATAGGGTGCACAGGGAGCAGAGGGGAATGTGTCAGCAAGGAGTGGAGTGTTCAGCTACGTGTCTGCCCTGTGTCTTCTAGTTCTAATATTCTCTTGTTTTAAAGGTCTCTTTAAGAATTTCAGAAGCCCGTGGTAGTTAAATTACTAGCAAGGTACAGTTCAACTACCTTGCAACTTTGTCAGATGTCCTGTTTACAGTGACCTTTCTGTGATTGAAAAATCACCTGACAAAAGTTTCATGGCCTATTTCTGGCATCTCCCATCATGCGAGAAGCATGTAACTTCCGAAGGGATTATCTGATGCACTTGATCTAAGTTATTCATATTTACCTCAGATTTATCTACAATAATAATGATCATCGCTAATGTCACTATTAATTATTCATCTTCATGTCATACACTAAAGCCATTATAGAATTCCCCAGGGAGATTTAGGCATTTTTTTCTTCCCTTGACACCTTTTCATTACCTATTTCCCTCTTATTCTTTTCTTTCCTCCCGTCCTTGCTCCCTCCCGACAATACCATTAATTTTCTGTTATCATGTCTTCTACTAGCCAGTGAGTTCCTCCAGTGCCCGGTCTCCTACTTCTGTGAACACCCTGGCACTTCCTACATGGCTGAGCTCTGAGGAGACATTAAATACACATTCTTTAATTGTAAGAATGAATTTGATTATCTTTACTATAGGTCTTTGAACAATAGGGTTTTTAAATATAGTAATTTCTCATGACCATCCATCCACATTCTGCCTTTAGGTAGTTGAGCTGTATTACTATATTGGAGGGCTGCTGAACGTTATCCATATGTTTATGTTTAAAGAAAGGGACTCTAGCTGCATGCCATTGTACAGACGCTTAAATCTGGCTTCCTTTTTGGAAGGATTTCTTTCTCTTTCTTGAAAGAACCTATTGTCTCCATGACCTGAATTATCCAGCTCCACTTACCCTTCTCTACAGTTCGTTTTGCTTGTATATGCACAGTGTGGTGGGTTTTTTGATTTTGGACAGAATCTTTTTTGGAGGAGGAAACTGGACCCATTTAGGTGACAATGAGGTAAAATAAGATCTTATTCCTTTTTTTTTTTTGCTTTCTATTTCTTTTTTCATTAAGTCCTGCTGAGAGAGCCTGAATGAAAGAATCTGAATTTAGCGGTATGGGATATCCAAGCAGTAGCGGGCAGGAAGAGGGGCTGTGGATATTTACAGAAGAGATTTGGATCTAGACCCAACTCTCACTCAGCAACTAGCCAGATAGTTCTTTGGTTTTCCAGATTTATTCACAGAATTTGTATCTTTGAGGAAGTTTATTTTGCGTTGGTAGATGTCTAGGTTACTTTTCCATCGTGGTGCTAAAACACCAGGGACAAAGTGGTTTATGGAAGAAAGTTTATGAGGGCTCATGGTTTCAGAGGGTGAGTCCCCAGCCATCATGGTGGTGAGCCTGACAGCAGACTGGCAAGTGCGACATTGGAGCAGGAACTGAAAGCTCACATCTCACTCCAGAAGCACAAGGCAAAGAGCCCTCTCTCAGTGATACAGCTCCTCCAAAAAGGGCATAGCCCCTAATCCTTTCCAAAAGTTTCTACCAGCGGGGGCCCAAGCATCCAACTAGAGGAGCCTGTGGGGGCCATTCTCATTCAGGCCACCGCAGTAGGAAGCATGCTTTATTTCACTGAGTTTTTAGTGCTTTGTATTCATTTTCTTCGACACTCTTGCATTTTTCATAAGCTGCTGTTTGAAGTATGGAAATACCAAAACGCCTTCCTGGTTTAATGAGCAGATTCAGGGTTTCCAGAGCACACCAGCCTTACAGTTTCGATCCTTTGTAGCATTTGGATGTTTTAACTCCCATAGAGATGAGGAAGCTGTTGTATTAGACAGGACATACGCCTTGTTCTTCAAGGATATTGTTTTCATTAGTATTTCAACAAACACCTGATTCAGGATCAAGTTTCTTTGCTTGCATGCCATTAAACGTGACCTCTGCTATTTACTCTATAGTGAATTCCCACAGCTTTACATTTTATATTTAAGAATATAATATTTAACCTATATATCTAATGATAAAATTTCAGGTGTTATGCCAGGCTTATTTAATAAACATGCCTGTATATATTCATTTAATTCCCATTTTAAGAAGCATGGAAAAAATACCACCTATGATCCAGAAGTCTAGCATGGTCTACATAGATTTGTCTCATCTCCTCCTTTATGAAACAGCTTTGCTATTGTTTCTCTTCCTCCTTGAAGCATTGTTGTGAGGTTCAAGAACTTACATTCTTTGGATGTCTTTGTAAGGCATACATTGCAGTGGATGCTATCATATTTTGTGGTAATATGAAATATTCATGGAATGTGCCTATTGCATTAAAGAATTTTTGTTGAACATAAAGGGTCTAGCTCAGGAGGGTTGGTGACAAGAGCTTTTGTTGTTCAGGTGGCTGGCTGCTCGACTTCCTTTGCCTGCTTTGGCCATTGTTTGCAAGAACATGGAAATAATAAATGGCCCTTGTGCCTTTTGTGTGAACAAAGCAAAGGAGCTGGAAAAATCTTTGAGGAAGGCTGTGCTATGGAATTGTAAAGACTCTTTCCAGGCTCTTCTTGGTATAAACAGCATGTTTCTACCACATTTGAGTTTGAAGGAGAGCTTGGCATCCTCCTCATGATACTGGGCATCAGTTAAGTCCCTGTCCTCCAGGAGACCAGAAGACTCAGGACCTGCATTCTGGAAGATGATTCATGAACAGGAACTATGTATATGTAGAAGGTTGACATGTAGGCAGCAGAATATTTGATTTTCAGATAAGACGTGCGAGAAGATAAAATACGTCAATGAGACAAAAGTACAAATAAAATAAACTTAATTCAAGTAGAAGAAATATTTAGAAGAAAAAATTGCAAGAAAAAAGGAAATGTTCTTGGGACTGAGTAAAGAGTCTTAGAGTAAAGGGAGTCCCTTCTCAGCCTGTGACCATAAGGAAGAAGCTCACACAAAAGGGTTCTTTTCCCATTCATTGTTGGTGTCAAAAACAAAAACAAACAAAAAACAGGAAGTAAAAACAAAATGAAACGTTAATTCCATTCCAGAGAATGGGAAAGTGGAGTCCAGGCTTGAAAATTAACTAACCACTCTTGCCACCTATTGGGTTGGCTGTTGGGGAATATTATTGTAAGGTGTGTGACTTTTGTTTATGCTATATTTGTTTAACTCTGTGAAGCTGTGTTACTGTGCCTGTCTAAATCACCTGATGGTCCTAATGAAGAGCTGAATGGCCAATAGCAAGGCAGCAGCAAGGGTAGGCGGGGTTGTCAGGCAGAGAGGATAAATAGGAGAAAAACCGAGGAGAAGGAGGAGCAAGAGAACAAGGAGAAGAGGACATCAGGGGCCAGTCATCCAGCTGGACAGCAAGCCACAGAGAAAGACACAAAGGTGTACAGAAATAGAGAAAGATAAAAGTCCAGAGGCAAAAGGTAGTCGGAGTAATTTAAAGTTAAGAAAAGCGGACAAGAAACAAGCCAAGCAAAGGCCAGGCATTCGTTACCAAGAATAAGTCTCTGTATGTGATTTATTTGGGAGTTGAGTGGTGGGCTCTTCAAAAACACAAAAGAGTAAAACATCACACAGCACTGAGCCACAAATATAGGAGAAAGAAATGATGGCATCGGGAAGAGAGAATGTAGTGACTAAGTGGAAGAATCGTCATATATTTTCTAGGAATGGTTGGAGATTTTGAAAGAAATATAATGCTGTCTCTTTCTGGTCTTTCGTAGCTCTTCCTGGTTATAGGTCGTGTCATGGCTTACCAACTGCCATGACGCTGAGGTGTATACCACCTAGACTATAAATGGCATGATAGTGAGGTGTGTGGTGGATTTGAGGTCATGTAGGTGGCACATTTTGTATTTAACAGATGTCCTCTGGTCTAGTCACTAAGGTCTGTGAGCTACAAACATTCTTTTCTTAAAGATAAACAAAGTTGGGGTGATAAAGAGTTTAAGCAGGCTCTCTAATTATTGTTCTGGTTAACGACAGGGATGGCAAGGAGTTTAAATTAGTTTTAGAAGGCATGAGGGGCTGAGAAAGAGGTTAATTTCATTAGCTTAATATAATAACAGAATAATAAGTATAATAAAATGCTGCTTGGTGAAGAATGGAGGAGAGCAAGCGCGAAGTCTAATTATTTGGATGAAGCTTCAGTTGGAGTTACTGTTTTGTGAAAAGGTGAGTTTTGTTGTTTTGTTTCTTATTTTACTATTTCTTGTCTCCCTCTGTCTGTGAACAAAATTCCTTTCAGAAAATCACCCACAAAAACCGCAGCCTGGCGAGTCTTAGAACTGAAAACATGGCCCAAGAATAAAGATATTGTATGTATATTTTTTTTAAAAAATCAAACTAATGTAAAGGAAATGGTGGTGTCTTCAGAAGTGACAGCTTTGATAGGTCAAAGGGTTATTCCCTCCCCCCATTTTAACTCCATGTTCATGAGAAAACCAATCAAATTTTGATGTAGGAACCTTGGGAGGGGCTTGTTTAAGCGCAACACTTCCTGTTTCTCTGAAGTAAACTTCAGTTGTCGAACATATTTTGTTTGCTTGTCCAAGGAAGTCTTTCTCCTAAGTCCCGCATATGGTTGTTAGTTTTGGGCCAGGGGCACCTTGCTGAGGCCACAGGCAGGCCAGACTTTACTCTTTTTTGTGTCCATAGCCCTTAGAAAAATGCTGAGATTTGGGGACTCCACCCTGAGGTACCCAACAGTAACTTCAAGGAGCTAACCAGTAAAGTACAGTTAAAAAGAATTCGTCCCAATGAGCTTGTTAAAAAACTGAACCACAACTTTGGCAAGGGCAGGAACCATTGTCTGGAACTTGTTTGTGGACTCGCAAAGTGTTCTAGGATTTCTCCATCCCTCCCCTGCCCCTCAGAACAGAGAGATTAGCAACAAAAGATAGATTTTCAAAGCCCAGCAGAGCTGTGATTTACACTCTACTTAGAGACTGTCAAGAAGGCTTCTTGGTAGGATGTAAGGGGTAACAGCCAATCTCTGGTCTAATGGTCCTCGTGGGACTTCTGCTGTGGTGTATGTGGAAAGCAGGGTAGTGCTGATCCAGTCTCTATCTCTTGCAGAGGCCCCTTTGTAGTTGCTTTTGACTTTGTGGAAACCACCTCCTACCAAAACCAAAATCTGGGTTAAAGTGCTATCAATCATCTATCCTGAGACTCTGGATCACAGAGTAGAAATGCCCCAAGTTTATCCTTTGAAAAACCTCTCAGGAGTGAAGATGATATGTTCAGAACATGTTCAGGAATAAAAGTACTTCTGGGGACCCCAGGAAATTAATGTGATTCAGGGACCTGCAGTCAGCAGAAGAGTGGGGCGAAAGCAGGTAGTGCTCCACAATTTTCTCATTAACACGGACTAGGGTGGAGGATGCAAAACCACAGGGAAGAAGTGCAAGGGGCGGGGATCAGGTGTGAAAGTACTGAGGTGCTTGGATTTATCAACTGCAAATTTGAACTTCTAGGTATCTACCTCAAAGGAACACAGCAAACACGGGCACAAAAATGTTTATAAGATTTTTCGTAATAGCCAAATCCTGGAAACAACACTAATGCCCATTGACAGTAGAAAGGATAAATAAATCAGGGCGTTTTTACACAATGGAATAATATACAGCAATTAGAGTCAATGATTTACACCTAAATGCAATGACATGGATGAATCTCAACAAATAAGGTTGCGCAAATGAAGCCAAGCACAAAAGAACTCACACAGTATGAGTCCATTCATTTAAAACACAAAAGCAGGCTAAACTAATCTGTGGTGTTAGAAGTCAGTAGCGTTTTAACTCTTGGACTGTGTGTGTATGTGCAGTTATTAGACAAGGACACTAAGAAGCCTCCTGCTGTGGCAATTAGACTCAGTTTGCTTGTCTAGTTTGTGAAAATTCATTAAGCCTTTCAGACTCTGGCATTTTTCTGCATATATATTATACACTGGTAAAGAAGAAACATAAGCAAAGGACCTGTCAATTTCATCTTTTTCATGTTTTTGCTTTTCAAACTCCAACCTATGAAATGTTGCTTAGGAAAGTTATTGCTATTACTTGTTGAAGCTGGTGGCTAGCTCACAGTAAACTTATCTACACAATCCAGATTTTTAAAAAATTCAAATAGTACAAAAACTAAAGCCAAAAGTTTAAGCATTCCCATAGTTAGTAACACTGCTGCTCCTCACTGGGCTATGCCCTTTCGCCCATGCATGATTTTAGATGACTTTGTAATAAGTCCATTGAGTAGAGAGGTGGTGAACATTAAATTTTTTTGCAAGAAATTTTTCATTTTTTCTTAAAGTGAATTTTTAAGAAAGAATCTTGTGTAACCCAGGCTGGCCTCATACTTACTATGTAGCTAAGGATGGCCTTGAATTTTCGATCCTGTTACTTCTAGTTCCTGAGTATTAGGATTATAGGCATGTGTGACCATACGTGCCTTAGAAACAATGTATAATATATACATTATATATTATGTATACATTATATATAATATATTATATATACAATATATAGTATATGGACATTAATACTTCTCTTTTGTTAAAAATCGATAAACTGACACATAACACTTTCACCTACTTCTGGAACATGGTATATATACAGTATTTCACTGTAAGTATAAAAATCTCTGATGATTAAGTTAGGATCATCAGCCAAAACAAAACAAGAAAACCAAAACAGAAAAATACAAAGCCATTTCCATGTTCCAGTTGCTTCTCTACCCTTGTTGCCTGCCTCTCTGTTTTCTTATGAATTGCCTACTTTTACCTGAAAACTTCTCTGAAGCTCATTGCATTACAGCAGAAGGTCACTGTCTCTTCAGAGATCTCTTCATTGGTTCCCAACTTCCCTTTAGAACTCAGAATCCTTTTTAAGGATTTTTTAAGGCTAAAGAAAGTGTACTTTTCCAGCTAGAACATCATGTAATATGTATTACTCAAAAACTATTTATTTGTTTTGTTTTTACCTCTGTGTGTGTGTGTATGTATGCCACGTGTCTGGGGTACTCATGGAGGTCAGAAAAGGGTATTGGATCCCCTGGAGCTGGATGTACTCACCTTCAATTTTGCTAAATTACTCATTTGTTTAGTTTCATATAAAAGTTATATTGCAACCTTTGTGATACCTTCCCTGCTCATCATGGACTAGGAACTGAACTCAAGGTCTCTGGAAGAGCACCTCAGTTACTGGGTTCTTGTGTATAGCAGTAATGTTCTACGGATTTACTTTTAGGAAACTGTAAGAGTTAGCAGATGGTATTTCTAAATCCATTGCTATAGTAGTAGTCACACGTACAGCAAATGGCATTTATTAAGAACCACTAACAAGGCCGGGTGGTGGTGGTGCATGCTTTTAATCCCAGAACTTGGGAGGCAGAGGCAGGCGGATCTCTGTGAGTTCGAGGCTGACCTGGTCTACAAGAGCTAGTTCCAAGACAGGCTCAAAGCTACAGAAAAACCCAGTCTTGAAAACAAATAAACAAACAACGAGAACCACTAACAATTGCTTATCATGAATGTGCCATGTTCTTTCCCAGTTCTGAGCATCCCACTACCCAGTTCTCTGGCTGCAATCGATTCCTTTTTAAACATGCTCACCTTCAGCTTTGCTAATTCTTACTCATTTGTTTTATATAAAAAATATATATTGCAACCTTTGGGATACCTTCCCTGCTCATCATGGACTGGATAAGTGTTGCAGTGTATGTAACACTCTTAACCTCCTTAACCATGCATTATGTTGATGGTTTAGTGTTACTGCTTTCCAAATAATTTCTACTTCCTGCAAGAGTCTGAGAAACTTGAGAGAAGAGACCTTGCTTGCTTTGTTTCTGTAGAGTCCAAGCACCTTGCCTGGGCCACCAGAGGAGACTAACTAGTACTCCTTCCTGCTATCATTCTCCTGCAGCGCAGTCCATGACACTGGCTGAAGTGTCTGTGTCTGAGACAGGGTGTCACTGTATTGCCCAGACTGACTTAGAACTCACAATCCTGCCTCAGCCTCCTTGGTACCTGGGACATCAGAAATGTAGGCTGAAATCTTTAGATTCTTAACTTTAATTATTATAACAACTCTACAAATCCTCATGGGCTGGAAATGAAATTGTGGCTCTCAGGCCTTCAGTAAGGCTGATAGCTAATAAATACCAGGGTTAAGACAGGAACTAAGTCTGTTAGACTCTAAAACTCCCAATTTATTGATACCGCTAGAGCAGGAGTTCAGGATATTGGGAAAGGCAGTAGAATTAACTCAATTTTTTATGTTAATGTGGCAGAGAAATTTTGACCTCATTTCTGAGATTGATGTCTTGGCTTATTAAATCCTAATGTAACAAGTGTGATGAAGTAGATGTTGTTTCTTTTTCTTTCCTTTCAAAAGTAAATTTTTAAATGTGTCGTAGTATTTTTCCTGCATGTACATATGTGCATTGCATGCATGCCTGATGCTCAGGAGGTCAGCGGAGGGTGTCAAATCTCCTGGAGCTAGAGTTACAGAATGTGGGCCTGGGAACCCAGTCTGGATCCACAGGAGCAGTGAGTGCTCTTAACAGCATAGCCATCTCTCCGGTCCCCTTTTTCCTTTTAAAATCTGTATGTATGTCATGTGTGAGTTTAAATGTGTATACGTGTATGTATGTGCTTGAACGTGCACATACACGTGTGGAAACACAAAGTTGATATCAGGTGTTTATTCTAACTGCTCTCCACTTTTATTGAGGCAGGGTCTCACTAAAGTCAGAGTTTGTAAATTCTGGCTGGCTTAATTAGCCACTTTGGCCTGAGGATCCTCTATCTCCATATCAAAGTCTTGAGATTACAAGCAGTGGGTTTTTTAAGGTGGGTTTCTGGGATTCAAAGTCTGGTCCTCATGCTTGCAAAACACATACTTTGTCCTCGGAACCATCCCTGCAGCCTCTCTTTCCTCTTTTATTTCATGAAATGCAGCCCTAGTTGTGGACATACTTACACCTTTTCCCTTAACCACACACAATAAGTGTTTCCTGAATGCCCTCTATATGACTGCATTGATTAGAAATGGGGGTACCAAAGATGAAGAGTCACGCAGTCTGCCCTCCTGGAGTTTTTTATTTTAGTGGGAGGACCCAGGTGCAAGTAAATAGTGCAATGCCTTGTCACGGGTGGTCAGCTGACTTACTCTGCATCTGCTCTGTCTTCTGGAGATGGCAGTCCAAGTTTTCTCCCCAAGTGATTCCTTGGCCCTTAGCCCACGTCAGATGGGGACTGTCTGGTCAAGGGTCAGGCAAACAAATAGACTCAGGCCCTGCTAGGCAGAACCCTCTATCGGCTGGTCACTTGTATTGTCGCTGGAATGCTATATGCTTCAGGACAGGACAAGGTAATAAGGCAAGATATGCGTCTTTATTTGGACCCGATACAGGAGGAGTAGCTTTCTTTTGTGTAGGTTGTTAGAAAGCAAGATATTGCCGGAGACTTGTTCCTGGAGCACATGTGGGTGAGATGGACACTGACTCTAAGGAAAGTAGTCCCAAGAGGAGGGAACGAGTCCATGGCATTAGTTGACTGCTTGCTGCTGCATTAGGAGTATTTTCTTACAATGCTTAGAGATGGACTTCTTAGTAAATTAAACACAAAAATAGTTGACAAAAAGGGTTAGTGTGCATAAATGGTTAGTTAGGGCCATATACATGCAGGAGGGAAAGGAATAGAAATGAGGTGGTCTCTCAAGGTCACAGAACTGTAGTAAGTTACCCAGGGGTAATCCTACAATTTCTAAGGATTAAAAAAATGCTCTTGAACTGCTATGTCCAATTTTAAAAAGATGATGATTCAGGGAGAAGTCACTCTATCAGACAGAAAATCGTAACCACAAAACCACAAGCACACACAGTAGTGAAAACTATGTAACACGAGAAGAACAAGGGAATTGTGTAAAAAAATTAAATTTCATGTAATTGTGTAAAAGAGTTAAAAGTAGACAATGTTTATCTGTAGACCTCACCTCAAACAAGATAGCGCTGTGCCACAAACATATGTCAATGGATTATTTGAATATTGTCTAGAAAAATTGGTATAGTACAGAGGAAAAATAGATTCTTAAAAGAAACTAATTACATCCTAGCAAAATTAAACATGAATGGAACACAAAAGCTCCTGGAAATTTTGTGAGCTTGGGGTGAGTGAGGCTGTTTGAAGTACAATTCACACAGCAACCAGCTCAGGTATTTAGTTACAGCCAAAAGGAGGATTCCTTTTCAGTAAAAGTAGATCAAGTCAATAGACTGACTATAAAACAGTAATTAGTGATTGAGATCTTAATAAAATAATGACTGTGAGTGGAAATAAAAAATTCACAGAGGGATATTGAATGACCAGCAAGTATGTGAAAATTCACTCCAACTAAGAAATTGAATGAAAATAACAATGAAATATTGTTCGCATTCATTATAATGGAAAAGGTTATAAATATTAAGAGAAGGGCTGAGGACTTAATTCAGTGACAGAGTATTGCTTTGTGTGCAAGAAGACCTTACGTTTTTATCTAAGACATTTTGGTGAGAACTAGGAGGTACTAGAACTCTTGTACTCTGCTGGTAAAACACACCTAGTGTACCCATTTCACAGAATAATCTGGCAGTAGTCAGCTAAAGAGGTGTCTGTAGTAAGCACTATGTATAGCCTGGGAGCCCCAGGTATGAGAACATACCCCAGATAAGTGTTCCACATATACTCAGAAAGGACACATACATGCATGACTACCGGAGCCTTGTTCATAGAGGCAGGAAATTAGAGTCATGAATGTAAAAGAAAGAGAGAAAATAGAAGAAAGTAAAAAAACAAAAGTAAGTTCACCATGAGATGCCCAGTCTGGCATCAGTCCATCAAAAGCATGACCATACACTGTATAATTTCTCATGGTAACTGTGTATACTCAGACACACATAAGCATATCATACTAATGTGTCAGATACAGTAACACAGCAGATGTAGATAGGAGGAAGGGGGAATAAAGATAGAGGGACTGAGGGAAATGGAAGTGGAATCAGTTTAAAAGAGAACCCAATACTATGTACAATGACTACACACCAATAAAATGTTTCACTGAGAGAGCCTTGTGAACAGTGATAGTGACAATGGGTTATGAAACAAAGAGTATATGATCAACCCAACTCTCTATTTTAGTTAAAAAATTACAATTGAGATTAAATTTTTAAAAGTGCCTCTGAGGATCAGATTGTTAAGAATATGAGCAGTCTAGAACATGCCGATGTGATGTGTGTGGGGAAATCCTATGCATAATGCCAGTCTCCTCATGCCTGCGAGTGGCATGAAACCCAAAGCTCCTGAACCTGACATGGTGGTGCTTCTGTTGGCCTCTCTGTTGGAAGAAGAGTGAAAGTCTATCTCGTTTTTAAACCACCCTTGGAGCAGTAAGGCAATGTGAGGCTGGCGGCTTTCAGACAAGAAGCAATTTCTATTTTAGTTTATAAAGCAAAGAAGTTGTTTGAAATCAGTTTTCTATTATCTAAAATTGTTGGCTTAAAACCAGCGCTTCTGTCTTTGTCATAACCTTCAGTTTGGGAGTTCCTAAAATATTCAGGATTGTGCAAGCTTGAGCTGACTTCATTAGCTTACGTAGACTATATTGGGTCTGCTTCCAGGTGTGACCTAAAGGGGTATTCCAATTATATCTAACACTTCTTTCTGGTGTTTGAACACAAGTCAAATATATTCTTAGAGGACATGTAAGTCCCTACACAACACAGCTGCTAACATGTGGTCTCTGTTCCACTGTGAAGTAAATTCTGCAAACATACAAGCAGGATGAAGGTCAAAGATTTGAAAAATGTGATCAGAATATCCTAAGGACGTATTCAAGAAGATGTCCACTGTATCTCTACACGTCTTCATACCTGAACCGAATGCTATATAATTGAACACACACACACACACACACACACACACACACACACACACACACATGCTCACACATACAGACTCCCACTTTGTGGTTCTGGAAGCTGAACCCAGGGCCTTGCACATGCTAGACAAAGCCTCTATCATTGAAGTACGCCCCCAGTTCTCTTCCTTTAGTTGAATTAGACTCTCAAGCCAAGAGGGATGGATGCTGTAATTCCAGCACTCAAAGGGCCAAGGCTGGAGGAGGATCTTGAATTCCAGACCAGCCTCAGCTAAATAGTAAAATCTTGTCTCAAAACTCAACCCAGTCCAGACTAAACCAAAGCAAAACAAAAACTCCACATTACTAAAAACCAAAAATCAACTCTATGCCAAAGAACCCCCATGTAAGTTAGCTGTATTATGTTTTTCACTAAAATGCCCTATGTACTGACATCAACGTATGACCTGCAAGTAGTGAGAGAGACAGAAAGAGTGAGAGAGAGAGAGAGAGAGCGAGAGAGAGAGAGAGAGAGAGAGAGAGAGAGAGAGAGAGAGAGAGAGAATAACAAAGAATTAGCAGGGCAAACATAGGGGAGGGAGACACAAGAATAAGCCAGTAAACACGTTAGCACCAATAACACTGTTTGAAACCTAATAGAGAAAAAGACATAGAGGGTGTGTCGGAAGGAAATGAGGGAACCACCATGCAGCTTGTGGATACAAAGCTGTGGGCTTCCAAGTGCAGTTCAGGGTTTTGAGGGCAGGCTGAGATGGTTGCTGGGAGAGCTGGCCTGGGGAAGAATCCCCCACAAAGATTTGATGGGGGCACCAGATTCCGAGCAAGTCAGTGGAGGCCTCCCTGTGCTAAGCAGCTGCTAATGGGATGCTGCCACTTCTGTGTTGGAAGAGGCTGCAGGGAGAGCTTCTGCAGAAGCATCCTGTGCGGAGTGGAAAACTCCATCCCAGACCCAAGGAGGCCAGAAAGATGCTCGTATATGTGAACGAGAAAATTGTGGCCAAAAAACCAATAATACAATGATGGAAATCCACAACCCTGCGTCCAGGGAAGCTTGGTTTAGCAATCATTGTGAGCGAGTGGAACCAGCTCAAACAGCGTCAGCAATTTGAAGACATCTGGTCTTTATTTTTGGACTTTTGTACACTGAAGAGGATTATGGTTATGTGATGGAGCGGCCATTTAGTTTTGTCAATCTACAGAATTTTTTTTTTATAATGGAAATCCCTCACACTGAGAATAGAACCATTTTCTTCAGAGTCTCTTTGAGGCATTCAAACATTAACTCTTTATTCCCCACAGTGGCTTTCTGACCTCAAGAGAGACTCTGTTAGGCGAGAAGTTGAGTCATTGAGGAGATTTTTTTTCCAAAGGGTAATCTAATAGTTGGTGGGGCCCCCAAGAACTTCCACGTCCAGCAACTGCCAAAAGCAAATCTTCTGTTCTTGCTAAACCCCTTGACCTTCATTTCTTTCCTCTTTGTTTTGTCTTCTCTTTTGGCCCCTGTTTGTCTTTAACTACCTCTAATTGTGCATGTTCTAGGAGAAAATACTCATGGGGTAAACACATTGAAGACTCAGTATTTCCTGCCCACTCCTGCCCTTCATTTTCTTTGGCTAACCACTTTATGTCTCCCCCTACTCTAGCTATGACCCCATGTTTCCCCACTTCTTTCACCCTCGTGCCCCCATCATTATTGACCTTCCCTGTTTCTGTCATTAATACCTGTGTTGGATTCCATTGCCCAAGGCTCTGCTGGGTTCATTGACTATGCTAGACTATTTGTAGCAGGGCTGATAATGGCCTAAAAATGGTCCAGAAGCTTCCCCCTTGTCATATAATAATTTCTTTTTCTTTCTGCGGTTTCAATATCAAAGTAGTTCTTTATCATTTTTGTACCTAAAAGGTGATCTTTCCTAAGATTCCCTTCTCATCTTTCTGCCCACTGAACTTACCTTTATCAGGTCATGATTCTTACAAACTGGTTGGGATATTCTCTCTCTCTCTCTCTCTCTCTCTCTCTCTCTCTCTCTCTCTCTCTCTCTCTTTCTTTCTCTCTCTCTCTAGGAGCAAAGGCACAAGAGAAGGCAGGTGGTAAGAAAGGAAGGAATGTTGTAAACTGAACTAAGGTACTCGGTCTGTGGAAAGGCCCACCGGGCACCAGTGATATTTCTGTGTGTTATGGAAAATCCATAGACTTTTAAAGATGCATTTTTACCTTAATATATCAGGAGCAGTCACTTTGCTATGCAATTCCTGAGGCTTTATGGATGGCTGGGGTTAATGGTTTGAGGTGTTATTCTTTTCTATGCTTCATTAATCTCCGGAAGTGCTTGTGTGCGGTGGTTGTTTGACCTTGTTGGGCCACAGTCACACCCACCCTTTTTACTCCAGCTTTAACGTGGGCAACCAGGCCTGAGACGTGCCAGCTCTCAGCTCTTGCTTAGGATATACCACCTTCCTGGGTGCGTGAGCCTACAAATGACATGATGAGCTCTAGATACGATTTTACAACTGTGTTTCTTAGTTGCTTCCTTTGTTGATCTGACTCCATGGCCTCTGTCTACTCATCACCCACACTCACAAAAAATTTGGAGGAAAAGATGTAATTGGCTCTGAGAAGTGATGACAACAATCTTCCTCATATGGTGAGTGACAGAAGAGCCCTTTAAGGGACCAGAATCAGGAGAGATGGTATATTCTCCCAGGAGCACAAGCGTTCTGATGATGAAATGCATAACTTTGTCAAGGGTGCTGGCCAACTTTCTGTAACTATCAAATTATTCCAGGCAATTGACTTACAGAGACAAGTTATTCGTCTCATATTTTTGGAGATTCCCACTCATGATCAGTTGTTCCTGTTGTTTTAAAAGTTACTTATGCCGGGTGGTGGTGGTGCACGCCTTTAATCCCAGCACTTGGGAGGCAGAGGCAGGCGGATCTCTGTGAGTTCGAGACCAACCTGGGCTACAAGAGCTAGTTCCAGGATTGGCTCCAAAGCTGCAGAGAAACCCTGTCTCAAAAAAGAAAAAACCAAAAAAAAAAAATAAAAAATAAAAAATAAAAGTTACTTATGAGGCAGCTCATTGTAGGAGTCTGTATGGTGGGGGAAAACTGTGTACATCATGATGAAAGAAGGAGAAAGAAAGAAAAAGAACCCCAATGGTGGCATTCTAGGATACTCCCAGCATCCCAGTGACCACACCTCACCAGTAAGCACCAGCAGATTCTAATCACAGAAAAGAGGAAAATCATAACTTATAAAAATACAGTTAGATGTTGATGAAATATAGAAAGATATTCTATATCTTTCTGCCCCACCTCCCTTCCTTCCATAAACAGCACCAGGTCTGCACTTCCCATGATACCTGTGTCCTGGAGACAAAGCTGAGAACAAGGGTTCCTCCAAGTTTTCTGTGCTTGTATTTGTGGCATCTTTGTGAGAAGGACAGACAAGCATCAAGAAACAATTTTATATTTCTAGGTACAGCTTCAATATCTGGTACACAGCTCAACGGTACAGTGCTTGTCTCATGTGTATGAGACCTTGAGTTCAATGCTCAACATTAAAATTATGTGACCAGAAAACATCAAAACTAAGCAAAAATAAACAAAACAACCTCTTTATTCCAGACAGAAAACAGTTGGTTCTCCTCTTGTTTGAGCGAATGGCATGCTATTTATCTTAACTGTGAATGGAAAAATGCTTCAGAAATTGATTTCCTTAGAGTTGCCTGCATCCTTTCCTCCTTCCTGTTTACATCCCATCTTTAGTGGACCACCATTACTTGGAAACTGTCAAGATCAAGCCTCAACCCCAGCAATGTACAAAGAGCCACTGGACCTAACCCAGGGAACTTGAGTGTGTGATTCTGACTTTGGGTCATTCAGTCTCCTAAAGCATAAAGTGGAATTTTAATACTGTCCTGCCTTGTATTGTAAGTCCTTATGAGGACCACAAAGGATGTGACATGTGGCAGAGGTTTAAAAGGAGCAAAATGCTCTGTGCATGGGGTTAGCATTACCACAATTGTGATGTGCCTGCCCATAGAGGAGATAGTAGGCCCTGCTAACTTGGCTGGTATGAAGGGATATTAGATTGCTTGCATTCTTTCATCAGAAGGTTTATAGGTAGCTCTGGAAACTCAGGCAGGCAAGTTTGCTGGGCATCATACTCCCCATCCAATACTCCTTAAAAACTGGTTTTCCAGTCAAAGATTGCAGCAAGAAAATCATCTTCTTTGCTTCATAATAACATTCCTTGCTGCCTTGTTTTCTCTAATGTTCTGGTGGCTTCTATGTGCAGATAGACAGTTCTCCTGGCCCTAGCCAGGCCTGAGCAGGAAGTCTGAGGAGTGGGTAGAATGAGGTTATTCACCTCCTCTGCAGACACCTTCTTATGCTCCGTGTCTGCTTGACTGGCATGTACTGAGGGCAGATGTGTGGGGTGAGAGAATGGAAGGACAGGCAGGCAAAGCTCTACTGCTGAGCTTGGAAAGCTGTAAGAGGAGAAGTGGATTAGGGAGGAAAAGTCCAGAAGGGAGGATACCCTAGACAGAGCCAGCTGTTTTATTGTAACAGACAGAAGAGATCATGTTTACATATTATATAAGGAGATTGATCATGTTGTCCTGATCAGACGTAGAGACTGTGGATTTGACAGGTGTGTTGATGAAGATCACAGTGGCATACTATCTGAATAAAGTCTGGAAAATTCCTAGAAGTGTGACTTTGTTTTTGTGCCCTCTCACTTCAAATCTTGTAAAATATAGCTTGGCCAATAGACAAAATGGGGGAAGTTATATTTGGTAACCTCCTATCTACTTGTCCTTCTTTTTGTGGAACAAATAAGTATTGAGCACTTCAGCGTGGGGGCTCAGTGCCAGCTTTGGGGACGTGGGGTTTCTCTTGTAGCACAGGACTACATGTGGAAGAGGTCTGTGTTGGGTTAGTTGCTACTGCTACCATCTTGAAACTTGTAATATGTCCAGAGCAAGGAATTCTGAATTTTCCATCTGCATATGAACTCCACTCTGGGTTAGGTGCAAGAGATACAAAGATGAAAAAAACATAGACTTTTCCTTAATTTATTATTTTTGTGTTTGAATTTTGTGTATATGTACATGTACAAGTGTGGATTTATACATACTAGTTCGGTGCATATGATAATGAAGGCTTACATGGAGGCCAGAAGAAGGTATTGGATGCCTCGGAGCTGGAATTGTTAGCAGTAGTGAGCTGTTCAGGGTGGGTATTGTGAACAGAACTGGAATAGCACACAATCTTAACTGCTGGTCCATCTCCCTAGCTCACCACAGCAGCTTCCAAAATAAAATCTTCCCTGACTTCTACCTGTCCCTGCCCAAAGAATATCCCAGATGTTGACTCTTGCTTTCTGTACAGTCTCCTAACTGGAGGCTTAGCTGTTTCATTATAACTTGTTCACTATAATGCATCACAAATAACACAGATAACTTTCCTGTTTTGAAAGTACTAAAGAAAATTAGGAATACTTAGAAACACATGCATCACTCATATGTATCACTCACATGTGCTGCTCACATGCATCACTCACATACATGACTCACATGTGCCACTTAGCATCACTCATATATATAACTCACATGTGTCACTCAGCATCACTCACAAGTACCACTCACATGCATGACCCACATGTACCACTCACAAATGCCACTCATCGGCATCACTGATATTTGGTGCTTATCTCAGCATGGTGGAATCCAAAGATGGTTTCAGTTTTCACTATTTATATTTACATTTTAAAACAAAATTAGAATGCTGCCTTAGCTTGGGTTTCTATTGCTGTGAAGAGACACCATGACTACGACAACAACTTTTGTCAGGAAAACATTTAATTGAGGGGGCTGGCTTACAGGGAGCCATGGCAGCGTGCAAGTAGACATGGTGCTGGAGCTGAGTCCTACATTTTCAGGCAGCAGGAAACTGACTGACTCTCACACTGTATGAAGCTTGAGAAAAAGACCTCAAAGTCCACTCCCACACTGACACACTTCCTCCAACAAGGCCACACATCCTAATAATGCTATTCCCTTTGGGGGACATTTTTTTCAAACCACCACAAATACAAATAAACAAGAATTTTCATTTCATTGTCTTTCCACTTCAAATTACAAGAGTGTACCAAGATATTGTTTCTTATCGTCTTTTTTTTTTTTTGGGTACATTTGTCTCCATTTTTCTCTGTGTTTAATCACCTGGATAAACAGACTTATGTATAAATTTTTGTCTGTTTCTTTCATCATTTTATTTTTCTCTTATTATTTTTAGACAGGGTTTCTTTGTAGTTTTGGATCCTGTCCTGGAACTCACTCTGTAGACGAGGTTGCCTTTGAACTCACAGAGATCTACCAGTCTCTGCCTCCCGAGTGCTGGGATTAAAGGTGTGAGCCACCACTGCCTGGATTCTTTTTTCATTTTCTTAAGATAAATTTTAACAGGCAGAAGCAATTCAGACACTGTTTACTTTCATTAGCAGTGAGAGGACATTTTCATAAATCTCCATATTTGCATGGGACAACAAACAAATTGGGTTGGTTATCACGTCAAATGCCTTTGGGAGATGAGAGCAGTAAGAATGATCTGTAAGTTATTCTTAAACATGCAATATATGAAGTTTTATGCAACACAAAAATGTCTACTGTTGTTCACTATGGTCACTGTGCTGTGTAATAAAACAGCAGAGCTTCCTCCTTCTGAATTTGACTTTGAGCATGTCTCCTCTTTCCGTTAGTTTCTACCTTCACCTTAGCCTGGGATAACTACCATTCTAACTACAAGTTCATTGGAGAATTATTTTTTTTACATAGAAAGCTTTATATGGAAGTTTGGTGTGGCCCTCTTCTTGCAATGATTTACTACAAAGAGTGTGCAAGTCCTATGACACAGATTACCACCACGACTGAAGCCAGCAGATGACAGAAAGGAGCTTCATGTATTTGGAAAGAGGTTTAACTAACTGGGTAATGTCGGTTTTGACTCTACTGCTCTGATGCTAGTGGTAAAATATCAAGTTAGACTGTGTGACTAGCTGAGGCCCTTGAAATGCTAGTCTAATGTGCACTACCTCTGGGTACATTCAGGCATTCCTAGGTCAAATACGTTATCCCATTAATAGTATCTTATGTGAGACCAAATGAGGTTAAATTCCAACTGGTATGATAAAAAAAGGCCCCACATAACTTTCATAGGGTTCTCATAGGGGTCAGAGAAGAAATTTTATAGGGGCTGTAGAAACGAGTAAAATGCTCAGAGATGAAATGTGCCTCTGCTTGAACCTCTGCACAGGAGAGGCCCCTCAGGTCTTCCAAATACAGACACCAACAATAATGAGCTTTGTGATTTGTCACTGGAAATGGCCCCACCTATTTGTTGCAGCACAGGCTAAATTTCAAGTCCTTACATCACAGAGTGAGAGAAGTAGCTTGCAGAGCTAAGGGCAACTCTAGCTGGGGACTGTATAGTGAAATTTTGGTGTTAGGCTCATCTGTTTTGTTTAGAAATCCTATATTGTATTCTGCATTTCTGAAGCATTGCTGAGGTCCAGCCATCCTGGATGCAACCCAAAAAGCTGTGGGTTTTCTATTCTCCATTCTTGGTTGTTTTCCCCCAAGCTTCTATTCTATTTTATTTTTAATTGACATATAATTGTGTATATTTGTGGGGGAATTATGAGATGTTTTGATCTGTGTATACGTTAGAGAAAGATTCAGTCTTGCTAATCAAAATATTCATCACTTCACCAATTTATCATTTTTATGTGGTAGAAGTGTTAAAATACATTTTAGAAATTTTGAAATATATAATATTTCATTATTAACTGTGGTCATAACACAGTGCAATAGATAGCTAAAATCCAGTCTTCCAGTATAACTGAAACATTGTAGCCTTTGAGCAACAGCTTCCGTTTTTTTCTACCCGTTTGCTGTTACTCAGCCTTGGAAAAATGCTTTACTCATCTCTATTTCTTCAGGTTCAACTTTTTTTCAGATTAAGCCCGTGCACGTAGCAAATGTCCTTTTGCATCTGGCTTATTTCACTTAGCAACATTCTCTGCTATTCCCTGTATGTTGTTGAAAATGACAGTTTCCTTGCTTTTTAAAGTTATATAATATTTCATTGTGTATCTCTATATACCTCTATCATATTGTCCTTGGCCATCCTTTTATTTTATGACAGCAAAATATTTGTGTAGTCCTGATTGTCCTGGAACTCACTCTGTAGACCAGGGTGGTATTGAACCTAGAGATCCACCTGCCTCTGCCTCCCTAGAGCTGGGATTGAAGGCATGTGCTACCGCCATCCATAGATCATTCATATATTGATGGACACAGGATTATTTTGTATCTATTTATATAGCTATTATGAATAATGTTAAAATAAACACAAGACTGCAAACTCTTTTCTACTATCTGACCTCAAACATCAATGAAAAATATTGAAGAAGACATACAAAATTAAAGACTGCCATGCTTATGAACTGCAAGAATTGATGTTAAGGAAATGTTTGCACATCTCAAGGCTATCAACAGATATAGTACCGTTCCTATCAAAATTCTAGTGTGACTTTTCATAGAAATAGTTTTACAATTTGTACAGAATTGGAGTCTATCCCAAGTAGCTGAAATAATACTTAACAAAGCAAAGAATCATATTACTTGATTTCAAAATATGTTATAAAACAATTGTGATCAAAGTAATATGATAGTATCCTTAAAACAGGCACTCACAAATCAGTCAAGAGAACAGTACAAAAAAATGAAAAATAAACCCAAATATTTACAATGAATTGATTTTCAACAAAGGAACCAAAAACACATGATGAAGAAAGGAAAAGAATCTTTAATGAATCATTTTAGGAAACTGAGTATCCATTTGAGAACTAGCTAGATTTTTTTCTTACACTACATCTAAAAAAATCATCATGAATAGAAACATTTATAGCTAGGGGGAAAGCCCTCATCCCTACGGTGTGCAGACTCCCAGCATGACCAGTTTAAGGTCACTTACGCTCCTTCCTGTAACCCTTCATCCACTGTTTGAAAATAACCCTAATAAAATCATTGGTTCCCACAGATGAACTCTGGTGGAATTGAACTTTGCAGAGATGAGGAGTAGATGTTGCCTAGTCCCTCTGGCCCCAGGTCAAAAATTCTTACAACAAAATATTGGACTGGAAGCTATAAAATTAGTAGAAGAAATCATTGGAAAAAGCCTGATAACACTGTTTCTAACAGCGACTTCCTAGATAAGGATTTAAAAGTATAGACAATAATAGATACAACAGCAAAAATAGACACACAGGATGACAGTGAACTGAAGGGCTCTGCACACCTAAGCAAATGGAAAACTAAAGAGACAATCCACGGACAGGCAGAGTATGTGCTGTTTGCTGAACTCTGATTCTCTGCAAGAGCAGCAAGCCCTTTTGCTACTGAGCTGTCTCTTCAGTTCCAACTGTACTATTTCTTGGGAACTGGTCCAAATGCTACTACTTGTGAGGACATGCTTTAAACTAAATGCCCTGGATGTCTTTAAACTAGTCACTCATCTCAACTCCCATATGCAGAAGAGCCGCAAGATAATTCACACATCACCAAATGTCCAAGTTTGTTATGGTTTGAATGTGAACAACAGGCTCATGTGTTTGAATATCTGATCTTTTGTTGTTTACACTGTTTTTGGAGATTATAGAATCTTTGGGTTATGAGGACTTTAATCTCATTTGGGACTTAAGGGTATGTAGGATAAGAGGGTTGTATGTTCTAGTCCTACTTTTGCCCTGGGTCTCTCCTCTTCTAACTAGCTGTGTCATTCTTACCCACTGTAGTTATTAACTGCTCCCAACCTTGCTGTGTTAGCTGTGTTTTCTCAAACTATGAGCTGAGACAAACCTCTCCAAACTTAAGTTGCTTCTTGTAAGGTGCTGTTGGGGACATGCAAATCATACATTCTTGTATCAAGGATGTCCCTGTGGCCCTGTCTGTCCGTCTATCTCTGTTTGTGTGTATATGTTTTTAAATTTTCAGCCTAGTTCCCTTAGCACATAATGTGTAGAGAGTGTGGAATGGAACCGGTGTAGTTTTATAAGTGGAGGCCCTCAGCAAGATTGCCCTCGGGAATGGTGAGGGTGGATTAAAGATGGGTATGTGTATTATGTGTGTTTGAGTAAGTCTTTAAAGAGACACAGTATAGACAGTCAGATTATAAGCCACGAAAGGATGGAATTTCACAGAGAATTTGGATTATGCATATTGTGTTTTCATTTATTTATTTATTTATTGACTGGAGAAAGACATTTGATTCTGGGAACTGCTAAAAAAAAAGGTATCTTGTCTTTAAAATATGGGTCTAAGGATATGTTGCTTTGGAAAAGAGGGTTCTGCTTCTGTTTCCACAAGAGATGAGAGCCTGTGGAATCATTTAAGGCTAACGTGGTTTGATGAACAAAGACCCCCTGAAATGTCACTGAAACACCCCCAAAGATATAGTGCTCCAAAACAGTAAGAAGGAGTCTGGAGAGAGAGAGAGAGAGAGAGAGAGAGAGAGAGAGAGAGAGAGAGAGATATGCCCAAATTCCCTAGATGATTGTTTAAGTGGGGTTGTTTTCCATTGCAGGCCCAAGGAGTGGCTTGCAGGATGTAGGTGGCGGCTAGCTTGGGTCCCTCTGTGTTCCTGAGCATGGACCTACTTCCTGGAATTCCCACAACGGAGAGGTGGTGGCTGGAGCAGAACTTTGTGAGAGAGGCAGCCAACTGCTGTAAGTATACACAGAGAGGCCCAGAGGCAGCTGTGGTTTCCAGCTCTGCAGTTCCTGGCTCTGCACACCCAAGGCACACAAGCAGCGGGCCTTGGAAGGTGCGTTGGCCAAGCCCAGTTGGTGCCCAACCTGGTGGAGCAGACTTTGGGATCACTGCAGGTGGCTGCTATTGTCACCGCTGCAGCCTCCTCCATGGCCACTCTGAATTGCCATCAGCCAGATGGCTGCTGTGACTATCTTGTAGCCAGTACCAGTGTTGAATACGTAGAATGAGCATGGTCACTAGAGCATTTTCCAATTTATTGTTATCATATTTGTGCCACTCCCATAATTATATAGAAAAGGGGTATATATTGGGAACTGTTGACCACCAGACACTGAATTTCTTGTAAACAACTTGTTTTCCTCTGCTCTAAGAAGCCTGCAGCTGCTCTGAGCACAAGACCCTGATGGCAGGGAAGTGAGTTCTGATGAATTTGCAGCTGAAAGAGCCCAAGAGCTGGGGCGTGACCAGAGCCCTATATAAGCTGTCCCTGAGCACAACAAAGTGGACATTCTTGGCACTCTTGTATCAAGGATGACCTGTGTCCTCATCTCTCTCTCTCTCTCTCTCTCTCTCTTTCTGTGTGTGTGTGTGTGTGTGTGTATGTGTATGTCTCTAGCTTAGTTTTTGGCTCATGTACCATCCCATAGTTCAGGCACCACAAGGTATTTTGTCACAATGATCAGAAAAGTAACTAATACGAGAGTGTCTGTAATCTGGGTTGCAATAAAATCCTTTCCACAGCCTGCAGAATACATTACAGATCTGTGAGCACACAGCTCAGTCCCTGTTGCGTGTTGATCCTTCTTACACACTTCTGTGAAGGAATCTCACAACTACATGGTAGAAATGCCATGGGTTTAATGAAGGGACTTTATCCTCCAAAATGATACCCTGAAAACATGATAGAACTTTTTCTGACAGGAAACAAAGCTGAGATTTTTAAATTCTGTCAGACAGATGTTAACTGAAATTCACATGAGTGAGTAAATAACCACAATTCCCTAACACCTATATCCTGGCTCAATATATAGAGAGTCAGGCTTGCCAGGAACCACATTCAACCACAGGATTAAATGAGGAACTAGGGACTTGAGATTTACCAGTTTGTGCTGACTTCTCTCTTAGCCTGGGTATGCATATGTTTCCGTTCATTTTCTGTCAATGAAGCTACAATTAAGGCATAGAATGTCTCACTATTATCTTCCTTTCTTTAGATTCCCAGGGATGGTGTTTCTGTCCAACTACATTTTGTTCCTGCCCTTTCTATATCCAAAATTCAGGAAAACCAGAGGGATATACTCTACTTCAGGGCTTTTGTGACATAAGGTGGGCTGTTTAACATTCTTTGTGGGAGAATCTTCTGGTGGTATTTCTTTATCTCTTAACAGGCTGAGACTGCTGTTTTTTTAAAAATATATTTTTACAAAAGAACAGGATAGAGAAAAATTTACCTTCACAGTGCCTTCTTACTAATAATTTACAGCCTATTGAAAGATACCATCGGAAGACTCTCCCACCTTTTGTCAATATTTTGTGCAACAGATGTTAGACCTAATTCATAAATAGTTTCCTCAATCTATAATTTACCATTATATGTATGATATCTTATTGGCTAATTCAGAACAGAGACTTTAGAAAAAATGTTTGAATAAGTAAAGAAAAATTTTCTTGCTAAAGATAACAAATTGCTCCTGAAAAAAACACAAAGAGGAGATTCTATTTTTTTTAGTATAAAAGATAGGTTTATAGAAAGCACAACCACAGAAAGTATACAAATCAGGAGAGATCAATTATGAATTCTTAGTGATCTTTCAAAAATTGCTGGGAGATATTAATTGGCTATGGCCTGCAATTAGATTAACAACTAAAGAACTAAATAATTTATTTCAAACCTTACAAGATGATAAGGACTTAAATAGTACAAGCAACTTACAACCTGAGAGTGAGAGAGAATTGGCTCTGGTAAAAAAGAAATTATAGGATGCACATTTGGATCATTTGGATCCAAAGTTTGATTGTATTTTAGTTGTTTTGCCTTCTACTCATTCTCCCACAGGAATTATTATGTAGAGAGAAGATAATATCTTAAAATGAATATTTTTACCACATAAACAGAGTAAATAATTAAAGACCTATATAGAGAAGTTTTTGGAATTGATTCTGAAAGTAAAATTGAGACTTTATCAGTTAACAAGAATAGATCCAGCAGAAACTGTGGTGCCTCTTACTAATGCCAAAATTGCCTCATTATGAACAGACAATAAAAATTGGCAAGGAGCTTACAGTAATTTTTGGGGGGAGAAATTGGTAGCAAATATCCCCAAAGCAAAAGACTTCAGGGTTTTTTTTTTTAAATGAAAAAAAGCAAAAAAAAAACCTTTATTTTTTCATTTTACATACCAATCCCAATTCCCACTCCCTCCTCTCCTTCCATCTCCTCCAACTTCCTCCCACTCCATTCCCCATCCACTCCTTGGAGAGGGTAAGGCACATTGCCTTGAGGAAGTACCAAGCCCCCCACCTACTACATCTAGACTGAGCAAGGTATCCCTCCAAAGAGAATGGGTTCCAAAAAGCCATTACAAGTATGAGGGATAAATCCTGGTCCTACTGCCAGTGGCCCTACACTATGTCCCAGCCATACAACTGTCACCCACATTCCAAGGGCCCAGTTTGGTCTTATGCTGGTTTCCTTCCATGTCCGGTGAGAATTGGTGAACTCCCATTAGCTCAAGTAGATTGTTTCAGTGGGTATCAAAACTTCAGTTTATAAAAAGAACTAATTAGATTCTCCCTCATATAAGTACCCCAATTTCTGGAGCCTCTACAATCTATACAAGTGCAAATGAATCAGAAAAAGTAGGCTATAAATCAGGAAACATAAGTGGCTCAAAGTCCTTATGATTCATTTCAGAAATCAGAATTATGTACATTTTCATGGTATTATTAGATTTTCAGAAACTCTCAATATAGTTACTGACTCTCAATATGCAGAAAGAGTTATTGTACATATTAAAACACTGAACTTATTCCAGATGATTCAGAATTAACTTTTTCATTGATTCAATTACAACAAATAATCAGGAATAGAAATCATCCTTGTATATAACACTTATCAGATCCCATATGAGTCTATCAGGCCCTCTAGTAGAAGATAATGAAGGCTTTTGGTAGGAAAGAAGCCTCATAATTTCAGAAGAAAAAACATGTTAACAGTAAAGGTTTGAAGAAAGATTTTTCTACCACTTGGAATGATTTTTAATGCTAATGAGAAAGGAACAACAGTTGCAGAGGGACATTGGATATTTTAAAGATGTGTTAGCCTCATAATGAAAACCAGAATATGTGTTATGTTGGGGAAGAGGTTTTTCTTTTGTTTCCATAGAAGAAGAAAAGCTATGGATACTGTCAAGATTGATAAAGATTAGATTTAAACAGGAGAGACCTCTTGATTAGGAGAAGCAACAGTTCATAAAAAAGCTTGGTCATTAAAATACCTTTTACTTGATTAGGTATGAAAATCAATTTACTAGTAAAAAATAATGCTTTTTCTGTTGCCACAAAGCATTTTGTCTTAATAAAGATATAAACTGACAGAAAAGGAACTCCCCAAAGTTAGGGTTGTGACATGGTTTTGTCTTTCCAGGAGAATGAAAGCATCCAATTAAGTAATATAAAAACCACTGGTCAAATGAGATGTGAAGAAGGACAAATTATCTCAAGAAAATGTCCCAAGAAAAAGTAAAATTGGCCTAATGGTATAGCACATTTCCAATAGGACAAACTTTCATAATCTTTCCCAAATAGGTTCTGTTGCTCTTTGCGAACATAAAATGCAAATGGTATTTCTGTGATCCCATTTCAATTAAAAGCCAAAGCTGGCTTTGGAGTTGGAGTGTGGCTCTCTCTGTCTCTAAACCTAAGCCTATTTTTTAGGAAAATCCAAAATCTCTGTATCATGAAAAGCCACCTGTTATGAGACATAAGAAAACCAAAAATTAGGGACTGTTCTATTGTCACTAATCTCTAAGGTATAAACATTAGTTCTAAAATTATAAGATTTTATAATATATATGCATACATTTAAATTTTCTGTTGTGATATTGATAGTCATACTAACAAATTCTAGAAATAGGCTTTATCTAGCTTCCTGTACATGATTTCAAATTTGAGTTTGAAGCAGGTAACTAGGAATTAAGTTTGTGCACCCTGGATGTGCTTAGTAGATTGTGGTCCTTTAGCATTTCTGAGATCTGCTGCATATGACAATTACAATGTTTAAGTTTTCTGAAGTGAATTGTAACTATTCTTAACAGTGACCTTTGAAGTCTCTAAAAAGATGATGGAGCCCCACAATGATGATTCCATCTGGATTTTGGCAATGCCATTAAGCTGACAAACACACCCAAAGATCAGTTTCAGACTAAAAACTGCTCAGGAAAACTTCAAAGCTACTAGCTAAGAGGGCCTAGCCTTACAAACTGCTCTAGCCATGGCTTCAGATAAGCCTTGCATTTTCCTATTATAGAAAGACTGGACAGAAAATGTTATAGTTAGTTTTCCTAGGACTTGACCATTATATCAATTTTCTCAGGGTCTCCTAAAGATCTGTTGCCCCAGACAACAGGAAGTAGTTTTAGAAAAATGATATCAACATTCCCAAGAGGTGGGGTGGGTGGTTCTTGGTCATTCAGTGGGTTATAGATGTTTGTCATCATTTGGGAGGGGGTTGGTTACAAATTGTTATTGGTCATAGTAAGGGAAGAAACTGAGCAAGG
>JAQHUG010000035.1:1244276-1312193 GCA_028555095.1 Dicrostonyx torquatus
TTACTGACAATAAATCATAGAAGAATTTATTTTAAAACTATTTTTGGCATGCATATGATTCTGCCTTTTATTGATGACAAATCAAGCACAGTAATAAGATGTATGTGTATGATTATTTTATACAAATAATTAAATTGCAGTTTAATATTTGATACTGCAAAACAGAGAATCCTTGTAGGTTTGTAGAGCTGGACAATGCTTTTATTTTTATAATAATTAATTCTGAGAATTAAGTTTTATGTAAATATATAGTAGAACATGACAGAAATGTGTTTAGAGTCATTTCAGAAATTGTTAGAAATTCTGCCCCTGTCTAAGCCAAAATTCACTTAAGGAATTTTTTTTGTCTGTTTTGTTTTTGAAGACAGGGTTTCTCTGTGTGAGAGTCCTGGCTGTCCTGCAACTCACTTTCTAGGTCAGCCTGGCCTTGAACTCACTGAGATCTGCCTGCCTCTTGTAATCCCAAATGCTGGGATTACAGGAGTAGGCGTGCGTGTGCCACCACCACCGGACCCACTTCAGGAATTTTAATTAAACTCAAATCGACAATTCTAACAGCAATTTTAAAAAAAATCAAACAGCCAACACAAAGATATATTAACTTGACATAGGATAAGGGATGATGGTAGAGAAATATTAAAAATCCTTTCACAATTAAAATCCTATGTCCGTATAAGAATAGAAAACTGTATGCACAGTTTATTGCTGGGCAGTGATGACACATTCCTTTAATCCCAGCACTCGGGAGGCAGAGGCAGGTGGATCTCTGTGAGTTCGAGGCTATCCTGGTCTATAGAGCAGGTTCCAGGACAGGCTCCATAGCTACTGAGAAACCCTGTCTCGAAAAACCAAAATAAATAGACAAACAAAAAACTGCACAGTGAAACTACTGCCATTCATAGCAAGTAACAGCCTGTGTCTCTTTCAGGCAGGTTGTTTGGGGGTGTGGGGAGTGACTCTATGTGCAGTGCAAAGAGTGAAGAGGGTACATTCAGAACCAAGGCTGCATGGAAGTCACATCATGCCACTTGGGAAAGGGTGTCCAGAAACATGTATTTGATTTCGAATTACCTCTTGATTGGTGCATATTGTGAAATCTTCTGTTGTTAAAGTGTTCACTACCAATGTTCAGTTACTATCACAACTCAAGGCTTAGGAAGCCAACTTCTAGACAAGGTAAATTCTTTTGTGAGGCTGGCCCATGAGAAGGGGGCCGACCCCAGGCAACATCGAGTCCTCCTGGAGAGAACAAGTAGATCTGCATTGAGCAAGCAGCACTTGCCTGAAGAAAAACTTCATGTCTCCAAAGAGAACGAAAAAGAAATCCAGAGCAATAGTCAACCCCTGATAAAAATGGACAAGAAGTAACAAAAATGCGAAATGAAAACATGATCATGTTTAAAACAACACAATTCCAAGAATATTTTGTGCTTATCAGCCTTGCGCCAGCCTTCTCCGAGTGGCGTCTTCTATAATCGAGGCTGGATCTAGTTTCTAATCTGGGGACCACTGCTTTGGGTCAGTTCATTTTTTTTTTAAACTTTGGATTGAAAGAGAGGAAGAGTTGGCCCTGTGGTTGAGTTCGAAGTCCCCATGGGCTTCTTGAGTTGTGTAGCACCCCCGCGGAGTATGAGGGGGCGTAAACTCTAGGGCCTAGATCTTCAGCTTTTGCCAACAGATAGCTTGTGAATATAGCACTCCTTTGTGGGCAGGGATTACAGCTTAACATGAAAAACACGAGAAAGGAAGTGACTGTTACTTGGCTCAGAGAGAACCCCTTTAAGCAGTGGGAAGTCAGTGAAATGGAGGAAGGTGATGATGGATGTTGAACTTGATCCGCTTAGCGAGAGGGATTTAAGGTGCTCGTAAGCACTGGAGCCCAGCTTCTGTAGGGCAGCTTCCCTCTGAACCTCTTTGATTCCAACTCTCCCTTGCCCTACCTTTTGAGACCCTGCTCAGGCTAAACCACCTTCCTAAATCTTCTCCAATTCTGTCTGTCTCTCGGTGTCTGTCCTTGTCTCTCTGTCTCCCTCCTTGCCTCCCTCCATCTCTCACTCTCCCCTATCCTCCTTTCTATCTCTCTTGTATGCTTAATTTTCAAGCCTCTTTAGATGCAATCACCCAGGGTGTGACAGAGTTTATCAGGCAAGTGGGAGCCCTCGGCGAAGCTATTAAGCCCTCCGCGAACCTGGTTGCATTTCAGTAGCCTCCCTCCTTGTAAACTACTGTACTGATTCATGTAGAAGTCATTTCTATTTATTTTCACGTTTTTACCATCCAAGTGGCAGACTCAAATAATGTAATTTGGTTTTCTCCATTCTCAAATCTTTGACGTATCTTTACTTTGAGATCTCTTTAAACCTATAGTTTTCACTCTATAATTTTTGTGCTATTTAGCTTGCAGAAGAATGGATCTGACATGACATTTTCTGTAGTCTGGTGTTGCTGAGTGTCATGCCAGGTTGGTTCAACATGTTCCCTGACACTGACACTCTTTATTTCTAGTGAACCAGTAGCAGGATTCTAGGCTAGAAGAGGCTCAGGGTCAATCCTCTCACCAGACATCAAGTAGAGAACTGGGGATCACACAATGATGTCTTCTTTCTCTGCAGTCATGGCAGCTGCTGGTGTTCTTTGCCTAGTTTCTTATGGACTGTAGAATACTAGGATTCTAAAAGATTAAAATTTTACTTGGATGTGTGCGTATATGTGTGCACGTTTGCATACACATGTGTATGTTGTTGGTTGCTTTTTACTCTTTTGGCTCTTTGTGGGGGGGCATCACCCAGCTCTTAAATAAATACACACACAGAGTCTTTTTTTTTTTTTCTTATGGATGCCCGGTCTTAGCTGGCTTGTTGCTTGCCAGCTTTTCTTAAATTATCCTGTCTACGTTTTGCCTCTGGGCTTTTATCTTTCTCTATTTCTGCATACCTTTTTTTTTTTTAACTCTTACTCCATGGCTTGATGTGTGCCTGTGTGGCTGGCCCCTAGCGTCCCCCTCTCTTGTTCTCTTGCACCTCTATCTCCTCCTTCCAGATTTCTCCTCCTGTTTATTCTCTCTGCCTGCCAGTCCTGCCTATCCTGTCTCCTACTTTGCTGTTCTGCTCTTTATTAGGGCCACGGAGTTAAACAAATGCAACATAAAATAATGCAATACATCTTTGCATTATTAAACAAATATTTCACAATGTAAACAAATGTAACACATTTTAAATTAATATTCCACAACAGTGTATATGTACATGGAGAGGCCAAAGGTCAATGTTGTATGTCTGCTTTGTTTTTGAGACAGAGTCGCTCACTGAATCTCAAAACTTTCTGATTTGACTAAGATGACTGGTCAGCAAGCCTCAGGGGTCCTCATTATGCCTCTGCATGCCCAGTGCTGGGATTACAGCCACACGTGACCATGTGGGTGTGTCTGATTGGGACTCAGGGCCACATACTTACATGACAAGTACTTTACTGACTGAGACATTACCTCAGTTCCTGGAATATTATAATTCTATATTAATAAGCTCATTTATTAGCTGAGAGTCTCTATCAAAAGACACTTCTCATCTGTAATTCTATTAATCAGTGTATCATTTTTAAAGGAAAGCCACATAAATCAAGATTCTTTTTGTTTTCAACGCCATGAATATTTCTCATCATCCTTCACCAATTATTTTAGTTATTGTCTATCCCTGTATAGACATATCTGTCCAACGTGTTTGGTATGTTTCAGGACACTGTGATCATCACTATGCATCTTAATGTGTGTCATCCTGTGTATGTGTGGTGTATGTATGATATATTAAGTGTTCATATGGTTGTGTGTACATACATGTACAAGCAGATGCATGTTCATGTATATGTTGAGATCAGAGGTTGCCATCAGGTGTCTTTCCCTAGTCACTCTTATTTATCTCTCTCTCTCTCTTTTCCTCCTTTCCTTCCTTTTTCTTCCTTCCTTTCTTTCTTTCTTCCTTTCTTTCTTTCTTTCTTTTCTTCTTCCCTCCGTCTTTCCCTTCCTTCCTTTCTTTTCTTTCTTCTCTTTCTTTCTTTCTTTCTTTCTTTCTTTCTTTCTTTCTGAGACAAGGGTCACTCACTGAACCTGAAGGGCTGGGGTTACAGGTACCCACTGCTACACTTTGTATTTTACATGGGTTCTGGAGATCCAAACTTAGGTTTTATGCTTGTATGGCAGGCACTTTACTGATCCATCTCCCTAGTCTGTGTCTCCATCTTTGAGTTTCTTTCACTGGTGGCATGTGAATCTTTTTGACATGACCTTAACATGTCTCCTGTAGCTTTCTTACTGTCTGGTATGACAACATTTGAGGCTTACCATGTATATGTTGGCTGAGTTTTCCGTCCTGCCTGGTTCCCGCAGTCATTAAGTACCAAAGAAATCACACAGAGGTCTACATTAATCATAAACTGATTGGCCCATTAGCTCAGGTTTCTTATTAACTCTTATAACTTATATTAGTCCATTATTCTTATCTGTGTTAGCCACATGGCTCAGTACCTTTTTCAGCAGTGTAGTCACATCTTGCTTCTTCTGTGTCTGAACAGGACTGCAGAGGGAGATTCCCTCTTCCCAGAATGTTCCTGTTCTCATTGGCCCACCTCTATTTCCTGTCTGGTTGTCCCACCTATACTTCCTGCCTGGCTACTGGCCAATCAGCATTTATTTAAAATATAATTGACAGAATATAAACAATTGTCCTGCACCATGTGTATTTCTTGCTCCACACCTATAATCTGCCATTTCTTCTTCAGGAATCAAATGGGAAACACTATTTTAAATCTTCTATCTAGGGCTGGTGAAATGGCTCAGAGGTTAAGAGCACTGGCTGCTCTTCCAGAGGTCCTGAGTTCAATTCCCAGCAACCACATGTGACTCACAACCATCTGTAATGAAATCTCGTGCCCTCTTCTGGTGTGCAGGCACACATGCAGGCAGAACACTGCACACAAAATAAATAAATTTTAAAAAACTACTATCTAGACACAAAGTGTATTTATAACTACTTTGTTGATTATTGTTTCTAAGGCTGGCAGGGCAGAGAGTTAGAAAATACCTCTCAATATTTAAAGATGATATATCTCATGATCTCACTTTCATACTTCTATATAGACTTTATATAACCACAATAGGCTTAGAAAAATGCCGGCACTGGCATCCAAGTGAGATTACTAACAGTTTCTTTTTTTTTTCAGGCTCTATGACCCACCCTCCATCATGTGCTAGCATACATGCATACTCTGCTACACTCAACAGGAATTAACGTTAAACTTTGCAAGTTTGCTCTGGATTTGCCTCTGTTTTTAAGCAAACTTTATTTTTAGAGCAGTTTTAGATTTATAGCAATGTTGAGTAGAAGGTACAAGATTCTTCATACCATGCTTCCCTCATTATCAGGGAGCTTTCACTGACATGGCATTATCAGGGCACACAGGTCTACATAATCTCCAGGTATTGACAAATGCTTGGTCTATGTCTGCCATTAGAGCACCATGCAGAATAGTTTTCCCGATCTTCTCTAAACTATTCTAGCCACAGAAATCCATCCCTTTTATCCCTCAATTTCTGACAACCATTTATATTTCACTGTCTCCATAGTTTTGCTTATATAAGAATGCTGGATTATCATAATGTAATACATAGGTTTTTTTTTTACAGATTGGTTTATTTAACTTAACATAGATTTAACTCTCCTCTGTATGTTTTTAGAGCTACACAGTATTCCACTGTATGGATGTACTACAGATTATATTTATCCATCTGTTTATTGAAATACATTTTGGTTGGTTTTCTCTGAATTTCAGTATTTTATATGTGTGTGTGTGCGTGTGAAGGTTTTTGTCTGGATATGTTTTCAATGCTTTTGAGTAAACACCATTTGCTAGAATATATATAGCAAATATATTTACTTTTATAAGAAACTGCCAAATTATTTTTTGAAGTAGTCATACCACTGAGTTCCCATTATCAAAGAATGAGAGGCCCCATTGCCATAATCTTCTCCAGCACTTGGTGCTGTCTCTTATTGGCTATTCCAACAGACAGACAACTGGGTCTCACTGATGTTTTAGACAGTGATTCCTTATATATAGGCACATAACTAGCCTCTTTTTATGCACACATCTATCAGTACAACTTCTTGAAAGCATCTTTGGAGGACTTTTGCCCATCATTGCACCTCATTTTGTTTTCCCTACTTCTGATTATGTCCCATGTTTAACTGGCTCAGTTTGGAGAGACTACAGCGGGGAGATCAGTCACCTAATTTAAACTTAAGTTGTGGCCCACAATCTTCTTTGGATATGTGATGGATTGGTGAACAGTTATCTAGAAAGCTGTTGATATGTTTCTGGGAATAAATTCATGTACAAATGCTCTGAGAGAAGTAGAATGCATGTTTTTATGAACATTGTATTGAAGTAAATAGGAGTAGACATCTGACTGCTATAGGGAGCACTCTGACCTGCCAACACCATGCAAACCACTATGCTGTCAAGACTCAAGATTTCATAGTAGGAACCAACATGTTTTGTGTTGATAATTAGTAAAACAAGCAGGACAGAAAATCCTATGTGCAGTATGAACACATAGCTATAACTCTAAGTACAGAAATATGAGAAAGAAAATATGATCCAATGAAAATGAGAGTCATGCTTCTTTGGTGGTATTAAAAGATATTTTCTTTTCTTTTCTATATTTTCCATGTTGAAAACTACCATGGAATAAAGTTATATAAAATGCAATGCTTGAATAGCATGTTGTAGGATTTTTCCTGAGGCACATGGCTCATTTACAACATGCACAAGATGTTTCATATGGTGAGAAAGCCACACTGTCATTAGTTCTGGGCTGGCATTGAGTAGGTGCTCAATAAATATTTGTTGAATGAATGAATGATTACAGATGCATGTGTATGAGTTGGCTCCAAAATAACTAAAAGCCTAGTATAGGTGAGGAGTTTTTAATGGAGTGTTACTGAAAATGAAAAGCCCAGATTTTCGGTGCTTGGCCCAGCATCCGTTGTTACTGGCCTCAGAGCATCCTTACAGGAGAAAGATCAGCACTGCAGTGAGGTGCTTACTTCTTTAAGCAAGCAGAAAGAAACCCATGTGTTGTCATGTTCTGTGGTACCCCTGATATCCAGAAATAACCCTGGCTAGGGAGTTTCCTGTCCTTATGGAGTTCTTCAGAATGGAAACAGGGGACAAATTGGTCAGCTATATTTACTTTCTAAAAATCCCACCAGACAAGGTAAATGGTTGAAAAGGGCCATCCAATAATATCTTTATTTGGCTAAGAAAATAACCCAGCATCTTTCCTTTCTTTTAATAGAGATCCACGATTTTAGTATGTTCTTTCATGTTGTGTTTTGGAGGATGGAAGAAGGAGATGGGTTGGGAAGGATGGAAAGAGTCACAGCCACTTAATTTGGAAAGTTTGAACAATTAAATAAAATGTTAAAGGGCTGGGGTGGTGGTGCATGCCTGCAAGCCCAGCACTCAGGAGGATCAGGAGCTTAAGTGCAGCTGTAAGTACGTGGGATGTTTTAAGCCAGTCTGGGCTGCATGAGACCTTGTCTCAAAATCCAAGCAAACAAAGTTTGAGATATCAAATTGGAACCCACAGTAGAAATGGTATATAGAAATCAGTAGTTGAGGTAGACAGATAAAAATTTTCAAAGTTAGTGGAATACTGGATTTTCTGAGGCACTGTGACTATTTGATGCTCTAATTTTAAAAGTTTCTAGAGTGAAAACTTCTTTAGAAAGCACAGATCATTTCTCATGCTCAAGGTATCTTTTCTGATAACTAGCCTAACACCCTAGATATAGAAAGGAAAATATTGAAAATCTAGCCTCAAGAAAGGCCTCTAACCAACCCTGGTGGTACAGACCTATATACCTGGAAATAAAGACACCATGGCAAGAGGGTTACAACTTCAAGGGCTGCCTGGTTGGTTTAAGGCCAGGTCAAGATCAGCCAATCTGGACAATTTAGCTAAACTCTGTCTCAAAAGAAAAAGTCTAAAAAGAAGCTGAGAGTATAGGTCAGTGGTAGAGCATTTGTCCAGCACAGGTCGGATTTTGGGCTCCATCCACAGAATTATAATCTCCTCCTCTAGGTGCCATTTATGTTGATTTCCTCATTTCTTCAATATCTGAGTCACCTGGGAATAGCAAATGAAATGTGGTTTCAAAAATTCTAGCCTGCTGACTAGAAGACAGCTCGGATATTAAAGTGCTCACCTGGTGGTCACGTGGCTTGAGTTTGACCCCTAAAACCTGTATGAAAAATCAGGCATGTTGAGGGCACTTGCAGCCCCTGGGAGGGGGTGTTGAGACAGGCAACTCCTGAGTGTTCATTGGTCAGCCAACAGAGAGAACTAGAGAAGCGCCAATCAGGAGTCAAGTAGCGCTTATGACGTCCCTGGCTCAGTTAATTACTAGTGTGTTCTGTCATGGTTTATATATAAGAGGTTTGTGCCTGACTGATGTGTTTGAGTACGGTCCCCATATGGTGATGTTCTTTTTGGGATGTTGTGGTATCTTTGGAGGATGAGTCTGAGGTTTACATCCGGGCCCTGTTTCCTATTCTATCTCAGCCTTCCAGTCTGTGGAGATATGAGCCAGCAGCCACGTGTTCCTGCTGCCGAATGTTTCTCTCCACGGTGGACTGTCTTCTGAAATCACAAGCAGAACACATCCTCTCTCTTTCATGTTGCGCCTTGTCATGTATTTGGTCACAGTGATGAGAAAAGCAATTAATGTTTGCTTTGGGTCAAGTTCCTTAACTTTTGTACTTCAGGAAAATGTGGAGAAAAATACCAATAGGGATGTTACAAAGATGAAAGCAAAGAACCTAAAGTCGTGGCGGGGTGCCATACACCCTTCATGCAGCTTTCTGAGTCACCTTGAATCCCAAATACAGATTCACACAGTGAACTTATTTTCCCTCCGTTGGTTCGGAGACAGTGGACACGAACCTGAGCTTAACCTGCAGGATCGCTTCAGCGCCACTTGTGTGGACTGACCATTCTCTCCATGCCCGCATTGCCATCGGGATTTAACATAAAGAGTCATTTTGCTGGGTCTGTTGAATCAGTCTCCCTGCCCCCCAAGCTGGTCTTGGAGGACCATGTCCTTTATTTGTGATTGAATATTTATATCACATTGTATACAAGCACTTTTATATGACCACTTATTTATGTCACTGGAGTTGAGCTTTTCTGACCCTTTCTTTGATGGGGTGGGATTAAGTTGGGATGAGATGAGATCTAGAGATGAGAATGTTATACTGGATGCTCCAATAATCCACATTTCTCAACTAATGCGTGTATTTTCTTTGTGAAGACTTGAAGAATTCTGTTCAGCTTCATTTTGGAGCCATTAATAATGCTAACTGCTGTAACAGTATTTATTAGCTAACAGCTATAACTCTTACTATGTTTTGCAAAACATTTCAACATAACAGCTCAATCATCATAGCAATCTATGGGAGAGATCCTATTGTGTTCATTGTGTCTTATTTGAGGATAAGGCACATGAAACCCCCAAGAGGAGTGGTAATTTCCCACAGATCACACAGCTAGCAAACTAATTAAAATGATGCAGATTCTGGGACAGAGGCATTAGAACCACCTCGCTCGGAACCAGCTGGTTTGGGTGTTGTGTAGCACCTTCTAAGGACTTACCAGAGTCACGACAAAGGGAGGTGATGGTTATTCTTTGACCTTTGTGACTGTGGACATAATTGTAAAGCAGACTCTGTCCCTGTCAGACTAGCAAACAAGGGTCCTTTAGCATTGCTTGAGAAAAGAGATGAGCAAATAGGAATTGATGCGTTGACTACTAGGAGCACTCCTAGGATTTCTCCTAAGTAGTGTGGAGTGTACTAGCTCAGAAAAGCATGACAAACAGCCTCTTCTGTCCTCTTCATTCATTGCACTTTTTCATTTACTGTTGGTTAACTTAAGTTGTTCAAGATCCAATATGGCTAAGGGTTCTGTAGAGAAGGTCTGGATACCTACCTGACTCTCTATTACTGAAAGGTGCTTCCTTCTGCAAGTACAGTGGTCAGGAAGTCTCATCAAGCAAGATGAAATGCAGTGTCCTAATCGACAGTCAGTACTGTATCCCCTACATTTATGGAACATCCCACTTAAAGCATAGAAAGTTAAAAATTACTTTCCTAAGTTTGGATGTGAAGATTTAGTCTGTAGAAGAGAAAAACTCAGGGAAGTGTCTATGTGTAGGGGCCTCTGTCCTTCTTCCCCTGGCCATAAGGTAGGATTTCCAGCAGACAGACAACCTCTGAAGCCTAACCTCTGGAGCTGGTGCCCACCAGTTCCCACTGGAGAGGTGCCAACAGACGAGGGAGGAGCATGAAGTGGGCAGCTGTTTCCCCAGCCCTCCTGCCCACACCTACCTCTCTCAGCCTGTAACTGGGCCTCCTTAGTTTCCAGCTTAGCTTGGCAGTACTGCCTTGGGCAATGTCTCCAAGAAGTCTCTATGCCTCCCAGGTTCCTGGGGCACCCAAAAGGGCAGACTGTACTTTGAGAACACAGAACAGCCCTGGGGAGAGGGTTGCTGCATGGCTCCTGGGCGGGCAGACCTGGAATGAGTTGGCAGGCTTTATTTCAGTCCTGAGGGACTAGTACCCACATCAGGAAACCACCCTCTGAACTGGCCCCATTTTTGGCAGTCTGAACTGAGAGGCTGAGGCAGGGATGGAGAATGTAGCATTCTATCCCACCTTACAGGCAGGTCCCTGGATGGTGGGCAGTGAAGTGCGGGAGCTTGAGGGGCCCAATGGGCCAGGGGACATTTGTGTAGCATTGGACCTGGGTCTGCCTCTGAGGACACTCGTTCTGCCCTTGTCACACCCTTTTGAGGAACACCCAGACAACAGAGAATGGATGAAGGAAAATATTTTTTTCTCCAGAAGCAGTTTCATTCCATGTCACTGGTTAGGACCTCCCCTTCTCCCTTTTCCTACCCCTCACTCAGGCTCTTGCCAGGAAGGAAAATCCTATGTACACACCTGGAATTGTAGAGCAGACAAAAACAGCAAGACAGTCCCTGGATGGGGCAAACATTCTCAGACTTCCTAGAGCAGCTGCACCTCACAGCTCTCCTGGCTGGACCCATGACTGTCTGGGCGAGCACCCACCTCTGCACTGCACTACACCACACACCGCCTTCTCCTTGTTACCTCACTCTGACTCTTGGCACATCTACCACCACCTACCCCATTAATAGGGAAGGCTTATGAAAGGGTGGAGGGTTTCTCAAAATAAATCTGAACCCTACGTGATGAAGGGGAAGAAAAGCTTTCAGAGTATTGGATTAAGACTGGCTCCAAGAATATTGATATTCCCATAAGAAGGTCGTTAGCTTGCCCACTGCTTTAGACCTCATAAATATTTCATTGGTTGATTTAAGCACCGAGATTTTAAAACACACACACACACACACACACACACACACACACACACACACACACACACCACATTTTCCGCAGTAGTTATGCCATCTTCCTGATTTTGGGGCTCACACGTTCTGAGGTGATGGTATGTGGTGGCTTTGAGGCAGACTCCCTTTTCAACTCACAGGGATCTAAATTTATATCGAAACAGGAACATCCAGTGTGGCCAGAGCAAGGTTTCCAGAAGGCAAATAAGGTTTTACATGTATTTGTGACTCACTGAAGAGGCTGACTTCCCCAGCTACCCAGTGCTGGAGTGACTAGTGGTCCAATTCGCTTTTGGTTTTCAGCTGAACTAAGGGAGGACAAATCAATTTTCATTATAGTACTTGGGGCTAAATGAGAAATTAGGACAATGATTTAAGTTATTCAATCTCTCAACCAGGATGGATGTGTCTTTTCTATTTTCCTAAGATCAGAATAAGGAGTTTTACTGTATGTTCAACTGCCTGAGGACTTAGAAGTTGTCTTTTCTTCACTATTAATGTCTTGTGTCACATGGAAAAAGAAAAACCATTCAGCACCATCCAGAAAGCCCTTCTAGTCCCAATCCTTTCTTTCCTAAATTCCATAAGACAACTGTAAGAAGTGATATGTACAGCTGCTGTCATAACAATGTGGCTGTATTCATCAGAGGAGTGTCAAACAGTAGAGGAGTTCTCGGTCAGAGTTGGGAGGACTGGCTCGTGGCTTGATCATGGAGACTTGACAACTCACATAATTTGTCAATTATTTTACCCTTCATAATCATCAACCAATGTGATGGTTATAAGTGATGAACATTAAATTCTGATTGACATGAAAAGAAACAAAGAATTGATCACCCCAGGTTACTAAAGAACCCAGGGACAGCTTCAGGCTAACCTTGCTCCGAGGGCTTACACAAATGTCACAAGGCTCCTGAATGTTCTCCATATTGCTGAGTACAGCAGTCACTTCTTCCTCTTCCTTCCTTTTAAATGGCGGTCAAAACCACTTGTCACAGGGGCCGCTCCAGCCATCCTACAACACTGTTGCTATTTGGATTGAATTCTTCCATACCTCTTTGCCTTTGTGCTCCACTGACTGTCCCTTTGCTGCTTGTTTTTACTCTCCCTGGTTGGATCAATTAAGGTCCAATCAGAAACCACAGCAGTGATTTGAACAGAAAACATACAATATGAAGAATTGTTTTAGGCCAGTGCATTGTTTTTATTAGCACCCTTGTGCAATAGCAAAAAGTGGTTAAGAGAGGGGGTAAAAGAGGACTCTAAAGGACGGAGATGTAATAAATGAGTAAGCAACTACATCCAGGGCTGAGGGAATGAACAAGGAACCCTTCCCTGGCCCCAGCTGAAGGAGCCCAGGCTGCCCCAGGCAAGGGAAGGCTGCCAGTGTTGAAGAAAATTGACAGACATGAGCAGATGCTGGAGGGTATGGGGCTGCAGCTGGCTCAGGAGGGCTGCTGAGGCAAAGGCCTCCCACCCTGTCAGGTCTCAGTCGGTGGTGCCAAGCCAAGCTCCCTTGTCGGTAACCAAAGCTCTACCTTTGTGGCTGCTCAGGCTAAAGCACCGGAGTCGAGCTCCTACTCCACATGTCACCTGGCAGCGGTCACCTTGGTCCTACACAGACTGTGTGGTGACCAGAACTGTACGGCGGCTGTGCCTCTCTTCCCACTCTAAGTCACTGTAACCTGTCACCTCAACTGTGGTGCTGTCTTCTCCTTAGATGCACTGCTTTGGCCCTTTAGTCTTCATACCGAAAGGCTTCACCCTACCATATTACGTGTTCAGTTTCTTTGAAATATTGGGTACAATTCTCTGCACAAAAACAAAAAACAAAAAAATAAAAAAATAAAAAAACACATTTCTTCCTCCAGCTTCTTTCATAAATTTTTAAAAATGTCTTTGATTTTCTATAGTTTGCAAATGATACCCTTAACTGTAGCTTTTCTGGCTTTTATTCTGCTTAGTGTTTGTTTCCTGACCTTCCTCAATCTGTGGTTTGACATCTGAAAGCGATTTGGAGACATTTTCAGTCTTATTTGATCAAATGTGTTTCCTGTTCCTCACTCTTTTCCTTCTCTTCTGATATTCCAATTATGTATATCATATTTGCTGTTGTCCCATGTTTCTAGAATATTCTGTTAGTGTCTTCCATTCTTTCTTTACCCATTACTCAGAAGTCCACTGAAGGTGCCCTTCATCCCTGTGACAGCATTTGTGATTGATATCTGACATTTATTTTTTGATTTCTTAAAAAAGGTATATAGTTTTTATTGTTGATGATATTCTATTTTCTTGAAACTTCAGAGAAATATTAAAATTCAAAGATGGCTTAGGAGCTTATCTGCAAAGGGTGATCAAGTTTTGAGAGGTGACTGAACAATGGGAAGCAGTTTGGGGATTGCAGGGGTGATGCATTGTGGGAAGTTAGTAGAAATGAGAGGAAATCAATGGAAGTTACGTACATTTTTAGAGATGAGTATTCATGCAGATCCTTTTGAAGTACATTCCCTTTGAGGAGGGCTCCAACCAACACTGATAGTATTCAGAAAACCTACAGCTTCCAAGTCTCTGCCTCACCAACTCTCATTCCCAGGCTGCCTTGTTACCGCGTAGCCCTGACTTCTGAAAGACCTGATGGCTAAGCCGATGTCTCTGGAGCTGTGCATTTTGCCCATGATAGCTGTACCAGGTAGCCAGAATCTAAGAAGCAAGTTGGTGAGCTTCTAAAGCAAGAATGAGCAACGATTAGAAGTCTAGTTATGAGAAAACCTAGAAACGACAATTGTTTATTATTGTTTTCAATTTTCAGTATCTGTTTTCAGTTGCTGTAACTCCAATTGTGTCAAAGCACAGAGAAGCATAAAGAAACAAGCAAGAAACGACCCTTGGGGTGGTTGTGACTGGGGCCAATAGTCACAGAACGAGAATAGCCTGTTCTATATTTCAGGATCCAGGCCTGGTGAGATGATTAGGATGGGTTTTTTCCCCAGGAGTTCATTATTTCAGTTCTAACAAGCACTTATAAAGTGGAAATACATGGAAGGAAGGGCTGGTTCTAGGACCTGGTACGGATTGGGCTGCCAAGGGGATAAAATATTGCTCCTGCCCTCAAGGAGTTTCAGATCCAAGTGGGGATCAGATATATGTAAATAACACAGGGGGAGTTATAAAAGAGAGAGAGGAGTGGGGATGAAATATATGGGGGCAAGAATGGTGGTGTACAACTTCGATATTCCGAACTGAAAGAGGAGAGTCTATTTTGTGGTCAGTGTGTAAAGCTCAGGCCACTTAAGCAGAGGACTTGAGTTTGGATCCCAGAGCTCATGTTCAGCTAGGTACTGGAGAGTGCCTCTTGAAGCCGAATGCGTGAAAGGGGAGGAAACTACAAGTCAAATCATCCCAAGCTGACTCTGAAGTGGTGCATTCTAAGGCCTTTCTTTACTAAGGGGGAAAACTCATGGAAAGGAATGGACGTTCAACCTCAAGGTGTGGAGCACGGGGAAACGAGAGCAAAAGCTGGCGGAGCCTGCGGCTTTCTATGGGTACCCCAAAGTCACACCCCAACATGGTCCATGGTCCAGCCTCTTAAAAGTCATTGACTGAAGGAGGTTCCCCATCATCTCTCTAGAATCCCAGAGTCTGGAATCCCAGTGAGTCGGAAGGAAGAGACAAGAGAATTCCCTGAGGCTTGCTGGCCAGCTAGCTTGGTATTGTAGGGACAAGAAATAAAGAGATCTGGCCTCAAACGTGGAGGCAAAGACCAAACTCTGACCCCCATGCACTAACACCTAACACACACACACACATACACACACACACACACACACACACACACACACACACACACGGTCTACTTTTCAATTCAACAGAAGCAATGGAGTTTAGGCATATGCATAGAAAAAGTGGACAGTGTTGCCTTTAAATCCTATTTTATGAATGATCAGTAAAGGTATCTTTGGAGGTTTTAATTCCTTATGTTATTATTGCCTTCATTCTTTTCAGCACCATACCACAATATTCTTTCTCCAGCTATCATAAGTGGATATAGATATACCCTAGCCATCCTCATTTTCCAGAGTCAGTGAGCTCTGTAGATCTTCTCTGATACTTAAATAGAACAAGAGAGTATAAATGATTACATCTGTGTTATCATAAATGTATAGTTTTATCCTGTAATATGTGAATTGAAGTGTAGGGTATATAATCTAGAGCTTTTATATATAAATCAGCTATCCACACACACATATGTATATATATATATATACACACTATATAAGTAATAGATATAGACATACATATCTGTATACATACTAGCATACATGATTTACAAAATTAACAAAAGTGCATATAGAGGAAACATGGTCAAAATATGGGAGCCTCTGGAAGCAGAGGTATAATGAAGACTTTAAAGGAGAGATTTTACAATAATTGAGTTCAAGTTTAACTCAACCCTTGAATAGCTTTGTGACTTTGAGTCATTACCTAATTCTGAGGTTGTTTCCTTGCCTGGACACTTGGGATGATAAGACTTTCTACTCTATACAGGGCATATGTGTGAAGCTCCTAGCATGGTATAAAGTTCATGGTACGCACTTCATAAATAGTTCCAATTATTTCTACTCTTGTAAATGAAACATGGTTGTTTTAGGTCAGGAGAGGTCTAGTATGGCTGAAAAGGAGACACCAAGGTTCGTCTTATCTCTCCACTCTGCCTTGGTCAGTATTCTATTGCTGTGAAGAGACACCGTGACCATAGCAACTTTTATGAAGGAAAACATTTAATTGGGGCTTGCTTACAGATTCTGAGGTTCAGTCCATTGTCACCATGGTCTGGAGCAAGGTAGCAAGCAGGCAACCATGGTGCTGGAGGAATAGCTGAGAGTTCTGAGATTCTGTCTGGATCTGCAGGCTTCAGGAAGAGAGAGGCACTGGGCCTGCCTTTCTCAAAGCCTGCTCCTGGTGACACACTTCCTCCAACAAGGCCACACCTCCTAATCCTTCTCAACTGGTACATGATGATGAAGCATTTAAATATATGAGCCAATGGGGGCCATTTTTATTCAAACAACCACACTCTCCCTCCCTGCCTCTCTTGCTTCCACCTTCTATCATCCTCTTCCTCCTTATGGGAGACAGGTGTGAATTATGCTAGGATTTGGAAAAAACACTGGGTTGGGAAATGTAGTTTTAACTAAAACACCAGGTTCCAGTTTAACCCCAACACTAATAAACTGAATGTATCTGGACAAATATTTTTTTACTTCTCTGGACTCAATACTTTCCTCTGGACAAGGTGGTGACATTTCACATTATGATCAGATTTGTTTGTGTGATGTCTGCACACATAGAAACACAACCATCCAGACTCACAAATGTAATGGAAACATCAGTTTCACAAAGCAATGGTCACCATTGCTATCGGTAGTCTGTTCTAATATTTCTATTATGTTCCATTTTAATCTCTATCATTAAAATAACATATCCGAAGCAGGTTAATTGATTTCATGATCAGCCATGGGAAGGGATTTGAGTTCAGATAACATTGGTATTAACATCACCCCTTCTGGAACATATGGGATTCTAATGCATATTGATGCATCCCAAGGGCTGTCATCTCCAGAGCCTTGAGCCAAATATCCTTTATGAATACTTTATAGAAAGTAGCTTTCACTCAGAATTAACATACTTTGGAGACGTTACCATATTGATCCCCTTGGATCTCTAGAAAGACTGGTGACACATTTGGCAGGTAAATGCCTAAGATTGGCAGTGATTCTACATCTTTTGGGGTCCCATGGCACAAACTGCAGATGTGGGGGAAGGTCTCTCACCGTATGTATAAGCATTTCTGTCTATCCTTTCTACAGAGGGCAGATCATATAGTCATATTTTCTTTGTAGTTTAAATACAAACCACTATTTAAAATATTTTTGGTGGGGAGAAAAGGGTTTTTTTGGCTTACACTTCTGCATTTAAAATATTTTTAATGTCAAAAGTTGGCCCAGCCTCAAGTCCATTGGTGCTCTATTTATAATCTGAACCTTGCATTGATCATAGCATTTATGGCATTAAATGACTCATATCAGTTTGTATATTTTTTCTTCAACTAAACTATTAATTCCTTAAAATCAGTGACTGATTTTTCATTTAATCATGCATCTACAGATTGTATCAAGGGGCCTAGCACACAGCATTTATTCAACAAATATTTGTCAAAATTATTAAGTGAATTTATAAGTGGTTTTAGGTGATAGCTCCCTCTTTGTCTTGCATCATTGTAACTGGGCCACACTCTAGGAGAAAGGGTGCACCTATTGCCAAAACAGGCACTGCTTAGATTATATTGCTTTTAGAGTAAAGCCTTTGAGCGTCTGGTCCTTTTCCTTTGGTTTTCCTCTTCCACTGATGGTAGTCTTTCCTTGGCCATGTTATCAGGACAAAGGTTCCATCTTCTATCATGCAAAGAGTTTGATAAATGTATTCATTTTACGATGAATATGTTTGCCCTCACAAATCCTCTAGTAAAAAATGAGAAGCATCGACTCAAAGGAGTTAATGCTAGCTCTCTAGTTGTCAGACAGCTTGATGATGGAGGAGTCTGGATACGACTCAGGAATGGAAAAGGTCTTCTGATTATAGGGAGTTTTACAAAATGCCTTCATCTTTTCAAACAAACTATCCCAGCCATATTTATATGGTACAGAGAGTCATAACCAAGGTAACCCATTGTCTGTGTGACATAATTTTGTACTTGTTTATTGCTATGTATTTTTCCAGATATTTTACATGTGTTCATATTCTCTGTCTAGGGATGCAGAAAGTCTCTATTAGACCTTCAGAGTCCATGAATCGTTAGGGTTTATGTTTCTCTGAAGTTGTCAAAGCTCAGAGAAGCCTGTAAGAGCAAGGAATCAGTTGGCTCCATCACGGTTCAATGTTTGTTAGCAAAGACCCTGCACTATGATGGGACAAGTTTGAAGGAACCAGACCATTGACTAACATGGTTCATAGTCACATCTTTGGCAGGACCCCATAGTCTACCCTGATGTCGGGGTTCTCAATACTTCAATTCATTGTCTTTGTTCTTGCCACTACACATTTTAGAAGAAAATAGACAGATACGGAGTGCACCTACTGCACATTTATCTGCTTTTATTCCTTTGATTTTAATGAGGGAGGCAAATAAGATATAGAGAAATGAGATGACTTGGCCAAGCTTCTAGGAGACAGTGATAGAACTGGAAATGAGCAGAGGTCTTCTGTCCTCTCAATCTTGTACTTTCCTAACACAGCTGAATATAGACTCTTCTTCACACAGGATGCTCTTGAACACCAATAATAGAACCCTGTATCAATGTCAGTGGGTCAAATGACTTGGAAATTGCAAGGTATAAAAATTTGCAAAGGACGACTGTCTCTACAAGACAAGAGAGCAAGAGAGCAGAGGTGGTGGTGCTTCAAGAACATTCCATACAGAGACTAGCTACAGATCTCCCAGGACCTCACATAGATTATGAAGAGGACTTTAGGTACAATGTTTCTTGTCTCTTCTCCATCTTCTTAGCGTAGGCAAGACTTCTATCTCCTAATGGCACTACAGGTTCTCCAAAGAAGTGACGACTTCTGTTTCCTTTTATATATGCAGAGACTACAACAGTAATAGTTGTTTTTGAAGACAATAGTGGTGATATTCTGAGACTGAGAGAAATTAATTAACTTCCCCCAAATCATATTCTCAGTGGCAAAGCTAAATCTGGGTTCCAGCTTATATAACTCCATGATGTGTTATAATCATTACTTTCCCATCAGTGCTAAGGTGTTCTCTGTTGAAAATTTCTTTGCTTATAAGCTTGACTAACCTCTGACCTCTGACTTCCTAGGTTGGCTGGAGCCACTTTCTTTGATGTTGAAGAGCTGTATAGAACTGAACATCGGATAGCTTATGTTTCTCATGACATTGCAGTAGCAGTAATAAAACTAATTATAACAATGAGATAAACATGGGTTGAGCTTTATGGTTTTCACAGCAGTTTTTCATGACCTCATTTATAACTACTTGGCTTGGTAGACAGAGTAGGTATTATGGTTCCAGGGACTGAATTTCAGGTTGAAGGTTGAGTAGCACTTTTGAACACAATATAGATTTCAAAAATTTTTATGATGACCCTACAATAGGATTTCCTATTGTAAGCCAGAGCATATACCCTCTAATCTATTTTATCTTACTTATCAACATGTTTTATTAAGAAAGTTGGTTATAAACCAGGCAGTTGTGGCACATGTCTTCCCTCCTAGCACTCAGGAGGCAGAGGCAGACGGATCTCTGTGAGTTCGAGGCCAGCCTGGTCTACAAGAGCTAGTTCCAGGACAGTTAGGACTCTTACACAGAGGAACCCTATCTCGAAACAAACAAACAAACAAAAGATTGATTACATTAGATAAATTGATTTTATAGCATAACAACCAAGTGTTACTGTGAGTTGAGAAATACTGGTTAAGAACCTCCTCTAATGTGTCTGATTCCATAGTACAATGAAGTGGGAAATTATAATTTTCTTAGTGACTATCAAAACAGGCTTAAACTCTGAATTAGAGTGAGGACAGTGACCCTCTGTCCTGCTCCTTTGCACCTCTACTCCCAGCTTTCAAGGGCAACTGCCTTAAAACTTTTTCCATCTGCTGTTAGTGTCTGTCTATTTCTTGGTGCTCTTACACCGACTTTTTATTGTTTGCTTTATTTTGTTTTGTTTTAATCTTATTTCAAGAATAAGCTGAGGATTTCTTGCCCAACCTCAACTCATTACATTGTTGTGATAATAGGTAGCAAGACTCTAAAGCCCTCAGGATGGTGTAGATATGTTGAATCCATGAACACTGATCTGCTGAACAAAATAGTTTCCCTAGTTCCCAGTTACAGGCAGCATTAGTTCCCTTTTTTGGGTAAAATCCATTGCGTAGAAGCAGAGGTGAATCCCATTTTCTGAGGTCAGGACCATACCCATAGAATGAGGAGGAAGAGAGAAGGGCTAGATTCAACATATTTTGTTTTTATTTCCAAATTTAGCTGCTAATACAATCCACTTCTTCATTAAGGGTAAGTGAGAAATGACACCCATCTCAGAAGGCTCCAGTAGGCCTTGTCTCCTGAAGGGAGGCTGGCAGCATAAGTTAGGAAGAGGCATCCATCTGCTTAAGCGTCAAACACCACGGAGATCTAGACCCAAAGCAGAGAAGTCTGAACAGCTGATTAAGGAACCAGAAACAAGATGTTTCATCTCAGTTGGGGTAGTACTTTTTTTTTTTTGTCATTGGTCTGACTCAATATTGCAATTGGCTTGTGTTTCCATACTTGGAATGTTAGTACCAGATGCTCAGGTCTGGGAGACCCAAGTGTTAACATCATTGCCCAAAATGAAATTAGACTTTAGAAACCACACAAACATTAAGACAAAGCTATGGATATGTCTGAGCATAAATTAGACAGAAACCAAAGCCAAGTACTATAAGAATACTAAGCCCTTTGATTTCATTACATTAATGTACCAATCATCTAAGCTGGGGTGTGGAGTCTGCCTGGCACCCTGAGCTTATGTTAGCAACATTGTGAATGAATGTCCTTACTCGAAACAATTGTACAACTGACAAGAAATCAGAGTTGTGTGTTAGAACTGTATCTGAAGCTCCAAAGTAAATCTTGGAATCACATTTGAAGACCTTTCTGCAATGGGAGGCCACACACAGCACACAGGCACAATAGTGTTAAGGGCTTCCAAGTTAGGCTTGAGAAATTTGGTATTCACTTAATTACATGGCCTGTGCAACAGATGAGATTGCCGACAGAACAGTATTCTGTTGCATTTCTTTCTAACCCTTGGGGATTTAACTTTGCAACCTGCATCAGCAAAGCGTTTGGCATTTAATTCTATTAAAATCAAAGAGCCAAATTTTTGCCTCCTGTTACATGAGCACAGTTCTTACTGACGTCAATGGAAGCTGTGCATGCATAGCTGAGGGCAGATTTTGGCCTGGGCTACGGACATATGAGAGCTGGCACAGGGCTCACTTCAGAGCTCTGTCCTACCGGCCCTCTGATAACATGACCTCCTCATTCTTAACTTTCTCGCTCCCCTTTGGGAACTCAGCCTCAACCCCAAACACAAATTAGAAACACCAACTAATACAGAAACATAAGGCAGGAGCAAATTTAAAGTAGATGTGCCTAAGCTACCTGAGTGGGTAGTAGCAAATTCCAAATTTGGGGGTGTCTCCCTGTAAAGCCCCCTCACTCTGTAATTTACACCCCTAAGTAGACAGGTGAAGGAGATCTACCTTGATTACTTCATTTCGATTTGGATTTTGCTCTTGAGGATGCGCTGGCTGCACGACGTCAGCTTCCTGCTGCTGCTATAGTAAATACTGCAAGTATCCCATGTCTGGACAGAGGAAGCCCTTTAGTGACGATCCACTGGGAAAAGGAATTCTAGAAGACAAGAGAGGACAGGTCTCAGTTACCTAGTAGCGCTCACCACTTGCAGGCACTGTCTATTAAATTAGTCGGTCCTCCCCATGTGCTTCTGCCCGGGCTTATTCTTTTGTAAATGAGATGATGGAGAAGTGAAGGCACTTACCAGCTGGAAGCTGTGGGTCTGGGGTTTGAATCCAGGCCATCTGGCTCAAGATGAGGGGCTGTTTTTACTTCGCAAACTGCCTCTTAGTTCAAATGTATGTATTATTTATCATTAATTAGTTGTAAGTTGGGTAATATTTATTGATAGCTGAGCAGTCTCACTGAGGCTTGATGGAAGGTCCTGCGGAGAGCTGTTTGCATGGTCCTCATTGTCTGTGAGCTGCATACTCCACGCTCCCTTCCTACTCCCAGCCAGGCAGGTTTTTCTAACACAGGAAATGGTACTAAACAAACATTTTACTATTGACATTTTTCAGCACTGAGGGACATAAATTTTGAAGACTAATTTTATACATACCTCATTTAAATAAATTAACTGGGGTTACACTGACCATTAATTGTTCTCTGCAGTGAACTTGTCTTTTGTCCCTGTTCTTCCCCTTCCTTTTCCTTTTATTTTATTTTTAAATTATGTTCAGGCTATGCATTGGTGGTGTTAGGGAGGTTTCCCAGATGCTTGTTTGAGGCAGGGTCACTCTGTAGCCTAGGCTAGCTTGGAATCCTGCTTCCTCCTCCTGAGTGCTGGGTTCCAAACAGAAGTCATCAGTCACATCTGCTTCAAAACTCTTTTTTATCATGGGTCTTGCTTGCCTTCCTCCTTATATGAATACATCTGAAGTTATTATAGAGTTTGAAAGACTCATGTGATTAGATACAGAACTGTTGACTTTACTTGGAAGTTGAAGGACACATCTGTAGCCAGCAGATGAAACCTTTTCTCTTTGTCCAAAGTCTTACAGACAACAAGGCAAAAAGATTGTTTTTGAGATGTATCTAGTCTCAAAATTTCCAAGTTTTGGTTTGGTCTTCCCGTTGGCCAGGGAGGAGATCTTTAGAAGACTCAGCCACAGACCTTACCTTATTCCGCACACTTCATCACCTTATATTTCAGTGGGAAGCCTTACTCTGTCCTTCTATATAGAGGGCAAGTGTTCTTCAGAGCTCCTTGCTTCCAATGCTATCTCACAGATCCCTGCTGGTGGTGGGCAAACATGTCTTCACTTAGAGAGAGGCAGACTTTATTTTTGGGCAGGATATGAAGAAATCAAGCAAGCAATCATGAGAGGAAGGGAAGGTGTGGAATGCTATTTTAACCTTTCTGAAGTTCCAAGGTGATTCAGGTTGTTTGGGGATTGAAGAATATAACCTCTCTTTGGTCACATGACTTGTGAATAACAACAAAGACCAGAACCAAGGTATTTAACCCTCTATACCATGCTCCCTTCGTTCCAAAAAGAGTTAATTAAATAGGGCCATGATGCCCCCCCTCCACTGACCCTAGAAGAGATTTGGGTTTGTGTCCATTAATATCTCATTCCATTAGCAGAACATGCAACATGTACATCTTGAACATGAACACCATCTGTTCATGCCTGTACTTAGAAACAATGTGCTGTTTTAATTTCATTACTGTCAAAATTGCAATTATGTTTTACTGCTTTCATGTATCATCTTTTGCATTAGAAGCTTCTTCAGAGCCTAATATATTTTGAGTTTCTTTCAAAAATTTCAAAGTCAGCAGGTATGTCTTCATTCTCTACAACATCCCATAATAATAAGTGTTGGCTTCTAGACTCTGGCTTCTACTGGCAGCACACTCGCAATCTCAAAAAGCATCTACTAGATCATAACAGAAGACCTATAGTAACGTGCACATACACACACACACATACACACAAAGTACACACACACACACACACACACACACACACACACACACACCAAGGGGTGGAAATGTGATCAAGAACTTGTGCTACCAGTTTCAGTTTTATTTGAACAGAGATTTCAAACTGGGGCCCTATGGTGAGCCCTTCCAAAACTGTGTTTTGCTTGGCCCACGTGACATATTTTTTTCAAAAATTAATAAGGCAACATTGAAGAAACTAAGATTTTGCATAAAAATAAGAGTTTCTGGCTCTCATTGAACAAGAGGATCTTGAAAGGCTGTATCAGGATTCCCACAGGGCAGCACTTAGTTAGTCCTGGGTGGGGCCGCTTCCTTTGCAGAGAGAGTAAGCTCTCCAGTTCTCCAGAGCCCTGCACTACCCAGAGTTCCACATCCTGTGAATGAATGTCACTGGCCATCGGCTATCAGGCGTGCAGTGTTGTTCTCCTGTCATCTGGCTGATGTCACAGGACCTTCCTGTGTCCTGTGTTATGTATTTATGTTTGTACCCTAGGAGTAAGTGGTCTTAAACAAATATGTTTTATCTTTGATACAAAAGATTTTTCAGTACTTAAAATCTAGCTTGTCTTTAGTTGTATTTTTTTTTAAAGATAGGTTTCAATTCCTTCTAGTACTCTCGCTCTATCTCCTCTGGACATTGTCAATTTGTCTAGATCCTTTTGAAAATAATTATTAGTTAATTGATTGGTCCATTTGTGTGCCTGTATATGTGGAGGCCAGAAGAGGGCAGCAGATCCCTAGAAGCTGGAATTGTGTTTGTGGGATGGTCAACTTGTAATGTCAGTGCTGAGGTCTGAACTCTGGTCCTCATGATTATTCAGCAAGCACTCTGAAACAATTAAGCAACTCCAACTACTCCAAGTCTCTATTAAAACAACATATTCAGAATTGACAAGGAATTGGAAGCATGGTCTTCCATTATTCCCTGGCAATTCTTAAGTTCTATGGGTGCTTTCTGAATCTGGAGAACCATGTAAGTTGAGTGGGGAGGGTGGGCATTTTCTAGTCTGTCTGTTTATCATCGTTTATTGTTGCTGATTCGCCCTTCTCTAGGAGCTGTTTGCTGCTCTTGAGACCTTCTCTTCTGAACTATACTGATTCATTACAGAGTAAGTACCTGCCACAAGCCAAAACAATTAAGAGTCTTTCCTTCCTTCCTCCCTCCCTCCATCCCTTCCTTTCTTCATCTTTTTAATGATTTATTTACTTCTACTTTATGTGTTTGTTTGCTTTGCCTGTAAATATGTATGCATGCCCATAGAGGTGAGTAGAGGGTATCGGATCCTGTGGAACTGAACTTGAGTTCTTTAAACAAGCAACAATAGCTCTTGACCACTAAGCCATCTCTAAAGGTCCTGCCCATGATTTTTCTAATCAGAATGTGAAAGCTTTGTTTCTGAGATGGGGAGGATGTAGGACATAAATCTGAATTTGTGGGCGGTAATCCTTCCTGCTTGCTAGAGCTGCCTGTCAGTGATAAATGTCACAAAGAGAGAAGTAGAAACAGGACAAGCGGCATCTCTGAGTCCCCAGTGCCTCATACATAGACTGAGCCCCTTCTTTAGAGGGGACGTCACTCATGTTATTTCCTTTTGTTTCCTTTCCCCCTTTTTCCGTTCTTTCCTTCCTCCCTCCCCACCTTTATTCCTTGCCTTGTTCACTCTTTTTTCTTTCTATTTTTTTCCTAGTGTTGCTATATATTGCCTTCATCCCAATGGCAACCAAGAAAATCCTAGTAGGCATATTGGGATACTCTAAGGTGATGTGCTGGACAGGACAAATAACTGTAGCTAAATGGAAAACTTGCCCTCACTGGGGCAGGTCATGAACTTCCTTTGGTTCCTAGTGCCCAGTAATTAGTTCAGGGCTACATAATTTTGGAAAGCAGTTATGACTTCAATCATATTTTCCTACTCTTTGCTTTTAACAGACAGTAAGTTAGCTGCAAAGGATGATTTAACTTAACTAACCAAAGTTTTGGTGCAGGCTACTAATCTGAGAGTAGATAATAATGGCTTCAATCTCTGTCTTTCAGGGTTCTGTATCAAACTTATCCTAAGAACCCTGAATAGTCTGAGTGGAAGTTCGCTACATACATTATAAGTAAGCAGTTGAGAGCCCTCAGACTAGGAAACATTTAAATATGTTCTCATGATGAAAAGGACAGGCCTGTTCAATTGCTCACATCTTTATTCCCATGGAGTGTATATGTGATCCCAAGGCTTGGTATATATCTCAGCTCTGCCGTGCACTTTGAGAGGGAAGACAGTGGTAGACAGAAGCCACCATTAGCTCTCTTGTAGGCACTCAGAGTGTTCTGAGGCTGGCCAAAAGACCCATTGTAAGGAATGAAGCTCACCAAAGCCTGGCCTTATCATAGTCCATCCTTTCTGGACAATTGTCAACTCATGTTTTAATTTATTGTGTGGTCAGTGACCTTTTGGGTTTGTGAGAAGGTCACTGTCCCTCTCCTAGCTTGTGGTAACTGAACAACTGCTTGAAACATTTCCCTGGACCCGATTTTGTGATGGCTTTCGCTGTGTATGTATGTATCTGGAGATCACCATGTTCTTTCAATAATAAATGAGAACACCCTGCTCTAGGTTTGAAATATTTACAGCTCTTTGCAATTTAATAAGAAACAAGACTCCTAAGTGAGTATTTGTATTTAGATCCACATGAACAAATAAACATGTTTATATCAAAGGAGAGGCAACACTTTTTAAAAAATTCACATGTAGAAATACACAAATATATGTAAAAGTTTGAACTTAATTCAGTAAAAATAAATTTCTTTTAGTTATTTGGTTTCATTTTCCATCTCTGAAATGTGATTTCTTTCCTACATATGTTCCATTTCCAGGTATTTATATTTCAAAAGTAACAAAAGAACCTTCAATAAGGGCCGGGCGGTCGTGGCGCACGCCTTTAATCCCAGCACTCGGGAGGCAGAGGCAGGTGGATCTCTGTGAGTTCGAGACCAGCCTGGTCTACAAGAACTAGTTCCAGGATAGGCTCCAAAGCGAACCTTCAATAACAATAACAATTAGTAATTTTTGTACCTAAACAAAAAAAATAATGATCTTTTCAGTTTCTGATACAATTTATTTCTAAAACCTTTTCAAAGATAACAATTTTTAAAGTTAAATATCCATATATATAACTTTTAAAACTATATATATGTACATATATAGTTATATATGACCAGTTAACACTTCATGTTTGATTTTCATGCCTTTTATTGTTTTAAGGTAGTAACTGCAATTAGGCCTCTTTATCACAAATCTCTTTTGACCAACAACACAAATTTACATTTCTGAATGAATTTAAAGGTACATTACATTGTCGTCCAATTAAATTAACCATAGCAAATTCTTACCAGAAGTAGTCTTTGTTAATGATTCAATACCAATTAACAAACATAGTAAATCTATACATGTTTACTGTTAATGTCAGCCATACATGTCAGGCAAATCCAGCCTATCTGTCTTGTATGTTCTTGAGTAGTCATCCAGAAGCAGCTCATTTCAAATACTTGTCTTATAGTCTGAGCAAATTACTTTAATACAGTAATACCTAGGATACAGCTGGGTTAGCATTTACCAGCTTTCATCAACTTCCCTTGCTTCCAATTGTAAACTACAACAGGTACCTATAAAAAACTTCAAAAACACACTCAACCTCAGAGTTAAAAAGAAATAGAAACTTGAAGGCAAATTCTCAGAGTTGGTGGGAATATTCTTAATTTTTTACTGTCTGTTAAAAGTTAGTGGCTGTTAGTAGATATCTTCCAATTTTTTCATTGTCCTCCTTAATGTTCAATTCTTACGATTTTGAAATGTAAATATAAATACACAAAAATATTTTTTAGTAAAGATATTTATTATTACCCTATAACTCTTCTAGGTGAAGTTATCCTATCCCTTTTCATTCCTGTTCCCATCCCTCAGTTTACTTTCTCACATACCCCAAATTCAAACTCTCATCTCCATTCAAACTGATGAAGTAAAATACATCACAATTTAGAACGGAAGGAAACAAGCCAGCAATGATCTGCTCTGTCCCACAACCTTTACATCTTGCTATTGTCATTTTCCAGTCAAAAATGTGAGAAACCTTTCTCAAGGTTATGCCAGCGTGATGGGCCGGAGAAGAGCTGGGAGACTGCATGTCATTCTTTGCAGTAGTCTAAGAAGAGTGATTGCTTCCTTGACTTTGTGGCCCTGGTCCTCCCTTAAGTGGTTGAGTAAAAACCCATGATGTGTCTCCAGAGGAGAGCTTTCTAATGGGTTTCCTGTGGTCCATTGCCCTTGGGTGCTCCCATCCCAGCAGGTCGCCATGGTGATGCCGCACTCTTCAGCCTCTCTCTGAACCTTTTGTGGTAGTGACGCCAACATCTCATTTATAAAATTAAAGCGTTGTGGTTCGACTTTAAAGTTGCTAATAAAAGACCATCTCCTGTGGATTCAGGAGGGGAAAAAGTGACCAACACAAACTAATGTAATAATGTAACTTCTAGGGTACTACTCTGTTAAATCTTCATGCAGTTTATGCTGATTATTGATTTTAGGGATGAACTATTAATAAAGGAGAAAAACCTTGGAAGTTTTATTTTTCAGTTTTCCCCAAGTTTCTGATTTTAAGACATGCTAGCTGTCTCTATCATCCTTTCAGAAGTGAATTTATTCCTGCCATTGGAACAGAGTGGAGATGCCCCAGACAGTGTTAGAGACCACATGCCTTTAAACTTAAGTGACATTAGTGGAGGCTACATGTGGCATTTGATGCAGTGCAGCTGTTACACAGTCATGACAATGGAGATGGGTTAGTTATATTTTCAGCCATTCTGTTAGACTATCTATCTAGACCACCCTTCATGGAAATAATTAATGAAACTGGAATGGTCAATTACAGATTTGTTTTTCTAAGGATTTGTGTTGTTGGATGGTGCCAAATAAGCTTATGTGCATTTTTCTAAAGGTATCTTTACTTCTCTAATACAAATAATGTCCTTGGTTAAACTTGCAGGTGAAAGAGAATACTAACATATATTTCAGGTCACCACCTGCAAGGGAAGTAGCAAGGTAATATTCACATTTTGACTGGTAAAGGTAGATTAGTGATATAATAGAAAGCTTGTGTGTGGCTTTGCAAACTAAACTAATAATTTTTAAACCACTCACTTCATATTGAATCAAAACATTACCTATCTGTGGATCTCCTGAAGCTAGTTGTGTGGCTTGGAAGTTTCCCGTATTTAACTGTTTTGAAGGAATGATCAGGTCCGCGAGGGTTATGTGCCACTGTCAACACAATCTGATTTAGATTCACTTAGAAGGCACCCACCCTTCTGGGTATGTCTGTGAGCAAAATTCCAGAGATTAGCTGAGGAGGGAAGACTTTTCTTGAGTGGGGCTGGTACCATCCAATGGCTGAGGACTGAGACTGCATCCAAAGGAAATCAAGAGAAATCAAGCTAGAGACCAGGATTCATTGCTGGCTGCTTTGGGCAAGATGCATAGTGATCGATTGCTTCATACTCCTTCACTCCTGCTTTGACAGCTACAGCCACCTTTGCAGCTGAGTCTTCCCCACAGTGATGGGCCCTCATTAGCCAAAGCAAACGTCTTTCCTTGAGTGACTCTTCTCAGATATTTTATCACAACTGTGAGAAAAGGAACCAAAGACAGCTTCCTGTAGAGTCAACACCACAAGTTTTTCTCCCAGGCCTCTTAATAGAAGGGACTTATGTCCTGAGCATGAGACTCCACTGTTTTATACAGCTAAACACTGGGGACTGAACTTACTGTGTACTTACTTTCCTATTGCTGCGGAGGGCAGTTACTTTAAATTTAGTGAGTTATAGGAACACAAGTTATTACATCATTATTCTATAGGCCAGAAGTCCAACACAGTTCTTACTGGTCTAACCTGGGTTAAAATTAAGATTTGGGATGGCCGTGCTACTTCTGGAGGCTTTGGGGAGAATCGGTGGTTTTAGCTATTCTAGCTTCTAGAGGCTGCTCACATTCCTTGGCTGGTGTTCCTTGTCCAGCTTCCCAGCCAGCAGTGGCTAGTCAAGTCTGTCTCGTATTTCACCATCCGGACAGTGACTCCACTTCAGTCTCCCATTTCCACTTTAGAGAACACTTTGATGACACTGGGCCGCCTTGGCTATTTCAGGGGGGATTCTCTCCTTTCGGAGGTCAGCTAACCATCGATGCTAATTCCATTTGTGACTTTTATTCCCACATATCCTAATTCACTTTTGTAATTTGTCGTATAACACACCACACAGGCAGACTTCAGGGGAAGGATGTGGGTATGTTTGGTTGGCCAATTTTTTGTCTCAAGACAAAGGAGTCTCAAGAGATGCTCAGTATCTATCAAAGATTTAAAGCATACGTAGGTATAACTGAAACGTTCTGACCCTCTTCGACAGTGTGTTCTGTGTTATGGGGTGTGATTCAACTGAGTCTGCAGTAATGAGGCTGTGACTTCAGTAGCATGATGTAGAAGATTGGAGAAAGTAGTCTGTTTCGTTGTAAAGTTTGAACAAGAAATTGGCTTTTGGCGTTCCAGAATGTTCTCTCTGCTTTCATGCACAGGGAGGAGATGCTATAGGATGTCTCCTTAGGACATAGAACCCTGCCTTTGAGGCAGTTCTGTTTTGTTTATTGAGGAGTAGAGGTAGGGAATTGACACACTGCAGGGGAGGAATCACACATATAAATATTAAGCTTAGGAGCTAAGCTTCTCTGTGTGAGATGAAAGCAAGTCAATTGTAAGTTTCATTTCATACATCGCTTCATTGTTAGGTTGATGTCTGGAAACTGTGAAGGACTTCTGGATATGACTTTGAAGTGTTCACTATTGATTAAATCTCTAGATCTCAGGTATGCAGCGAGGTCCTGTGTTTACTCTCTATGACACACTGGTACATTGTTGGTAAAATGGCTGGCAGATAACCAAATTTTCCAGCAAAGCAACCTAAAGAATAGTCAGAGTGTAAATATATTTAACAAAATAGGTTCTTTTCATCATGAATTCAGTTGCCTTACTCCTTCTCCCTCAACTCATTAAATCAAACCTGTGGTGTATTTGCTTTATTGATAACTGACATGGGAGAGCCCAGCTTAATGTGGACATTGTGACTCTTGAGCTAGTGGGTCTTGGGTGTTGTCAGCAGGCTGACCGAGCCTTCTGGAGCGATTCAGTAAGCAGCACTCCTCCATTGCTTCTGCTTCAGTTCCTAGCTCCGCGTTCCTGTCCTTGCTTCTTTCTATTCATGATGGATTGTAAGCTTCCTCACCAAGTTCCCTTTGGTCATGGTGTTTTGTTGTAGCAACAGAAACCCTAACTAAAACAAACCCAAAGGCACTGAAGTGGAAGGAACCAGGCATAAAAAAATTCATGCATTGGTATTTCATTTGTAAGAACATCAAGACCAGATAAAAACACATCTATAATAAAAAAAAATAGGTCATTGGTCATCTGGAAAAAGATGTAGAGGGATTGCCTAAAATGAGCAAGAATAGTTTTCAGGGCGATAGAAACTGTCACAGCATTGACTACACTGGTTAACTGTGTAGATACATAGACTTAAGGATCTTTTAATTCAAAATGCTTGGTCCCCCAGATATTTCAGAACTTTTTTCAAATTGAGGTTTTGGCATGTTTGTATGTACATGAGACGTCTTGAGGTTGCACTCAAGTGTAATCATGCAAATTCATGATTGTTTCGTGTGTATCATATTCACTTAGTCAGAAGGTAATTTTATGGGATATGTTTACTGATTTGCATTTTAACTGTGACTGTCCTGTGAGGTCAGGCGTAGGGATTCTTGTTGTTTGTTTTCCTGTTTCTACAAACTTTTATTGGAGCCAGGGTCAGAATTAGAGCTAAATGGATCACGCAAGCCCAGGGTAAGATAACTTCATTTAAAATGTTGACATTTGCTCATCATACATTACTTGCTGAATTAAACATTTTGATGTGCTGAAATATTGTTTATCTTGATGGATGTTTTTGAGGTCCCCATAAAGTTTGTGCACAAAGAGACTGCTTCACTCACACGAGGCACGCCCAGCCCTACATAAAACCATTTACTCCAGACTTCGCAGGAAGCATGCCAAGTTCTACCCTTCTCTGCCACATGGAGCCCATTTTTCTTGATGATGTTCTTCTTAGGCTCACTAAATGTGGTTCTGCTTTGACCTCCTTAATTCTAAACCTTCTGTCTGGTCACACCGAGAATCTTACAGTGAACTCCAAAATGAGGCAGTGCCTTCTGAATTCCGTATTGTCTTCTGAGCAGAGAGAACCTCTTGAAATTCTCCTGATGGTCTGAACATGGACTTTGTCTTGTTCTTCTCCGCTCTGATGATGTGGCCAAGGTGGGGCCACACTCTAGTGTTAAGACCTTCAAGCCTGAATAGCTGAGCCCAGTGCTTTCCAGCACTTGTTAATGCTCCCAGGAAGCTCCTGAGAAGAAATAAGTCTGACTTTTCACTCTGTTCCTATAACACCACTTTCCCTTCCATATCACCTGTACCAGGCTATTCTTCTCTCTTAAACTCTTCCCACCTCCGTGAGCCCTTGTTACTTTTTTGATTTTTATGGTTACTCTAAGTTATGTACTCAAATCTGACAATTTGGAACTATGAGCCACGGATACAAGAGAACATCTGGATCTAAATTATTCACTCCTCGGCACATATTTGTGCCATTCATTTAGCTATAATTTTCACAATTTCATTTTTCCTCACAGCCGAGTAGTATTCTAGTGTATATATGTGACACAGTTTCATTGTCCATTCATCATTTGAAGGACGCTTATGTTAATTTCACTTCCTAGCTACTGTGAGTAAAGCAAATATCTGTGGAGAACATTGAATCCTTTGGGCAATGCCAAGGAGTAGTACAGCTGGGTCATATAGTAGATTTATTTTTACCTTTTTGAAATTGTCCACACTGATTTCCAGAGTGTTGGAAGTAGTTTGCAATGTCATGAACAGTGAATGAGGGCCCCGCTTTCCCCATATCTTGGGTAGCCTTTGTTGTTGGTTATTTTGTTGATCTTAGCCATTCTGACTGGGGTAAAGATAAAATCTCAACCTTATTTTATTTTGGATTTCTGTAATTATTAAGGAGTATGGACATCTTTTGAGCCATTTCTTAGCCATTTTTAATTCTTCATTTGAAAATTCTCTGTTCAGATTCCTAGACCACTTTTAAAAAATAGAAGCAGATCATTTGTTTCTTGAGTTCTTTATGTATTCTAGATATTAACCTCCCATGAGAAGTATAGCTGACAAAGAATATCTCCAGCTTTGTGGGTTCTTTTTCATTTGGCTCATTTTTTTTCTTAGTTGTGAAGAAACTTTTCAGTTTTATGAGGACCCGTTTGTCAATATTTGGCCTTTAGTTCTGAGCAAATGGAGTCCTGTTCAAAATACTCCTTCCTAGGTTTGGGATTTTATTTATTTATTTATTTGCTTATGGTATGTGACTGTTTGAAATGTTTCAGCTTTTGAGAAAATTCAGCTTTTAAGCTTTGAGATTAGAGAGATACTCAACCTGCATATAGTCTTCTTCTAAAAAATGTTAAATTATAAACTTAAAATGAGCATTTTCATGTGTAGAAATCATTGTTAATTCAAATAACATCTCCATTTTTTTGTGTGTGTGTGTGCTGGGAATCCAAACTAAGACTTTGTAGGTGCTAATATATAGTTTAACAGTGAGATATTCTGCAATTGATTGAAGTGATTGGAAATATTTAAATATATACTTAGTTATTCACCTTCCAACCTTTGTGTATCTTAACAAAAGAACACAATAGGTACAATAACAATGTTTTAGAATTTAGATTGAATTTTGGTCTTACTAGATATTTTTCAAGAGATAATGAATTTTGACAAGAAGGCTCAAGCTTTCTTTGGCAGTGACATATTATGCGAAGGGCAGAACCTTATACTGTTGTCTCTTTTGTTTTTCAGGATTTGAAATGCAGACTAGTGTATGTGATTGATGATTGGGTGTGGTTTTCCTATTCAGCTGTATGAGCTGATTGGTTCTGCCCCCCTCTCGTAGAGAACCCTGAGCAGAACAGACTTTTTCCTCAATTGTTTTCCTCACTTATCTTCTCTAGACTGTTGAATAATTTATTGACTATATTTTCCAAAATTTTTGAATAATATAATCATTTATTGTTCAATTTTAAAGCCTTTATCTGGTTCTTCCTTTTGTCTTTCCCACCTCTTCTCTACCTTTCTCCTTCTCACTTAATGAGACAGGTATCACCAAAATATAAAATACAGCTTTAGTGTTGAGACAGAAAATCACAATCTGATGGGAGTTGGAATGTCTGAGTTTCTTCTGTCACCTGATCCAGTTACTAATTCTACAAAACGTTTCCTTAATCTTATCCCGGTTTCTTCACTTGTAAAATGAGAGTGTTCACTTATATGAAAGTGGTCTTGTGTAACCCACTATCATGCATTTAGAAAATAAACAAAATGAAAGTTTAAAATTCTCCAACCAGTTCCATTTACTCAGTGGCAGCTAGCAAATGCCATCATCATTATCACTATGAGAGAAGGACTTGGGAACAGTAAAAATATAGGATCTAAGTACAGAGTTGTCAGTTCTGGCTAGAGTGACAGGGATAGATACATTTCCAGAAGGAAGGACATTTGTACTGGCCTCAAAGATGAGTGAGAATTTGTTAATTGGAAAATTAAAAGAGCCTTCTGCTTGTCAGCAATGCAGTCCCTGTATGATCTCATCCAGGAAGACCAACTAGCCAGACTCTTCGAACATGAAGAGCCTGAAGCTGACAATGGAGCAGCAGTAGAGAACCGTGGGAGGACTATGAAGCTGAGGCTGGTCCATTCACTTCCTGCTGAACCTGAGCGGATCCTGAGCCAGTGACTCATCGCCAGGACAAAGTACGCACCTGTCGCATAAATCCGGTGCTGGCTGGTGTATTTTTATCTTGCTTCTGTAAACTCTTTTTGTTCCATTATTAATACTCAGTGCGCTCAGTGAGACAGGATTAGAGATGTAAGAAAATCCATTTAGCCCCCCCCGACTTGTTACTGTTTTTTTGTGGCAAAGGAAGTGAATTCTATACTACTCTTTTTTTCTTTCTGAAAAATCCTCTCTCCTGAGACACAGACTAGCTGTGCCTTCTGCATTTTGTTCCACAGTAAGTGCACTTAGAGTTTATTGAACCTTGCTCTTCGAGGATTTAATTTAGTCCTTGCCAGCATCCTCTGAAGGAGGCTACTGAGTCCATTCTATGAATGAGACCCAGTATAAGCTGACCAAATTGAATGAGTATGGATGTGAGGGATTCTTTTTGTTGACTTTTTCTAATAATTCTAGTTCCCATGACAATGTGCTCTTGAGACACTTGATCCTAGAAAGAACCCTTAGGGTGGAAGCAGAGCCCTAAAGACTTTCCTCCTTTTCTCGGTTTAGAACCACAACCCTCAACAAGCTATTGAGTGTCAAGTGTTTTTTTTTTTAAAAAAAAGATTCCCAGATTCCTATTTTGTCCCTGGAACTCAAAGACAGCTCTCCCCTTTGTAGCAGCCTGTCACGTACATAAAGACAGTTTAATTGAAAGTGTCCTCATCACCCTGCTCCCTCTCTCCTTAGTGTTTTCTTCTTAGGGGAAAACATTTTCCATTTGGAGGAGCATCAATGATTGATATGATGTCATTGTTTGTGTCTCTCCAAAATTCATATTGAAATCCCATCTTCAAACATTAGTATTAGGCATGAGCCATTAGGTGGGCCGTGGCCCATGTCTGTAATCCCAGTATTAAGGAGACAGAGACTGAGGGATTGCCATGAGTTTCAAACCAGCCTGGGTTACATAGGGAGTTTTAGGTTAGACTGGGCTACAGACTGAGTTCCTGTTTCGAAGAAGGAAACAAACAACAAAGAAAGCAGTGGGATCTTTCCAGATGATGAGTTCCTGAGGTCCTGATTTCATGAATGGAATTAGCAAGGGCTTGAAAGGGCCAGTTGGGCTCTGCTGTCTTTTTGGCCATGTGTTAGGGGTTGTAGCAGCAAGGCACCATCATGGAAGCAGAGAGGACAATCTCACCAAGCACCAAGTCTAGATTTCCTAGCCTGAAGAACTGGAGTAAGTATATTTTTGCTCTTTCTCAGCTGGTATTTTGGTAGAACAGTAGAAATGAGTAACAATGACCATGTGACCTAGATCTAGAAATCTGGTTTTCAAAGGCCCCTTTGTAGGTGGATCACATTCATTTGTGTGAATGACTTTTCTTAGATTCTGAATATTGACCCCTGCTACTGCTGCTTTCTGCTTTAGTTCTTTAAAACATGTCTATTCCCTGCAGTTTCAAGTTTGTTTGCTCTGTTTCCAGCACAAGTACAACTTGAGAACTTTTTTAAAGATAGTACAATTGCAAAATGTGACTGATTTAAGCTAAATTCTTTGTTCAGTTTCTCTAATCTTACTGAATCCCCATATGCATAGAGTCTTTTCCTCAACTGTTCTCAAAAACTAGGGAGAGATTTCTACTAGTTAAAATGTTCCTCTTTCATTAAAAAGACAGCATTACAGTGGCATTTCTACTTTTTCCCCCTTCCTGCCTTGCTTTGACTGGTGGTGGCATTAATTGGGCCACAATCAATCTACTAAAAGATAGCAAATAGGGAGAGACAGGTGGAAGGAGCGAAGCATGAATATTAATTAGCTAAGATTCCAAACAGAAGCCTTTTTAATTATATTAAAATGCACAGACCCGTAGGCAGTGAGATAGTTCCTACTATAAATCTGTCGACAGGCCATTACCTCAGCACCGTCAATGCCTTTTAATGAATGAATATATACATTTCAAATACATTTCAAGCGGAGGAGAGAAAAATACTTCTGTGTTTATAAATATTAAAAGAAAACTACCAAAGGACGAGATACCCATGACAGCTCTTCTTAGGCCAGAGGTGTTTGAGAATGGCTCACACAATTCATCTCCGACTGTGTAACTAAAGCCTGTAGTTAATATGAGGACAGATTCAATTACAAACAAATGAGTGAGCCAGGCCAGGCCAGGCCAGGCCAGGCCAGGGGCTCCCCTTCTCCAGGTTGCTGAGTGAGGAAGCTGCTTTGACTTTTCAGGTCACCTCAGGATCACTCACCATGGGAAACAAGGAAGTCAGGTGCCTTTCTTTAGTACTTGTTACCACAAAGAAAACATTTAAAAGTTGAAGGGTGACTGCTCACCATGGTGGAAGGAGCTATAAACTGAGAAGAACTGAGAATTCCAGGGCTAACAGAGGAAGAAAATAGAAGGGACAGACCTTAGTAGGGTTAGGGTAACCTTGAAACGACCCCTCAAAAAGGAGAATGTGTGAAGTAGTCAGTTGGTTGTGGGTAGCTAGACTCAGAGGACTAAACAGAACTCAGTAACTAGCCTAGCTAGATTAGAGACCTAGAAATGGGGTGGAGGGCACTGATGTTCTGGTTAGCTTCATGACTACTCACCTATCCAAGAACCACATTTTTTTTTTAAAAAAAATCAGGTAATCTAGGGTTTTTAATGAGCCTGTGATTCCCAATCTGGAGGCTTTCCTAAGGTATCAGCTACATGTCTAAGCTGATATATTCCCTCAAGGAAATTAGGAGTACCACGGAGTGTGCATTCCTATAATCACAGGAGCGTCCGTGAGCTGGGTCAAAAGGTTCAGCTCAAGTGTGAAGAAGTGATAGTATCCATTGAATCCAAGGGAATTGTCAATAAGACTTTGATATCTTGTATTATTATCTTCAATTTTGGAAAACTTGCAAGGTGGATAAGGGAGAATCACCTGAAGACTCCAGAACATACCCTGCCCTTGAAGTTTGACATTGGCAACTATGGAAAATTATAAACAGGAAATCATTTTTTGTTCCAAATGACCTTTTTATATTTATTTATTTTTAAAAAGAAAGAAAACAAACTATCTTTTTTCATTATACATACCAATCCAAGTTCCACCTCCCTCCCCTCCTCCCATTCCCTCTACATACCCTCCCACTCCACCCCTTTCCAATCCTCAGAGAGGGTAAGGCACATTGCTTTGTGGAAGGCCCAAGGCCCTCCCTACTTTATCTAGGCTGAGCAAGGTATTCATCCAAAGAGAATAGGTTCCCCAAAACTCAGTACATGCAGTAGGGTAAATCCTTGTGCCACTGCTAGTGGCCCTGCAGTCTGCCCCAGCCATGAAACTCTCAACCACATTCAGAGAGACTAGTTTGGTCCTATGCTTGTTCCTTCCCAGTCCGGCTGGTGTTTGTGAGCTCCCATTAGCTCAGATAAACTGTTTCAGTGGGTGTACCCATCATGTTATTGACCTATTTGCTCATATTCTCATTCCTCCCACTCTTCAACTGAACTTTGGGAGCTCAGTCTAGTGTTCTGATGCAGGTCTCTGCCTGTTTCCATCAGTTGCTGGATGAAAGTTCTATGGTGATATTTAAGATATTCATCAGTCTGACTACAGGACAAGTCAAGATTGGGTCCCCTTTCCTCTATTGCTTAGTGTCTTAGCTGGGGTCAGCCTTGTGGATTCCTGGGAATTTTTCTAGAGCCAGGTTTCTGCTAACCCTATAATAGCTCCCTCAATCAAGATATCTCTTTCCTTGCTCTCACCTCTGTCCTTCCTCCATCATGACTATTCCATTCCCTCAAGTTCTCCTCACCCCTCTCCTTCATCTTCCTCTCCCCCTTCTATCCTCCCTTCTCCTCCCACCCCCATGCTCCCAAATTTTTCAGGCGATTTTGTCTGTTTCAGGAAATCATCTTTTTAAGTGCACTTAAAATTAATTGTAAGCCTTTGATATATACCCAGGGTATGTATGGTTTAGAAAAACTCTGGTGGGGGTTTTCAAGACTAATAAGCTCAAAAATCATCTGTAATCTGGCACACTGTTTGCATTGTGTAGAAGTATGTACGTAAAGAATTAGTAAGGGGAAGGCATAAGCTGATCGTAGCAAGCACCATTCCAGAATGGTGTTCCAGAATGGCTACTCATTCAGTTCACAGAAATCGGCCTCCATAGATGACGTGGATGATTTGGATTTGCGAAAATTCCTTCCCAGAGGGAGATGGAAGCAGAGATTCTTCTTCCTTCTAAGGTTTCAATGGCAAACTGTGCTACAGTTCCAGCACTCTGAGAAACCTGGAAGAGAATAAAGATGCTAAATAATACAATAGTATATTAATTATCCATTCAGTTCCATTCAGTGTAGGCTCAGTGCCGTCCATGTGCCAGCCATGATGCAAAGCAGCACAAGATGTAAGCCTTTCCATTCAGCCTTTCATCTTGAGAGACACATACACAAGTAACCTCAACATCGTGGGGGAAGTACCATCTTCCAAGTACACAGGGAATAAATGACCATCAGTGAGCTCTGGTGTCAGTGCAAACTTGTGGAAAAGAAGGAGCCTGAGCATGAATTGAACAAAAAGATTGGGACACGGAGAGGCACAGAGGAAAGGAGGCTGGAAAACATGGATTTTGCTTTTGTGTCTTCCAGAGGAAGATCCAGGGTAGTTTGAACTAGAAACTGGCTTCTTCATGAGATGATAGGAAACCCCAATTTTAAAATAACAATAACAACAGCAAAAACATTTAACAGTATATATACCTTTCAGTGTCTTGAGTTTCTCTTGCTTATGTATGGAGGTGTTTGTAAGATTTCCCTGCTAATAATCTCTGGAGAGTGGGAGAAACATGAATGCCCATCACCTGTCTGGGTAATGTATTGCAATTAATCACTATAAGCCAAGATGGTGATTTATCACAAGCCTCTCTCATCTCACTTGCTGACTAGATCTTTTCCTTTATAATATCCATAACCATTGCTGATGGTCAATGGTTGGCTGGGAGCTACAGCTGGGAGAGATTCTTTCCTTATCCCTTTGGCTCGTCTATAAAGAGTGGAAATGAAGCTTGGCACCAGACGACTATATCTTATCTCTCATTCAACTTGCTCAAAATGACTACTCTTAGGCAGAGTCTCAGCAGCTAGTGAGGTTAGAATCTGGTCACTGGGAGAGGGGTCAGGAAGAAACTCATGCATTTGCATTCTAAATGGAGTCTGTCTTACTGTAGACTAGGGCAAGGTAGAAATTAGAAATGTTTCATTCTTCACCTAATTCCATCTCCTAATTGTTACATCTCTAGACCTATTGCTAGTCTTAGATACATAGAAGACTTTTTCAGTCTGAAATTACATCTGGGGGAAAAGGTTTTACTTTCTTATATCTCAAAATTACCAGAAAATTCTAGAGCTGATTCAATTAAGTTCAGTTGGAAAACTTGACTCTCTGAAATTTATCTAGAGTATTCTAAATTCATTTCATTAAGCTACACATCCCCAAAACAGACTGTTGAGCTAGGATTAGAACTGGACAGCTTTCAAGAATATGTGGTTATTACAGACACTGAAGATCTCGTCACATAGGTCTCACTTTTGGAGAAGTAGCAGAGATGAGTCATAGCCTTTTATCAAAGAGGGCACATTCTTACCTTTCTGCTTATGGTGAACTCATGCTTTTCTGAGTAAACCAATGAAGTCAGAGTTTCAAAGAGACACATGAGTGATAAATGGAAGAGTCACAGGAAATGCGGGGAGCTGAAAAGAGAGTTTGGGAAGGAGACTGCTTGGCAGAGAAGGTGGATTTGGCTGGCTGGTCCCATAACCAGACTCTCCTCGACTTGTTTTTAAGGTTTAGAGAGTTGCCAGTGGAAACATACCAAGTGGTTCTCATAAGACATTCTCTGTGCAAGGGACTGGCAGGAGAGATACGCCCTGTGATTCACTGTAAGAACACATGCATGCTGGCTGGGCCATGGTAGCACATGCCTTTAATCCCAGCACTCGGGAAGCAGAGGCAGACTGATCTCTGTGAGTTCGAGACCAGCCTGGTCTACAAGAGCTAGTTCCAGCGCAGGCTCCAAAGCTACAGAGAAACCCTGTCTCAGAAAAAAAAAAACCCAAACAAACAAAAAAGAATGCATGCATGTGTACATATGTGTTCTTTTCTTTCTTTCTACTTCCCTCTTTCTTCATTTTTCATTTTCTCCCCTTCAAGAAGTAGAGTTCTCTTTTTTTCCTCTGGGATTTCACCAACAGTCTGCAGCAAATAGTGTCATGTACCTCCAAGGGCCTGGGTTGAAGATCTTCACCTTTTGATTTCATCTTTCTTGCAATGTTCCATCTGGGAACTTGGTTATCATATTGTGAGGAAGTCCAATAAACCATGTTGTAAAATTCAAGCCAACAGCCCTAACTGAGCTCACAGCTAGCTAGTCAGTACTGTCAACCACTGTAACCAAGGGAATGCTGATTCTTCTAGTGCCATATTTAATATCCATATTAATTGACAACTCCATGGTATGATTAAAGGGAAGGATTTTATTTTAGATGAGAGAGGGAGAGGGAAAGCTAGAGGGAGGGAGGGAAGGAGGGAGGGAGGGAGGGAGAGAGAGAGAGAGAGAGAGAGAGAGAGAGAGAGAGAGAGAGAGAGAAAGAGAGAGCGAGCGAGCGAGAACATAGTAAGAACAGCAAGGTTATAAAGAGAAATAATAGTTGAGGGAGGGAATCCTATGAACTGGAGGAAGTTTAGGGTAGGAGAGACTTGGAGGCTAGCATGAACTTTGAAATGTATAACAGGTATTTGTGATACCCCATGAGCTTTGATATGCTGATAGGCATCACAGATAGCCATGTGTCCCTTCTGCCAGAAGTAAAAGAAATGGCTACTTTTGGTAGAGGGGAGCAGGCTTTACATTTTCCTGAGGAATGCTGGGTTTCATCCAACCTCTAGTATCCTCCTAGAGGCAAGGCTGAGCTCATTTCTGGATATTTGGGCTGCCATTTGGAGTCTGGGGAATTGGAGTTTCTTTTGGACCTGACAATATCAAATAAAGAAACAGTCAACACAAAAGATCATTATACACAATCATCACTTTCAATAATTGTGTTTTGAGACATTTTGTTATACAGTGATAAATCATCAAAATGTTTAGAATCTTCACATTTTGAACACATAATTTAGCTGGGTTTAAGCTTTGAACAGGAAATGGAGGCATCCTCTGAAAACTATCCTTGAAGTAAGAAGTGATTCAGGTGGCAGTAACAAGGTCACTTTCACAGGGCAAGTATGGAAGGAAGAAGAGAGGGCAGTAAAGAGGTGGTTGCTAGTTTATATTCTGGACTACAAGAAAAGACTTTCAGACACTTGGATAGGAGAGACAGAGAGACCCCGAGACACCATACTAATGAGCAGGCATGAGCTACAGATGTCTGACTCATGCGTATTGATGCTCCCAGCATTGTATTGCCCTTAGGAAATGTATTTTGAACCTCCAGTTTATATCCTGTGAAAGAATCCCCCAAATTTCCAGGTCTAGAGTAATTATTGATTTCTACTTTTACAGAGTGTCTCATTGTTTCAAATATCACCTTAACCACAGAACTGAAACCTTCCTTTACTTCCCACAAGTTCTGGATGTAAAATTAGTGATCCATGCGGTTAGGGGATTCAGTGAGGAAGTTTTGCCAAGATTTAAAATTATAGCAAAAATGAACTTCAAGTTGAACCTAAAACTATCCTCACTTTCAAATGTTTCTAATTGCCTTGCTGCTGAGGCATTTTCATAAACAAGAAGTCACCAGGTATCAGCTGAGCCTCATCCTATGTCATGGCTTTTCTCTCTCAATATTAAAGAAATTTCTCTTGATTTCTTCAAAGAACAGTTGTCTATTTATTATGCTTAGTGTCTTTTATTCCATCTTAAACAGTGTATGAGGCCTGTTACTCAGGACAGTTCCTGTCCAAGAACAGTTAAACTGCTGCCTGATACAGTAATAACATTATAGTGTCTTAAATTGTGTTGTTGTTTTGTTTTGTTTTTTAAGACAGAGTTTCTCTGTGTAACAGCTCTGGCTATTCTGGAGCTTGCTTTGTGAACAGGCTGGCCTCAAACTCACAAAAGTGCTGGGATTAAAGGTGTGCACCAGCACCACCTGGCGTGTCTTAATTTCTTCCCTACTCAAATCATTATAGGTTCTTACAGAGATGCCTAGAATGTCTCTGTCTCTGTCCTCCATATCTCTCCCCCCCTCATGTGTGCATGTGCCTGTGCCTATGTGTGCTGAGTGAGTGAAGAGCAGAATCAAAATCACACACAACAAAGCTGGCCTTCACCTGACTCTGTGTTGGACCTGTTCTGTCTTCCATGAGGAACGTAAACATCCCTGCTAGGTGCCCTTGTGTATGTAATTTCATACCAACTCCTGTCCCCATGAAGAAGGGAGAGTATTTGACTTTTCCAGCACAGGCTTTTATCCCACATCAGTTACTATTGCTAGATATGGAGACAGATATTCCTTGAAGGTTCTGGCAAACTGACGACCTAGGTGGGCAGCTTCATAGGCTCAAATGCAACATCATGTCTTGACAAGAAGTATCTGTCTCTTTCACTGTGCCCAACCCACTAGGCAAGGCTTCCCATGTGTGAACTTCCTGTTCCTATGGCTGTCCCATCGTAACTGTAGCCGTCTCTCCATGGGTAGCTCACCACTTCCAGATACCTTATTCAAGGCATAGGCAAATGAAACTGTTCTCGGGAGTTACTAAGTTGGCTGATGGTCCTTGGCGTTGTTTTATGAAATCCAAGCCTAGCAGAATCTAACTGTTGCTGTTATCTTGACTAATGGCAGCCTCTTTCCACTTCCCCCATCCCTATTTCCTCACTGTCAGTAGGTTCCTACTCTCTAGTCCAGACAGAGCCACTCTCTTTGGTTGTTGCTACATATCTCTTAATTATTCATCACACAGAAAATTGAACCCATCTGGGAGTCTAGAGACAATTAGGTTATCTCTGCTCCTAATAAAATATTACAAACTTGAGACCAACAGGCTTGAGCCTCTTTATACATTTTAAGCTGGATTCAACAGCAGTTGAAAGTTATTTATCTTCTTTGGCAAGACCCTGACACTCGGGAAATTTCTAACAACAACAACAACAAAATAATCTGGCCTCAAACGGATGATTTTTCTTTTTCATTTCTAAGTGACAGGCAAGAGTTGGTGAGTTATCTGTTTTATTTATAAATTCATCTATCTTTTTTTAATTTTGAGAGGGATGACTTTAATATGAACCCAAGATAGTACAATACGAGTGAGACATGGACTCTCTTGTTAAAGGGGTTACAGTTCAGCAAGGGCAATAAAATAATCCCATCATTGGCAGCAATGCTCCTTTGTCTGGTGTCTTCTCAACCCCTTCGTATCTGAATGTAATCCCACTAGTCTGCCGATTTTTACCTCTATGACCATTTCCACATGAAATTCTTAAGCTATTCTCATTGAACATGAGTCAAATGTGCTGTCTATTTATTCCCAAAGCTCCATTGCCATGTCCTTTACCAACATCTTTGTAGCTAGGCATGGCCACATGACTGGAATAGACTATGGAAAAAGTGATCCCACATTATCCTTCCAAGCTTAGTTCATTAGGAAGTCCCCATGTACTGTTTTATTATTGCTCTTTCTCTCCTATACAGATAAATATAGTAGATGAAAGAGATGCACAAGATGGAAGAGCAACATGGAATGAATTTGTCCGAAGAGAAAAGGTTTCTGAAGATTATATGGATCTTTGTGAGACAGTCCTATACTGAGAACTTACTGATTAAGAAATTGAAATTTCTAGGTGATTTTCTGTAACAGCAAGCCTCTGCTCACCAATGAGCCCTGTCTTTCATACACAGCATCAGCAACTGTAATACCTGCTTTTGATTTGAGAGCCACAAACCACTGGACAAAGGGACGAAGTCTTTTACAGTAACTGGCAGGAGGGAAGACACAGGATACTCAATACCAATGTGTTTACAGTCAGTATCAATGAACCTATTTCTCTCTGCCTAACTTTGTGACCTGACCTAATAGCTGCTCTTGCTAGAGATTCTCCCATTGTGATATGGGAAACCATGAGAGGGCATGCATAAAAGAATCTGGCGGAGATGCTCCATAGTACATTTTTATTCTAAATTTTCAGAAATGCAGTTAGAATATAGCAGATGTTGAAAGAACTCTCAAAGAGGAACGGCTTGTAACTTTAAGTGGCAAGATGAGAGAGCTGGGAGATGCCACTCTGGCTGCCTTGAGTCGTGAACTCCATGGTATGTTGTACATGAGAGCACTGACGCAGTCATTTGACATTGGGATTCTTTGAGGTTTAAATTCTAACCCACACATTGGGCATTGAGAAAAATGAGTTTTATCAAGATTGTTTTCAGCTGGGTAATTTTTAAGTTACTTATTTCTTGTTGCCTCTTTCAGCATAGGTAACCAACTCATTCAGTTAATCCCTGGGCCTTCCTGCCTTTTCCTTTCATGTCAGAAGCATGAGTTCTGAATGAACTCAGACAGTTGGCTACTCTACTGCAATATCTGAAGAGCCACCATGAAAAAAAATCAGAATTCTGTGTCTGACCTGGAGGAAGCGGAAACGTTCACACTTGAATGTGAAGTTCATGAATACTAAAATGCGAAAGAGCAAGGTTACCCGAAGCAACCTAAGGAATGGAGCCTGTACTTGTTAGCTTTGGTCAACGAGACACAAACTAAAGCTACTTGGAAAGAAGGGACCTTAACGAATAATTGCTTCAGTCAGATTGACCTGTTTGCATATCTGTGGGGCACTGTCTTAATGACTGGCATGGAAGAGCTCAGTCCGCTCTGAATGATGCCACCCCGGGAAGGTGATCTTGAGTTGTATAAGAAAGCTGGGGCTGAGGACTGGAGAGATGGCTCGTGGTTAAGAGCATTGGCTGCTTTTCCAGGGGGTTCAGGTTCAATACCCAACAGCCACATGATGTCTCACTGTATGTAACTACAGTTCCAGGGAATCTGACATACTCTTTTGACCTCTATGGGCACCAGGCATGTGTGTGGTATGCAGACATACATGCATGAAAAAAGTACCCATACACATAAAATAGAAAAATAATCTGAAAAGGGCAAGACAGCTGACTATGTATGGGCAGGAAAGCAAGGCAGTGACCCCACATGGTTGCTGCTTCAGTCCTGCCTGTCTTAAGTTCCTCCAGGACCCACTGTGGTGTGGTAGCAGCAGAATCAGTCCTTTCTTACCCCAGGTTATTTTGGGTCATAGTGCTTATCACAGCAATGGACAGGAAACTAAGACAGAAACTCTTCCCACATTCACAGAGCTGCAACACCTGACAAATTTGATCCCCGTCGTGGAGGGTAGCTCAACCACTCGTCTCTTCCCTTCTAAACATAAAGCATCTTGCTTCTTGGTGATGCTCCTGAGACAGAGCTAATCTATTTTGTTAAAAGAGGACATTGGAACATTTCTTATACACAAAGAGGTTAGCAGATTTTTTACTAACTACTGCAGACTAACCCAGAGGTCCCCATCTAAATAAATGCAGGACTTTCTAGTATAGGTCTCTTTAGTCTAAATGTTAGTTTTATTTCTCCTGGAAGGTACAATGAATTGAAAGGAAAGTCATTGGTTTTTATAGGAGTAACCAACCACTTTTTGATTGAACTTAAGGCCACTTGGTGAGATGAAATCTGGCACTGCTAAAGTAACCAAGCATCTGAGACTAGATTGGTAATGACCCTAGGGAAAAACCTTCTAGTATAATTTTGCTAAAACAAACAAACAAACAAAAAACAGCAATAAAATGGTGTACCCATAGATCAGTGCACTGCTCAACCTTCGTCAAACTAACTTCTTACAGTAGGATAAGAATTAACACAGAGAACAAGAATTGGACAATGTGCTGAGAGTAAAGACTTTGAAGAACTCAGTCCTAAATGGGACTTCTTCGTCAGGCACCTTCCTTCAAGGCTCAGGGAACTATGTGAAAGAAGCAGAAAGATTCTAAGAGCCAAAGGTGGCAGGTGACTCCAAGGATACAGTGTCTTCCAGACACGCAGGACTGGTGCACATGTGAACTCACAGAAACTGGGGCAGCACACAGGACCTCCACGGGTTCAAACCATAGTCCTAGCCAGCTCTGAGAAGGAGAGGGAGACACCAAGTCCCATCCCTAACAAAGATGTTTTTTGCAATAAATGCCTGCTGGCAAAGGGGAAATTGGCGTTCTCCAGTGCCGTGTCTCTGGTGTATCAACCATAGTCCAGGCCAGGTCCTATGCTTAGGAGTAGTCGGCCACCACACAGTGGACCCCGTGGGTTTGTTTTTATTTAGTTTGGTTTTGTGATTTTATTATAATTTTGTTCATTTGTTTGGTTTTGTGTGTGTCTATGTGTGTGTGTGTGTGTGTGTGTGTGTATGAGAGAGAGAGAGAGAGAAACAGAGAGAGAGAGAGAGAGAAACAGAGAGAGATGGAGAGAGGGAGCATGAAGCTTGGTGTGTAGGGAAATGGGTAGGATCTACAAGAAGCTGAAGGATGGGAAATATAATAAAAATAGGCTTTGTGAAAATTTTTACATAAAAATTAAAAAAGCAAAATGATTTATCCTTTCGGGTGTATTCGGACACTTTTTTTCTTTATTTGTTATTTCATCTGATTAATTAAATTCATCTAAACTTAGTTTCTCTTCCCTCCAGACTGAAAGATTCAACATGACAAAGCCCTTCTGATTTCAGACTTAAATTTTATGATCTCCTTCATGTTTCCCAGTCTGCAGTCAAGTGGAGATACCTCACACGTTTCTACCTCTGCTGTTTATCTCTGTCATCCTCTGTCCTCCATACACCCCATCAAGACTGCTTTGTTAGTCAGTGACTGTTCATGATAACAAATTACCCAATAAGGAACTCAAGGTGGATGTTTTAATTCATGCTTTCAGAAGGTTTAGTCCATGGTCAGTTAACTCTGTTTCTGGCCCCAACGTGAGACAGAATGACATGCTGCTAGTACCATGTAGAAGGTACTTCTTACCTGGCAAGGGACAGGAAGCAGAAAGAGGAGAGAAGCTAGGAAGGATCCAGACACAGGATAGACCCTGTAAAGGTGACCTACTTCTTCTAATCAGGTCCCACCTCTACAGTTCCAGTGTGTTCCAATAATCTATCAATAAACCATGTGAGCTAGGCTTCTTGGGAAAGGCCATCATGGATACATGGAGAGATGTGCTGTACTGGTCTCTTAGCTAAGTCTTGATCCAGTTAAATTGATAATTAAATAACCATCTATCACATGTGTCCTCCTAAAGTTTTTGCAATGTCTTCCTTGCTCCTTCCTTCTTCTGATTGACTGAATGTAAACATATCCCATTTTCAGTTACTGCCACAATAACTCAATTCTGTTTACTGGGTTTCTAGGTTCCTCATGGGAGGAAACAGATCATAAACACCCTTCGTGTTACAGCTTTTAAGTTAACCTAGCACACAAAAATGCATAGTAAGTACTCTATAGATATTTGTTGATTTGCAGTGGAAGGATTAAGGGATGAAGGAAGACTTTTGGCTTCTCTTCAGGCTGCAATTTAGAGATGGGGCAAAGGCTAATTTGTTGGCCTGCATTTGAGGAGAATCATGATGGAAAATAGCAGTAAAGGGGTTCAGCAAGTGGCAGGAGTGTGCCTGAATATCTTAGGAGTCAGAGCCCAGGCTCTCTTACCTTCAACCAGGTACAGATCATTGTGGCTTAAGGGCTCCTCGTGGCTCTTTCCAGCCTCCTGGTGATGGATGGAGGCAGCCAGAGACAATGTTCTGGATCTGAACTCTCGGCTGCTCAGGATGACAGTTATGTAAGGTTGCATGGCACCTTCTGTCTTGGGTTGGAGGTGAGAATGGTAGGAGGAGGAGGAGTCCTATTGGTCCTGGAGAGGAGAGGCCAGCTTTGCCTCTCTACCGTGTATACCCCTTCCACATGTGTATCAACATGGCATTCTTCACCTAATAAAATACCTGGAGAAACAGTGGTTTTGTGGCTATTTCTGTTTTCAGACTGTAGATGATTTATTGGCATGGTGATCCATCACCGGTTTTTTTTTTCTACCAGATTCTTCAAGATGGATGCTCACCTTTTCAAACCTGCATGCTTCATCCATGTTGCTTCTCCCCACGCCCCCATCCCAAGGTATTGTCTCAGATTTCTGTCATCTGTACCATGTTTATTTAGTTTCTTCTCTAATATTTTCATTGATGTCAGAAAAAGTAATACCAATGGCCTGAAGCAATCCCAAAGCTAGATGCAATAGGACTGGCTAAAATAACCTTAACCATATTACTTCACACATATTCTGGAAACTTCTTTTTCTTATTCTGCAAGAGGACATGAGGCATAGCCATAAATAAAGATAAGACTCAGATTTTAGTCCTACTCAGAGACTGCCTGTTTCTAAGACATGAATTGGATGCCTTATGGCCCCTGCTTCTGTGCTCCTTGTCACAAAACCTCTGGTGACTTGGAATGGCTAGGACTGCCAACCACAATCTCAAGTAAAAGAAGTAAAATTTCATTTTTTATTTGAACCTCAGACTCTGTCTGGATTCAGAAGTCAATGGATCTGTGATGCTTCAGACCCATCTGCACCTAGGAAAGGCATAGAAAGCCATATTACCCACATAACATATTCAATAGGGTAAGGCCCATAAGAAATACAGCAAGAGCCAAAAAGAAACAAACCATTAACCCCCAAAAAAGGACGACTAAAGCTCACCATCATATCATTTTTTTCAGATCCTGTTTACTGACATCAGAGTTTTGAAATCTAATGGGGGTTTAGGGTGTAGTTCAGTGGTAGAATGCATGAGTTTGATCCCTAGCAACAAAAGAAAAAAAAAAGTCTAAATGTAGGATATCTAGAGAATCCTTGAGTATGCATTTAAAATTCTTGCTGAGTTGACAATAAAACAAGGCATCTTCTCTAAATCAGTGAATGCATATGCACGTCTTGGAAAATATGTTGAAGCCACCCATTTACCCTTAGATTGTGTGGCAGAAAGAGACTGAGACTTGGAGAGTTCCAGGAAATGAATTTGCAGTCTTGAACAAACCATTTCAAGTTTCTGGTTCTTCATTTCTTTGTAAACTGTATGAGCTGAAAAATTACACTATTGCACATGCATTTCATGGGATTCTCAAAGACTGGCATTGTATTGATATGGAAAATGGACTAAAAACAAAGACTCAGCATCTTAATGGGCTAAGGAAGTGTGCACATTTTCCCCCTTTTCTTTTTCTTGCAACTTTTGTACATTTATACTGGGAGACTCAGTTCTCTAACCACATGCAAATCCCATTAGGTCGACTATCTCAGGCTGCCTTGGTGGTTCATGAAAAACAACCAGAGTTTTAGTGATGTCTACATGAAGCCTCCAGACAAAACTGGAACTAAATGTTCTAATTTGTATTGAATTGTTTGTCAAGCAAATATGGAGTTCTTTTGATACAAGCAAGGGTATTGACACCAACACAGTTCTTAGCAGTAGGCAAAGAAGCAGGTCTAACTCGGATTCTGCCTACTTCCGGTAGCTATGCATTAATCTTGATGTAAGAGTGCCCAACTGCCTCCTGTGGGATATCCAGTGATTTTTGGTGTATTGCATCAAAGGCTAAGGCTGCTAGGCACATGATGCCCTCCAAAAGGGTGAGTTCTGAGAAAAGACTGTCTGGACACTAGGATATTTAGAATATTTACCGGTCATAAAGAGGGCCACAATCCTGGACTTATCACAGAGTCAATCAGTATTTATTGAAAATCTGTTCTAGGCACAGTGCCAATATTTTCTGGGAGTTGTATTTGCCCATCTCTAGGTTCACCACAATGTCTAGATTTCCAATTCGGTTTCTCAAGGAAACTGGACATTGCATAATGTTTGTAAGGGAGATAACTCAGCTCTTCCTAGCGTGCTTGGGACCCCTTACGATGATGTGCTGAGGTCTCTGATGCGTAGTTATCAATTGATATCTGACTCTTGATGAAAGACTCTGTCAGCGTTCTCTTTAATCTCCAGATCTTCCTTCCCCCATGAAACAGGACTAGTACACAGATCAGTTCCAATGTATGAACAGAGCCAAACTGAACAGTTCTTACTACCTTGTGATAGAACTGATATTGGGCATGGGTTGGCACCTGGTACCTTTGGGCCCTGACTGATGGCCTCTCCTGATGGTAGCAAATCCCTATCTTAGGAACTAGGTTCCCTAGAGAATCCCTGTTGTCAAAGCTGCCTTGAGCTCCAGGTCTGGCCTGACATTTTGGCAGCAAAGCTGAAGAAAAGCTGTCTCTCACTCTGAGGTTTTTCAGTCCATAAAGCAGCAGCAATTTGGTTGTGGAAGACCCCGGCAGAAACAACAAGAGAAAATTGAAAACACACAAGCACATTTGCTGGGTTTAATAGCCCTGCTCCTTCTCTCTACCTCCGGTACCTTAGGCATAAATTGCTGACCTCTATTTAATTTTCTGAACTGCAAGAATTATGGCCCCAAAGTTCAGTGAATTGGAAGAGGTAAGCTTTTATGCCTCTGAGCCAGCTTCCCCATAAGCATTAAGTCTACAAATAAAAGCAACATTTCTATTTATACTTCCTGGGGTTTGTGTATTAGGGAAGCCAAGCACGTCCCTGCATCTCTGCGAAGGTGACTGCATGGTCAAATCTGTGCCCAGGTAATGTGACGGAGCCTTCCAAACCAGGCCAGAGGAAACAACTAAAGCAGATGGACAAGAGATATTAAAAACAACACACGCAATTTCATTCGGGAAAGGGCACCTGCTCAAACAGTGCTTGTTTGATTCTCCTTCTGTTCATGGGTGACAAATGTGTACTAGAGGAAGTCCTACGTGCAGAGCCTGCTACTCACCTCTCATCAGAGCAGGATTCTGAAAGGTCATCCGGCGTCCTCTACCCACATGGCAATGGATCCATGCAGTATCACCCACCTCATTCAAGACACAGCATGGGAACATCCAATGTAATCATTCAGTTCCACACATGGGAACATCCCCTCCCTAGACACAACTGGACTAGAAGCTTCTCTGCCAGGCTAGCATCCCACAAGAAAAGGACCCATCCATGTAGATGGTCCAGGATAATGGGAGGTTGATGGTTTAGTCTTTATAGTTAACCTCTTTCCTGCCCCTCCCTCTTGCCTACCCTTAGGCCTACAACTGCTTTCTTCAGACATCCAACCTTCTACTATTTCTTAAGAAACCTTCATTTTACACTCCATTCTTCGTGCATGTGTCCTAAAAAGAAAATTTCAATATGGCGTGAGCAAGCCTGCATTAGTCACCCTCTCCAAGGACCAGCTTTGCATGTTTTCAGGGAAATATTTTCAGGAAATATTGCTTAGGTCCAAAGATATGAGTCAGATGGTGAGGACTTTATGTCCCTTGGCAGACTGCAAAGATGGGCAGCGGTTCTTTTTGAAACCTTCCCTGTAACTTTGTCCAGAGCCTCTGCTTGGCGAAGGGCTAGGTCATAGCAACCCACGTCTTAACACATTTTGTGAAAGCTGAGCCCAAGGCATCGGTCTCTTCAGTCAGCTACAGGAGCAGAGCTGAGACAAGTGCTGTTTCTTTAAACCATTCCACTTAGAGCAATTTGGTATTCGACTGTAATTCTGTTGCCTTTTTGTCTTTTTAAATTTTATTTATTTTTGAGCCAACAGCTAGAGAAAAGTGAGGCCATTTTCCACCCTCTGGTGCCATTTCTGCAGCCAAGTTTATGCTTCCATCAGCATTTGTCACTTAAAAGCCTCTCCCAAGGGTCCTCTGCTTTCACCTACCAGAGTCTGTCTCAAACTCAAATGTGCTCATTGCTTAAACATCTCATTAAAAATGAAGACTATGAGTCAGAGGAACTCCTTGAGATCTGACAAGTTCAACTAGGTGCCAGGTGGTATGGATGGCACTGCTATGTGGTCTATACCTGGTCCAGAAAACATGCAGTCTTGTACTACCTAACACAGCCCTCACTGCATGTAGCTACTGAGCTTGGAAACACAGCTAGTGCCAGTACAGGCTTCCTAAAAGTGTAAAACACACACTAGATCCCACAGAATTAGTAGGTAAAAATGAATATGCAAAATATCTCATGAGCCAGGGTGGTGGTGGAGCACACCTTTAATTCCAGCACTTGGGAGGCAGAGGCAGGCGGATCTCTGTGAGTTGGAGGCCATTCTGGTCTACAAGAGTTAGTTCCAGGATAGGCTCCAATGCTACAGCAAAAACCCTGTCTGTAAAAGTTAAAAAAAAAAAGAAAAAAGAAAAAGGAAATCTCATGAATAATTAAAAAACACTAAAACACTAATAACATTTAGAAATGATGAAATCTTAAGATAACAGATTAGTTTATATAAAATTCCAATTATATGTTTCATCTCATTAAATCTAGTACCTAAACTTATTTTACCAGTTTCTTTTTGCTTTGACGCCTGTGGGCTCTCCTCTTGTTTCCTTGGACCCTGATGTCAGACTCTAGGCTGACTGCTGAGTTCTGCGTCTCCTGTGTGAGGCCAGTATGCTCACTCACTTCTGCTGATCCCTTCCTCAAGCTCGAGGATCCACACAGCCACTCCTACTCTTATCTAGACAGCAGCTCGGAGCTGCCAAGGTTGGAAGAATCACTGAGATACTGCTTAGAACTGGGAGGGAACAAAATGTGATTATCAGGTTGCCTAGAGTTAAGAGAAAAAGATTAGAAGCAAAACCTCACGCAGATGAAATGGCTGATGATTTAAACAGTAAATTTACCTTGAGAAGGGCATCATTATACTGGGGGAATACTAAGTTCAGGCTAGCCCATTTTAACATCAACTGAATTATATACATAAGAGGTCTGTGCTTGGACAAACCGGAGCTCCCCTTCCATGGGCAGTCACACTGAACTGGTTAACGGAAACTTGTGAAAATTTGTTGTAGGCAAGTGATTAAACTGAAAACTTATCAGCGTGTGGTATCCGGAGGGTTTGGAAAGTAAAGCAGAGATGCTAAGCAAATAATTAGGACGGGAATCATGTGTTCTTTGATAATTATTAAATACCTTGCTAAACTGGATACAAGAAGACACCAGTGGGTCTTTCTCATATTTCTCATGCTCCAGTCTCTATCAAGAATCAGAGGGCGATAGAATATGAGAACAGAGTGTGGAGAGAAATTCATCAGCTAGGCACAGGGTAGAGAAGCATGGGAAGGAGGAAATAAGGAACTGGAGAAGAGTGAACGACAAAAGCGTTCACAAGTGAAAGAAGCATGGCTCCTTCCATTTCCCTCTGCACTACTAGCTAAAACATGGGCATGACTGCTGTGACTCACGTAGCCAACTGGAACTATGAGGCAGAAGTTTGACCAGGGGGCAGAGCAACAAGAGAGAGAGAACAAGATCCCAAAGACTGGGGAGCTAGTTCTTTCAGTGAAGTTTTAGCTTTGCAAACATGAAGACGTTAGCTCAATCCGCAGAACCCACACAGAAATACTGGGTATGGCGCTGTGCTTCCAGTCCCAGTATTGATGTGGTACAGACTGGGGTTGTCTGGCCAGCCAGTTTAACCTAATCGGTAAGTTCCAGGCCAGAAAGAGACTCAAAAGATGTTACTAATTCCTAAAGATGACAGCTGAGATTGTCTTCTGGCCTCCCCATGCATGTACACACACATACACACACACGCGCACACACACATGTATGCACGTATACATGTGCACATGCACACTATATCCAAGAAGCTCATTTTTCTGCCTAATTTTTCATTTAGTTCTCCCAGGGCTAAACGAAAAAATTCCAACCTGGTTTTATGTACTCTTCTTGACTTTCTCTCCCTTTACAGTTAAACTACTTCTAGGACATAGACACAGCAAGCAAGCAACTCAAGAAAAGAAACCCAGTGATCTAAAGAGATGCAAGAGCTAGAATTGGGTTTCTTTGAAGAGCAAGCTTTGACAGGGAGTCCGGCTGAGCATACCAGTTAGGAGCGGGAGGAGAGAGCATCTGTAGCAGTTATGAGAATGTGTCACCGTGGCTTGGGTTTCTTAATCCCAGCTGTCATGGTACAAAACCATGGCTTGGACAGAGTTTATGTTATTTCTCTGGGTTCTCTCGTATGTTGTTGAAAGCTAGCTTATGCCTTTCGGGTTTTTTTTTTTTTTTTTTTTTTTTTGCAATGCCAACATGCAAAGCAATACTGCAGCAATGCAGAACATGCCACAGTACCTGGCAGGGAGTAAATAGATCCTGTTAATATTTGAAAGAAAAGGCAGGAAGCCCTGGGGACACATTCCTCCCCACATCTTTGATTTTGACAGGGTCTCCCATAAATGCTTTGTTAAGGGCTCATACCAAAAATCCCTGTGAGAACCCAGAAGTTGATGGGAGGATTCTTCACTAATTAAACTAATTAGCAATTCACTGTGACTGCCTGTGAGGTTACACTGTCATAGCACCACCAGCACAGGAAAAATAAAAGCATCATTAACAACAATCTGTCAGGAAAACAAAGCAAAACTTTCTGAAGGATCACTTCCTTCCATCTCTCCTTTCTCTGGGAAATGGATAGGTGGAGAATTTACTACAGTGTGGATAGCTAGCCTGAGCAAGCCTTTCTGTGTTTGCATTCAAAGGATGATTATAACTGTAATAATGACAACAATGACATCCATAAGAGCATTCTCCACAGTCCAATGATACAATAAGGATGCTAATGCTACACAAGGATTTCACATCGAACAAATCCCTAATGGGAGCCATGGAATGAACACCTGACTTTACTAATCTTGGCTAGACCAGTTCAAGGGGCTGATGTTAGCACAGGTTGGCCCAGTAACCCTGATGCTGTGGATGAGATTTGCTAACTTGTTGGTGATTTGGTTAACACTGGCTGATCCAGAAAGCCCTCAGCCATGGTGATTGCTATCACTCATCTAACCCTACTCCTCTTCCTAAAGCAGTTTAAGCTGGGCACAGGACCAAGAGAAACAATGCATACGCCTGCAATTGCTTTTGTCAATAGACAGCAACAAGCAAACAGATCATCAAGTGTACAGGCATACTGCTAAACTCTGTTCATGTCACATAATCTGCTTTGTCTAAAACCCTGCAAGCGAATGATAGTGGCCACTCTGTTTTCATAGATAGTCATAGGCTTAGTGGGAACATATATTTAAGAAAAGTATGTGTGCGTATGTGTGTGCATGTGCGTGTTAGAAACCAGCTTCAGTGGGGTTCACATCCCAAAGAGGATGTTTGGAATGTGTGTGTGGGGACGTGTGGGGCAGACAAGATCTGAGATTGGACTGGGCTGGCTGCTGTTAATCCCAACTGTGAGAATAAGACCATTGCCATAATTTGAGTCAAATTTGAAGCGAGCTTGATTTTATTTGAGGATGACCAGTGACTGACTCCTAAGTAGGTTAAAGAGAGCAGTCCCTAATCCATCCTCCCCCTCTTTATTTTTCTCAAGACAGTGTTTCACTATGTAGCTCTGGTTGTCCTGGAACTCACTTTGTAGACCAGGCTGGCCTGGAACTCACAGAGATCCACCTGCCTCTGATTAAAGGCATGTACCACCACTGCCCAGCTTTCTTGGGGTCCTTTTTAAGGAGTAAAATCATGAGTAGTTTTTCTAGAAAGGAGGCAATGGATCAATAAGGAAACACACACACACAGATACACAAAATCTTTAAAAAAAAATCAAATGGTCACTATGTGATTAGGGAAAGGCCTGGGAGGGTTAGAGAGGGCCAGGAAGGGTAAGGGTATTCACAAAAACAAATCAAGGTTATGGGTTGGGGAATGTCAGGTTGCAGGAAACAGAACAGTTCAACTCTCCCAGTAAATAGAAATTTAGTTTTAAAAATATAGCATACTGGCTCCTTCCTTCAAAATGGAGTCAGGTAGGTTCCTCACTGCCTGCGCATATATTGGAAAAAGACTACATCTTTTAAACTATATCATTGCACACAGGATTAAGTGGGAATAGGAGATGTGTGAACTGGGAGGTGGCTTGAGATGACAATAGGCACCGGTTATATGTTAATGGAAGGGCTGGCTGCAAGTTCCTCTTGCCAGAGATAACAATTTCTTTCCTTTCTTAGCAAACAGGAATTTTCTTTAAGACCCTGAGGAATTGGGGGACGGGTCTAAATGCTTGACCTTGGGAAAAGGATTTTTCTTGGGACACTTCATTATAGAATATTGCAGGTTTTTTTTTTTAATGCCTTGGTTTATCCAAATAGCTAAAGCTTAAAGCAAGCAAGGAGGAAGCTAGACAAACACTACTGTGAACCCTAGTAGACCTTATGATTTTATAAAGCTTGATTATCAAATATACCTTATTTATCAAGCATATGTTATCTTAATTTTCTAGCAGCTTGGTACTAACTTGCATGGAAGTAGACAGAGTTATCAAGCTATCTGAGCGTATAGTGGTGGGGACTTTTTCCAAAAAATTATTTTGTTTAAAGAGGCTAAGATTGTACACATTTTTATCCTTCACCAAAGCCCACACAAAATTTCCCAAAGGGAAAGGCATTAAGTGGGATTCATTAAAAATAGAAGTAAAAGGGTCCTGGAGAATTGTGTTCCACAAAGTCAAAATGCTGGAGGTTTGTCAAGCACCAATGGTTGCCGTGAGGTTCACTCACGTGGTATGTGTATTGCAACCTAGATGCCTTTGTTATTTGAAATATAACAAGGGCATTTTGTTTTAGTTTTTTATTTGTATTTATTCACTGTACAAAGCTGTAGGTGGAGGTTTTTTATTTTTTGGGGAATGCCTACTCCCCAGTAAATGCACAGAGACTTACTATTAATAATAAATGCTCCACCAATAGTTTAAGCTTTTTATAACTTAAATCAACTAATTTCTATTCATCTATGAGCTGCCCCAGAGCTCGTTTACCTCATGTATGTACTTCCTATCCTGCTTGTTCTGCATCTCATGGCATCTCCTCAGACTGTGTGCCCTTCTTTTTCCCAGCATCTTCCTAGTCTGGCTGTCCCGCCCAATCTCTTCCTGCCCAGCTATAGGCCAGTCAGCTCTTACTAACCAATGAGAGTAATACATATTTACAGTGGATGTGATGGGGATGTAATGGAATTTTCATTCAAGGGACTCATGTACTTTGACCACGCTTACATGTTATGTTGCTGCTTCCTAGTCTCCTTCCTCTTTGATCTTTTTCTCTTCCTACATGGTGCTCATTTTATGGTCTTGGTATCTTAAAGGCTATTGGCTGAAGGAGCTGAAGGCACTCCCACAGCACATTTGTGTATGTTTATGTTACGGTAGCAATAAAGATCCTTTTAGAAAAACTCATTTTGGTCAAGAGAATAGAATCTCTGGCCTGAATGGAGACCTAAGAGTCTAAATGGGCAGGATCAAGCCCTTGGCTGAGAAAAGAAGGTAGACTCACCTTAAGCCATACTAAAGAGATAGTTAGTAAAATTCTCATGAGTCATTGTACTTCTCCTTCCCAGAATTCCTGCTCTACTAAAGTAGCTTACTGGGCCACAGGCATGTAACTTGGCAAGTCTGGCTGCTTTTCTAAATTATTTAGAATAGCATCTCTTTTTTTCTTTTGGTCTTCTTTTCTCTAAGCATGCTTTCTTTAATTCTCCATGTTTCCCCAACATTTTGGGCTTCTGTAGTCTTTGCCTAAGGTCTTCTACCTGCTTGTGTCTACTAGTCAGCTTGAGTCTGACCTCCATGTCATCTTGCTTTCCCTTTTCTCCATCCCATTCTCCTCCCTCAGTCATCTCCGAGCTTCTGTACAGCATGCCCAATGTGGGATGCTTTCTTTCAAACTTTAATAAAAAATATCCCTAAACTTCCATTTGAACCCATTCTTAAATTATTTTTATTAGTGAGACTAAGAACCCCCAAGAAGAGACACCGATTTCCTCTGTACCACCTGAAGACCATGAAGGGACCCCCCCCCCATTACAACATGTGCAAATCCAGATGCCTCATATGAGCAAAAGTACAGATTATTTGTCTTGGAGAGATTGACTTAGTTTGCTAGTATGGTGATCATCAATTGCATTCATTTTCCTGTAAATAGTATAATTTCATTCTCTTAAGAAAAGGAACACTACTAAATGCATTCTCTAAACACAGTATGGCATTGATACAAAAGCATGATAGAGACACAACAAGAAAGAAAACTATAGACCTATTTCATTGATAAATAGTTGCAAAACTCCAAACAAACAAACCAAACCTTGCAAACTGAGTTCTAGATCACATTAGAAAAATCATACATGATGCCTCATAGAATCAGAAAAAAAATCCAAAAATTTTATTTACATACAAAAGTCCATGAATAGACAAAGCAAATCCAAGCAGAAAACAGAGCCAGAGAATTACGTTTTCTGGTCTCATACTGTACCAAGCACAACAGTGACCAAGCATAGTGCTGGCACAAAAAGAGATGTGTAGACCAATGAAATGCAACAGAGGCCCAGAAGTAAACACATGGTATGGCTACCCAACTGTTATAAGTGTTTTAGAAAAATACACTCAAGAAAAGACAGCCTTTTCATTTAATTTTCCTGGCAAAACTGTATATCTCCCTGCAGAAGAATGGAGGTAGATATGAATTTCCTTACCCTATACAAAAGCCAATTTAAACTGTGCTAGAAACCTTAACTTAAAATGGAAAACACCGAAACTGCTAAAGGAAAATGTAGGAAAATACTTCTGGATATATGCATAGACAAGAAATTCATAAGTAGAATCCCAAGTTTGCGGAATAGTCTCAGAAATTGACAAACAGAATTATATGAAATTAAAAAACTCTTTCACAGCAGAAGAAACTATTATCAGAGTGAATACAGAGCCTATAGAATGGGAGGAAATTTTACTCTACTTCAGACAAAGGGAAAATATCTATATTTTATACACCTCCTGTTATAATTAAAATGCTGCAGGACCCCCGGCAGCAGTAGGCAGCAGAAACACTGTAGGTTCCCAAGCAGTGGTAGCAGGTCATGTGGCGGCAGGCAGCAGGCCCTAAGAGCAGCCAGTCCCAGGCAGAGATGGCTGCCAGTCCCAGAGCAGTGGCTGGTCCCAGGCAGGGAGACACGTGGCAGGCGGGCAGGAGCCAGAGAAATGGATAGGTACACCATGTAGAGCAAAGTTAAACGTTTATTAGGGTTATGGAGGGGAAAGGGGAAAGGGGAGAAGAAGAGAGACAGAGAGAGAGAAGAAGAATGAGAGGAGACAGAGGAGAAACAGACAGAAGTGGGGGAAGGGGAGAAGATGGGGAGAGAGACAGAAGCTGCCTCTCCTAGAGGAAGAGAGCTCTCAGGCCGGAAGCTGAAGATCAGCCTGCCTCAGCGGATGGGGGGGGTGGGTGGGCGTGGCTTTTCTCTTAAAGCGCCCCAGAATCATAACACCTCCAATCCCCTAAACTCTCAATCAATAAATGGGCCAATGAGCTGAACAGACGGTTATCAAAGGAATAAAAATAAATCACCAGTAGATAGTTTAAAAAGTGTTCTATATATCTAGCCACCAGATAAATACAAGTTAAAACTATTTTGAAATTTGATCTCTCTCCAGATAAAATGGCTACCATAGAGAGAAGTGACAAATGTGGATGAGGATGTGGGGAAAGGGGACACTTACCCTTTGTTGCTAGGAGTTAGTGCAGCAACTATGGAAATCAGTATGGTAGCATCTCAGCATTATCTAGCTGTATCACTCCTGGGTATACACCCAAAGGACTCTAAATACTATAGAGAAACTTGCACATCCATGTTTATGACTGCTCTACTCACAAGAGCAAGAAAATGAAACAGCCTAGATGTTCATCAGATGAGTGGATGGTGAAAATTCAGTATGTAACAATGGAATTTACTCATTTGTAAAAAAAAAAACCCTTAAATTGTAAAATTTTCAGGAAAATGGGTAGAATTAGAAAACATATTAAGCAAGGCAACTCAGGTTCAGAAAGGCAAATGTCATGTTCACTTTGACAAGCAGGTCCTAGCTTCTAATTACTAAATACATGTACCTAGGTAGGTATTTGTAGATAATGGCCAGAAAACTAGAAAGAGGTTCCTGAGACAGGAAAAATGAATAATCTCAAATAAACCTTTAAAGGACAGGCAGGAAGACAATAGAACCATGAGATACTAGCCAAGAAGAGGGGATATTGGGGATCAAAGGGTTCCTCTGGCAAAGGGGTCAGTAAATGGATAGAGTGAAGAAGAGGAGGAGAATAGACCAAAATGATGCATGGGTAAAAATGCCGTAAGGAAACATGTAGTAGGAAGAGCACGGGCCCCTTTGTTCTTTCCCACCCGGTTGCCTCCCGCTGACCGGCTAGCTTACACCCAAAATAATCACACAGAAATTGTATTAATTAAATTACTGCTTGGCCCATTATATCTAGCCTCTTCTTGGCTAACTCTCACATCCTGATCTAACCCATTTCCGTTAATCTGTGTATCACCACGAGGTTGTGGCTTACCAGGAAAGATTCAATGTCTCTGATCTGGTGACTTCGTGATGGTTCTCCCTGTCTGCCTTCCTCCTCCTAGCATTCAGTTCCGTCTTCCCACCTATCTAAGTACTGCCCCATCAAAAGGCCAAGGCAGTTTCTTTATTTAACCAATGAAAGAAATGCAAATACAGAAAGACTTCCTACACCAGAAACATGTTACTTTAAAAGCTAACTAAAAGGTAATTGAAAAAGTAATTTTGTTCTTATTTATGACTGAATAAAACTCCATCGTGCATACATGCCACATTTTCTTTATCCATTTATGTTCTGATGGTCACATAGAACTTACCTGTAGCTTGGTTATTCTGGGTATTATAGCAAACATGAGTGCATAAGTAGCCGTGTGGTTTGCTGAAATAAAATCATTTGGGTATATTCCTAGGACTGATATATCTAGATCATAGAATGGTTCTCCTTTAAGTTTTATATATTTATTTATTTACTTGAGGAAATTCCACCCTGATTTCTGTAGTGTGTGTACTTGAGGAAATTCCACCCTGATTTCTGTAGTGGCTGTACTGTGTACATTCCCAACAACAGTATAGCGATTTCTCACTCATCTACCAACCTACAAAGGTTTTGTCTTATTGTAGTATTTTTAAGATGACACCCATTATAATTAGGGTAAGTGGAAATTTATGAGTCCTTGACTGCTAAGGATGTTGAATATTTTTTCCGTATATTTATTGGCCATTTCTGATCATTTAATCTATTTGTTTATTGGGTCATTTGGGGTTTCAGTGTTTAGTTCATTGAGTTAAAAGCTGATGCATTATAGATACCGATCTCCTGAAGATGCATAGTTGGCAAAGTTTTTGTCCTATTGTAGGCCTTTGGAGTGCTTTTCAGAAGGAAAAGGCCTGTGACTACACCTTCGTTTATTTTCCTTTAGCAGTTTCACACTTTTGAGTTTTATATTAAGGACTTTGATCCATCTTGAATTTTTATCTGGGCACTAGGCATCTACTTTCATCCTTACACTCATATCTAATATGTTTTCCTAGCATCTTGTGTTGAGTGTTTCTTCTAAAAAGCTCTCTTTTATTTATTTTTGGCACCTTTATCACAAATCAGTGGGATGGTTATAGATTTGTGCACTTATTTCTGTGTTTTCTAGTCTATTCTATTTATGTACCTGAAGATTTTTGTGCAAGTACAATACTACTTTTGATACTATGTTCTGTAATATAATTTGAAATCAAATATTGCAATACTTCCAGCATTGTTCTTGTTCAAAATTGCTTTGGCTATTTGTTTTTTGTGTGTATGTGTACATTGTGTGCTTCTATAAGATTCTTAAAATAGGAATTTTGATGGACATTTCACTGAACCTGAGATCATGTTAGTAGGACCATTGTCACAACATTAATTTTGTCAAGCCATGAGCATAGGAAGTCTTTCTGTCTTCTACTGTCTTCTTCAATTTCTTTTCTGTGCTTTTAAGGTTTCATTGTAGAAGTTTATTTTTGTTGTTGTTTTGTTATAATTTGTTTTTATTGCCTTAATTAAGTTCAGGTGTTCTAGTCCCTTGCCCTCAGGCTATGTGAATGGGATTAGTTCTCTGATTTCTTAAAGTGTCTATCGTTATCTACAAAATCCACTGTTTTTTATGTATTGGTTTTGTGTCATGTTACTTTGCTGAAAATGTTTATTAGCACTAACAATTTCCTGCTAGGTTCTTTGGAGTCTTTTCAAAATAGGGTCATATTATTTGTGAATAGGAATAATTTTACATATTCCTTTCCTAGGTATATCCACTCTCTTTCTTTCTCTTGCTTTATTGCTGAGGCTAGAACTTGAAGCATCACATTGAAAAAGAGTGGTAAGAGTGGGCACCTTTGTCTATTCCTAGTCTCTTTGAGGGTGTTTGCTATAAAGGGATGTTGTTTCTGTCACTGTTCTTTCTTTTCTGAAGCTCCTGAGATTATTGTGATTTGAGTTTGTTGATGTGCTATAGCACATTTATTGGTTGGCATATGTTGAACTATTCTTGCATCCCTAAAAATGAAATCAATTTGATCATGGTGTATAATTTTCCAAAAGTGCTTTTAAATTTTGTTTGCAAATATTTTATTGAAAAATTTTTTATGTCTACTCTCATTAAAAAAAGTGTTATCCTGTTAAGATTTTTAGTTGTTGTTGTTTTCAAGTTAAGACAAGTCAGGGTCATCTGGGAAGAGGGAACATTAGATTGACCAATAGACAAACCTGTGTGGACATTTACTTGATTAATGATTGATGTCTTACTATGGCTGGTATAATTCTGGACATGTAGTTCTGGGTAATGTGTGAAAGCAGACTGAGCAAGGTAGAGAGAAAGAGCCAGGAAGTCGTGTTCCTTCCTCCATGGTCAACACTTCAGTTCCTGCCTTGACTTCCCTCGGGAATAGACTATAAACTATAGGATGATATAAACATTTCCTTCCCAGGGTATTTGTTTTTTTTTTTGTTATTGTGTTTGTTACAGTGATAGAAAGAAAATAAGACAATTTTTGGGTGCTTATCCAGTTTTAGCATTAGAAGAATACTGACTTCATAAAATAAATTTCCCAGTTTTCCTTTTTTAAATATATTTTATGGAATAATTTGAGTATTATTGCTATTAAGTACCTGGTAGAATTGATCAGTGAGTTCCCTTGACTTTCGGCCTATTTAAGTTGACAGACTTCATTTCTGGTTCAATTTCATTGTTCTTTAGCCTATTTAAACTGTCTTTATACTCCTGTTTTAATAAGAGTAAGTCTTATGTTTTGAAAAATTTATTCATTTCTTCTAGATTTCCTAGTTTCTTTATTCCCAAATACTTACCTTACTTTCATTATCATTGGCAGTGATATAGGATGTTTTGTTGCTAGGGGGTGGGTGTTGAGACAGGGTTTCTCTGTGTAGCCCTAGGTATACTGGAACTTGTTTTGTAGATCACACAGGCCTTGAACTCACAGAGATCTGCCTGCTTCTGCCTCTTGAGTGCTGGGATTAAAGGCATGTGCCACCTTTCCCAACAGTGATGTAGCTTTAATCTTTAATTTTATTAATTTGTATCTTTCTACTTTGGTTCTTTTATCTTCTCAAAGAACCAACTTTTGTTTTTTAATTATTATTTTGTATTATTATTGTAGTATCCATTTTATTAATTTCTATTCTGATATCCTTTACTTATTTCTGTCTACTAATTCTGAGTTTCCTCATACTTCTAAGATTTTGAAGTTCACCATTAGGTTGTTTGTATGAGCTGTCTCTGGTTTTTAGATACAGGCCTTCCGAGCTATGATGTTCCTCATTAGACTCCCAAAGGTCATCGTGGAATGTGTCGCTGTTTTTATTTAATTCTAGAAATTTTTATTTTTCACATGGTTTCTTCAGTGAACCACTAATTTCTTGAGTGTATTACTTAATCCTCAGTGTTTGTCTAGTTTCTGTGGTTTCTGTTGTCATTAACTTTTAGTTTCATTCCATTATGATAGCATAAGATGTAAGGTATTATCATCGTTTCTTGACCTTTTGGCTAAGTGTAGTATCTGTTCTTACCAGTTTAATATCTGATACGTTCTCTATCTGAGGACAATATAGTAAATGAATTTTTGGAAATAGGAGTTGGAGTGGAAGTTTGCTCTGTCCACTCCACACATCAACCTTGTATTGCCATACTTTCAGGAACAGTGCAGACCCTCGGGGGAATACACACACACACACACACACACACACACACACACACACACACATCGTATTATCTATAGTGTTTTCCATTTCCTTAGATATGAGTTGTGACCCAGACTGTAGCATATTTTAGAGTTCTCCACAGACTGAGAATAATGTATAGTATTGTGGAGCCATTGAGTAGAATATTTTGTTATTATTTGTTAAATTTGTTTTATTCATGAGATAGTTTAAGTCTGACATTTCTTTGTTATTTTTTTTTGACTGGGTAATCTATCAATTGATAGGAGTAGAATATTAAACTGGCCCACTGTTTATTACTGAATCTAGACCTATAGACCCATTTATCTCCAGTATTAAGTTTATGAAACTAGATGTATAAACAGTTGGTAAATATATATATATATACATTTAGTTTTTTGAGACAGGGTTTCTCTGCCGCTTTGGAGTCAGTCCTGGAACTAGCTCTTGTAGACCAGGCTGGCCTCGAACTCACAGAGATCCTCCTGCCTCTGCCTCCCGAGTGCTGGGATTAAAGGCGTGCGCCACGACCGCCCGGCGTAAATATATATATTTTTAAATGTTATATTTTCTTGATGAATTGCTTCCTCTGTTATTGTACAGTAACCTACTTTCCCCTTTGACTAATTTTGGATTGAAGTTTTGTCTGTCAGATATAAAAATGGTTATTAGTTCTTTTTTCCTGCTTTAAATTCTTTGGTCTTTGTTATTCCATTCTGTTTGACTTTTAGTCTGTTTCTCTTCCAGTGAGATATATCTTGCTATCAACAAATACCAGGATCTTGTGTTTTAATCCAATCAGCTAATGATTTGGTGAGATCCAGCTGAAAGGCATTTTTTTTTCATTTAGTTATCAATGAGAGAGGCCCCAGGCCACGGTGGCTGGTGCCATCACTGGGCTGCTGGTCCTGGGTTCTATAAAAAGGGTTGGTTGAGCAAGCCATGGGAAGCAAACCAGTTAAAAGATGCTTTTCTCCATGGCCTGGTATCTACCCCATCATCTCCTACTTCCAGGATCCTGACCTGCTTGAATCCTGTCATGACTTCCTTCAGTGATGAACAGCAATGCTGGAGTATAAGCCAGATAAACTCTTTCCTCCCCAACTTGCTTTTTAGGTCAAGGTGTTTTGTCACAGCAGTAGAAACCCTAACTGAGACACCCTCCTTCAATCCCTCCCTTGTACTCTCCTTGCTCTCTCTTAAATTCATGGATAAATTTTTCTTAAATTGTTGATACGCGTGCACACACACAGACACACTATATAGTGTTACATGCATGGTGAGATATATAAATTTGACCTTCTCAGTCTTAATGTTACTTGTTGTTGGATAATCAATTAATGCGCTCTTTTCCTGGAGAAGACTGTTTTCCCACCCTTAGCATTCCTTAGTTGTCTGTAGTTCTTTGTCTAGGGTCTTGTCTTCCATAGTTGGTACTCTTTAATCCACTTGATCCAGTACGTCATTGATGCTTCCAACTGTGTCTTTTACTTGGCTGATTGGCTTTTGTTTCCATGATTTCTTTTTGTTTCTTTGTCAGAATGTCAATTTCTTTGCAGAATCCCTCCTCTGTGTTGCTGCATTTCTTCTCAATTCTGCTGACTTTTAAATAATCTAGGATCTAAACTGATTTCCTTACTGCATTCCTAGACTTGTTTCTGACCTCTTTAAAGTTATTGACAGAAATTAAAGCAGAACTTTGAATTTCTCTTTTGACATTTCAGGCATTTTATTACTTTTGTTTTCAGTTTTTGGAGAATTATGGAATTTGGAATGTGTTACTTTTGTGTTTCTATGATGTGTTTTTTATGCATGTTAGGATGGATGTATCTTTCACTTTTATTTTTGTAGTTTTCCCTTTGTTTTATTTTATATCAGTCCTTTAGTGGTTAGTCTTCACGGTGGCTTACATTCCCTACTGCTACTTAGAGGGGAGAGGAAAGCAGCAGTAAATGGCTGGATGCAAATCCAGCAAAGGTACTAAGATACAATAAAAAGTAAAGGGGCACTTTAATTACATCTCCAGTAAGGCTAGGGACAAAAGACCTAGGCTACTGTTATGATCAATGACATTTAAATATTATTAAAGAAAAAGACATTACAATTAAGAATTTTCAAAGAGGAGGGAATGGGGAAAGAGAAAAGAAGAGTTGGAATGAGAGAAAAGTCCACGTGCAAGAATGGAAACGGACAGGAGAGGGTCACTTGGTGCTTCTCCACCAGTTTGAGAATCAATTCTGTACACATGGTCTTGCTCGTGCCCACACCTCTAGCCTCAATGAAATGCTGCCTGCACAGTCGCACTGAAGGAGATCAGATATTTTCATTGGTGGTTTGTCTTAAAAAGATATTTCTTTACAGGTTTCTTGTCATTGGCAATAATGGTGGTAAGCACACTGTAGAAATACAATTTTGTAATAGAATTGTTTCAATTACAATTAAAACAATTATATCGTAGTAAGGCCTGAGTGACCTCTGGGATCAGGCAAGCAAGGTTTGAGTCATCTCTGGGAGCAGACAGGAAGGCCCTAGTGACCTCTGGGAGTGCTGAGCAACTAGAACCATGACCCTGATTCCACCTTGAAGAGTACCATCTGAGCCTTGGACCCACTGGCATCTGGAGGTGTGATTACCAGAGACACAGCCCCAGCTACACCAATTGGAGGAAAAGATGGATAGACAACAAGGTAAGAACAACTCAAAACCACAAAGAGCAACACAGCACCACCAAAATCTAGTTTTAACATGGGGGCCTGCTCATTGGGGTTTCTGTCCCGCCCAGTACCCCACAGCTGGCAAGCCCCCCCAAAAAATCACACAGAGAGTCTACATTAGGTTATAAACTGATTGGCCCATTAGCTCAGTCTTCCTACCAGCTCCT
>JAQHUG010000035.1:1348693-1375351 GCA_028555095.1 Dicrostonyx torquatus
TGTGTGTGTGTGTGTGTGTGTGTGTGAGAGAGAGAGAGAGAGAGAGAGAGAGAGAGAGAGAGGCTACATACAGAAAGGCACACTCCAAAACAGTATTGATTGTTTTCTATTGATTGTGTAGGCTGCGGCTGCTGAGAGAGAAAGCCCGAGATGTTTACTGGGGAAACCAAGAGGAGCATCTGTCCCCAGTGCCTCTGAGAGGTGGGGGTGGGGGAACTCAGGAGGAAGGAGGGGACAGGGAGTAGGTGGAGTGATGCACCAAACTTATTAGCTTTGACATCATCATTGTCTTTAAATAAAAAAAAAGCAGGAAGATAATTACAGTCAGAGAGAGGGAGAGAGGGGGAGAAAGGGAGCAGAAGAGACAGGAGGGAACGGGTCCCTTGACCTATATGTGGTTCATGTTGCTCTTTTTATTCATCTTTCCAGGGACCCACCAGGCTTCCAGAAGGTGAAACCAAGAGTTCTCAACCTCATTTGGTCAAGAGAGCAGCAGACTGGCAGCCAGAGAACTTTACAGAGACTTGCAGCATACCAACAAGTTGGACGGGGATTAAAAAAAAAAATCTCTTCAATAGTCAACAACCCTGAGCGCCAAGCTGAGAGAGTGCTCACCTACCCAGGCAGACTGGAAGCTGCATGGACACCTGGCTGAGGACATCTGAAGAGTGGAAGTTAAGTACCAGCATAGGTTTTTATGCCCCCAGATGATTTTTGCATTTTTAGATAACGAGCATCAAATTGTGTCTCAATCTAAAAGTTTTTTTTTTGTTGTTGTTGTTGTTGTTTTGTTAACCTAGCAATTTGCTTTAAGTTGAATATGTTTTGGGTGATGGTCTCAAAAGGAGAATCTAATTCCTAGGGAAGGAAGAAGAGGCAGAAGAGAACATTAGAGAATAAGGTTATATTGAATGAGCAGCTAGGGTGCTGTGTTTTTGAGAGAATTTGGCTTACGTCATACATACTCTTGTAGTATTAGTGAGGAGAGGCGTGTCTGAAGGAAGAAAAGGAAGCCTGAGGTCTCTGGGAGGAATTTCAAAGTAAGAACAGTTAACTTCATTCTGAAGGACTGAAATCAAGCAAGAAGAGAGGTCAAGGGAGAAGGCAGGAGAAAACCTGTCAGGGCAGCCAGAGGGACAGAAGCCACAGGGGGCTGGCTGAATTCCCAGGACAGGTAGCCAGGTGGGACATATTTTGGGGGCTACTTGAAAAAGTTTGGTTTGTGAATAGTTTCCCTAGTGACTTCAAATCCACTGCTGGTTGTCTTTTTTCCTCTTCTCCACGTCATTCTTGTGTGGGACCCAGAAGCTGACCTCTGGTTCTGAGGAGCCAGCTGAGGGAGATATGATGTGTTGGAAGGTCCTGAAAGTCAGCCTGGTGGTCCTGGCTGGGTGGGCATTCAGTACCACCAACTCAGAGCTGGGCTGGACACGCAAAAAATTCCTGGCCCAGAGGGGACAACTGAACCAGGTGTTGGAAGGGGAACACTGTTGGCTGGGGACTAAGATTCGAAGACCCAGAACTGCTCCTCAGCATCATCTCTTTGGGGTCTACCCAAGCCGACCCCAAAGCTACCCAAGGCCTTATGCTGTGGGGAAGAAGCGAACCCAGTATGGAGGATGGAGTCAACCAGGCATGGAGAGACAGGCTCCAAGTGTGGTTCCCCGAGACCTGACTGAGAACCCAGCCGGAGTGAGGAGGGAGCCTGAGCCGCCCGTTGCCCTATGGGTAGAGGATGGTCCTATTGGGCAATCAAAGCTGCTGAGAGATGATGACACTTATCTTGGCAACGGAGGATCCAAGGAGGCTCTAGGTGAGCCTGAGACTCGGGGAAGCTCAGAAACTGCTGCCTCCACTATCACCACCTTTGCGTACCAGAAAAGACCCACAGCAGAGACCCGGAGGAAGGGCCAGGCCAGGTCTAGGCTTCCTCGCCAACTGCTGAGGAGGCAGGCAGAAGATAGGACCAGAGACCCCCAGAATGCCCCTCTAGATTTCCAGCTCTGGCCTAAGGACCACCTTAAGCACGGAGTTAGTGACAGTCCATTGGAGGGCACCATCCAAAATGGTGGAGGGGGCTCTGCCTGGGGAGCAGAGACCTTTAACCCTCAAGAAGGATTGCCTGTACTGTACTTCTCTGGGAAGAGGGAGCGGCTGCTGCTGCGTCCAGAAGTGCTGGCTGAGATTCCCCGGGAGGCGTTCACAGTGGAAGCCTGGGTGAGACCAGAGGGAGGACAGAACAACCCAGCCATCATTGCAGGTAATGTCCCACTCTACTCCTGGGCTTTCTCAGGTCCTGGGGTGTGTGTGTGGCCCGCTCCATTTCAGTTACGGGTAGACAAAGAGCACAAGAAGGGGAACAGGATAAAGCAGACAGGCTAGGAAGGCTTGGCCAAAGGGGCTGTGTGGGCGTGGGGTTTATTTATCAGAGCAGAAGTACCGCAGGCACCATCAAAGGAAAGATGACTCCTACCCACGACAGCATTACCGCTATCGATCTCTTGGAGGTCTATACATTGTGCTTGCACTTAGGAGACCTCAGCTTAGCTCGTCCCCCTTTTTAAAGAGAACGGGCTTGGATTCTTTGTCACGGAGGAAGGGGAGTCACACCCTGCTTCTCATAGCCTAGCATGGGATGCTCAGCACCTCTGGAAAACGGGTGACAGTCCAAGAATGGTAGCAGTGAGTGATGCCCAGCTGGGTCCAAACAGCTTGGGAACAGCTGCTACCCTGGAGCTAGGGAGAAAGGTAGCACCTATTCCACGTCCTGGGGTCCTCTTTGCCTCACCCCAACAGATCTACTGGGAAAGATGGGCTCTTCCAGGCCAGGGTCCTGACTTCTATCCCTGGTGGTTGTTATATGAAGACCTAACTATGAAAGTTTATTTAGCATGTCCAACTCTATAATGTTAACCAGAGGCACTGGCTTGGACTTGTTACCTGTGTTTATTTTGTTTAACAGAGAAACACCTAGAAGGACAAAGAAAAGAGCTTGGTTTAGAGTTCTTGCCATGAGAGGTTGATTTCTGGCAAGGGGTGAGGGAGGGATTTGACTGTATATTTTATCCTTTGGTGTTTCATTATTCTTTGAGACATTCCACCAAGGGAGAGTGGGGACAACAAGCACAGATGTAATGATATGTATGCAAGAGAATGTCATGATGTGACCAGTTAGTTCATACCCTAACTAAAAAACAACCAAATGCTTATCAGAAAAAAATAGTGGCACTAATTTGGATTAGTCAACCCCCCTTTCCTGTTTGTCAGTTCCATTCCATTGATGGAGACACTGAGGCAAGGAGGTTCATGTCAGAGACAGGCTAGGGAAAAAATGTCAGAATTCCTGAATTCCTAGCTCCTCAAACAAAGCAAAGCAAAACAAACAAACAAACAAATTCCACTCAGGTTGCTGAGTGCCTCCAAATGAGTTGCAGACTAGGCAAAAAATCTGGAGGGCAGGAGCCTCCTCCAGTGGGGTGTCGCTGGAACATCCTTGTGGACACTCTGTCTCCCCCTCTTTGGCTGTGATTTCTTATTTGGAATCTGGGATTCCCAGACACTGAGCACTCTCCAGTCATGTGGCTTTGCTTTATTTTAGTTTTGGGTGGGAGAGGGGGTGAGAGAAGGGGCCAGGCTGTAACTAGGTGGGGGCAGAGAAAGAATAAGACGGAAATCCTTATTCTGGGGCCAAAATGGAAGAAATAATGAGATGATTATCTGATCGGAGCTGGCAGCTTCACAGTTTCCCCCAGATGACATCTTCCTGCTGCCTAGTCTGGCTTCCTAGTGCCCATCTGCCAGGGAGACTGCGTGCTTGCAGTCGAGATGGAGGCCCACGGCTCTGACTATGCTTCCTCCTGCAGCAGAAACATAGAAACCTGGAATCAGTTTCCTGGCTGGGAAGAGTAAGAGGACCCAAAAGCAATATATGTGGGAGGCTCTGAGGGGTTATTGCTCGGGGTTATTAAAGTCCAATCCTGGAAAACAGAAACATGGCACCCAACCTCTGCATTTACCTCTCCAGTCCTGTTTCACACTCTTCGAGGAGAGTGATTTAAGATTTGACTCCAGGTCCAGGATTCTTTGCCTCTCCTCTGGCATGCATACCTCCATCTCCATGTGCCTCCCTGCCTTGCCTGTCTATCATCAGCAACTGTCTCCATACCATCACAGAACACTTCCAGATTCTTCCTGAGCCCATCAGAACCCTCTTAGCCTCTAAGCATGGAAAATTGGGCAGGAAATTTTCTTCAGCAATTTGGCTTCCAAGGTTTCCTTTTCCTCAAATCTAACCGGCTCCTGTGGTATTCGGGGACTTCCTTGCTTCTAAGAGGTGGAAGGTAGAGGACAACCAAGCCTGTCTGCCCCATGTTCCATCCTCTGTCTTTCTCCAAACTTGTGCATGCTCCAAATTACCCTCGGAAGACTTGGGGTAAAAGCCTGTGGGAGGCAGGGGTTAATAACAAGGTCTCTATTCTTTGGGCTCAGCAAGCGAGCTGCTGAGAACTTAGCATCCAGGTCCACTCATTGTTTTAAATGCTGTTATTTCACCTGTGAACAGCACAGATAATACCATGAGGTTGCCAAATCAAATTCTCAGTAGTAAGAGTCTCTACTTTGCACGCGTTTATGCACATCTCTCAACAATCCATATTTTCTTTCTTCCAATGGCACGAGCCCTCAAGCTGGCCACTATTTGCTCCTAGTATGATGAAACTTGAGTGACACAGAGTGAAAAGGTAGGATCAAATTTCTGGGAGATACACACACAAGCCTGTAGCTGTACTTCTGTTGCTCCTCTGAGGGTGGGCCAGCAAGCTGCAAGACTTGGCTCACACTCTGCCGACAGCTTTCAAACCTCAAGTTCCGCCTACTTAACTCAAACCAGCTTCTAAATCCTCTACCTACAATGCTTGGGGTATTTTCTCCTCAGCAGAGACCTGAAATAATTTAGTCAACACCAGTCACGGCCGAAGAAGCCCCTACCCACAGCTGTGGAGCCTTAGGGAAGAGTTCCAGCACAGAGCACTAGGTGGCAGTCTTGTCTCATACTCAGGAGACTCAGAAGCCACAAAGTGGGGGAATGTCTCTCATTTCCTTGAGGGCTGTCCTGTCCCAGCCTCTGGGCTGTAATTTAATCACCTTCTCCCCAAATGTTGTTGGTAGGCATCCCTCGGGGTCCACTTCATATAAGTCTTTTTTTTTTTTTTTTTTTGGAAAGGCCTGTCTGGAATAGCTTAAGCAGCTTTCTTGAGAGTTGTGACTAACTTGTAGTTCTAGCAAGATGTGAAGAAAACAAAATCAGCTAGAATTACCCTCTCCCTGCACTCTAAGTTCCCGCATTCTTCTGAAACAAGTCAGACTCCAGAATGAGTTGCAAGAATGCTTTTCATGAGGGTTGAGGGCAACGCAGGGCATACAAACTTCACGTGTTGAGGACCCCTCCTGGCCACCCTCTGGGCTTTCTTAAACAGAACTTCTGAAGTTGCCTCTTTCCCACAGCTGGAGCTGACCTGTGGCAACAGAGGAGGATTGCTTCGTGGTGGGGTTCTTCACAAAGGTAGCCAGTTAAAGGTCTGGCACACTGAGGCTCTGTGGCAAGCTAGGAGTAGCCTGAGGTTAGGAGCCCATTAGGTTGGGCCATTAGAATTTAGTGGTTGAATAAGCCATCTCCTGTCCTGTTCTAGTGTGGATTCCTTAAGGTCCAGTACTCTGAAACCATCTGAGTCTTTCTTGCCCCTTCAACTTCCTTTTCTCTCCTTCAACCCCAACACACACAAAAGAGAACATTTTAATAGGTTCCTCCGCACCCATAATTGATTTCAAATGTTCCCTGAAGTCGCCCAGCTGAGTAACCACCTGCAGCTCTGAGCTACAGGACACTGAGTCATTAAGTCCATGGTAGGTTGGAACCCAAGCCCAGAATTCTTAATTCAACAAATATTTATTGAGTGCCTTGCCATGCAAAGTGTGGCAAGTCATTGAGGGGAATACAAAGATGTCTGAGAAGCTGGCCTGGACATGAAGGCAAGTTTTGGTCTGCTGAGTGCCCAAACTTTACAACATGTCCCAGTGTAGAGCCTGGGGACAGAGAGACTTGGAATCGAGTCTTTCTTTGACACGTAACGGGACAATCCTCGCTGGAAATCCATCCAGCTTCTTCTTCTTCTTTTATTTTTTCTGAACAAGTTGAAAAATCAAAGGAAAAATAGAGTTGCATATATATGATTCCATATGAAATGAAGTTGGAAAAAATTCCCAAAGACAAATAAGAAGACGCCCTGAGGAGTGAAGGGTTTCCAATAAGTGGTGTAGATAAACTGCCCGACACAAGATTTGGCTGTGGGACTTGTATACTTACCAGAGACATGAAAGGTATTTAGCAGGAGACATCCAAATTAAATTAATTTCTAATTTAATTCTAATTTTTCCTCAGCAGAGATATTAACATAAATTCCTTAAGAAATTAATTTTATAATTTATGAAACAGGAATGACTGTAAGTAGTTTTTTTTTCTTCACAGTATGTCTGTGATAAAAATGGTAGACCAAAAGTCCAAAAGAATCAATTTATTTCATTAAAAAGTTCCATCTGATCTTTCTATTTGAACAGCACTATTTCAAATCACTTGGGCAATGGTGCTAAAATGTTTATTTTATTTTTCTGAGCCATAAGCCTTATTGAGATCTGTGCTTCCTTAATAGAAAAAGTATGTACACATTTATCAGAGTTTCCTGATAACCAGAGACTGCTGACATCACGTCCCTCTTCAGAACCTATTGCTAACTTCTGGGTCAGGACTCCGATTCCCAGGGAAGTTTGTAGTGACCCTTTTTTTTTTTTTGCACCCGAGCTGTTCATGTGAGAGTTCATGGTTGTCTGCTGGGGTGGCCCTGCCCTCTTTAGTGACTGGGAGATGCATGAATTCTTTGCATGAAGGAAGCATATGACTTGATGGTTGTGACTTAGCATCTTTGCTTTAGAGCTTTCATCGTGAGACTCTATGGCTCCTGGGGAGAAGCATGTGGATATTGTTTGGTTTGAGTGGTAACTCACCTGTCATGATCATCTTTGACAGCTCACTGTGGTACCCTCATCGCTAAAAGCCTCACTGGTGATATGTGTTGAGTGGCCTTTCTTTTTCTCTGTCTCTCCCTCTGTCTCATCTCCTTCTATAGATCTTCTTGAGTGCTTCCCTGGACTGCACATTGCTTCTTGCCTTGTTAGTTAGGCATGGCTCTCATTCCTATCAACTGAACATCCCCTAGGAGCAATATGTGTAGTCAACTAATATTTGTCGGACCCAAACACCTACTGGAGTGTTAGAATCTACACATTAATATTAATTAATTCTACACATTATGTTCACAGAATAAAGCTGGTTTAGACAATTGAATTCCTATTGGGATGAGAAGAACTTTCTGGAACTGGAGGTTTTTTGTGGGGATCCAGGACAATAGCTGTGATGTTCTGCTATTGCTTCAGAGTGTCTGAAGAGCAGCTGAAGGAAAGGGCTGAGCACAAGGTCGCCTCCTTGCCTTCAATAGACGTGCCCCCTTCCCATCTATCTCATATGAGCAAAAGTTTGGATACTTTAAGGAAGTTTCAACCTCATCTATAGATCAAGGGCTGGCATATTACAGCCTTTAAGCCACATCGTTTCCAAAGTTGAAGCTGTTTTCATAAATGAAGTCTGATCAGGCACACCACGCTCATTTGATTATGTGTTCCCTGTGGCTGCTTCCATGGTGAATGGCAGAGTTTAGTGGTTGTGACAGAGACCGCACAGCCTGGAAAGCCTAAAATATGTATGGTCTGGCCCTTCATCATTGAAGTGGGAAGTGTGCCAATAACTGCTCTAGAGCATCGCTTCATGGACTTCAGTGTGCACAGAGGCCAGCTGGGATACACCTAGAAGCAGATTCAGAGGGAGTATGCTTTGCAGGGATCCAACACAGGGAGATCTTTGACCATGGACTGTGTTTGTATGGAGACTACCCCTCCCTGAAGCAGCAAGGATAAGGGAAGACCAGATCCTCCTACAGTTGATTCTGGCCCAGGTATCATCGAAGGCCTTCCAGAGCACTCATAGATGACTTCCTTCTTCTCTCCTCTTCTTATGGTCAGGCTAACACCATGGGCTGGTGGCTCTCCCAGCTTTTTCTAGCTTTTTCCATATTTTCTTTCAGAGTTGTTTTTAATCTAAAATAATCTTTGCATATTTAACCCCGTTTTGGTATCTGTTCTTATACTCTGCTCCCCAAATGCAGATTTGGGTTCTGTTTATTGGGGAAGCCGGGGACTCTGAATGTCTCACAAGCTCCTTTAGGACTGCTGCCGCTGCTCCTGGGGACTGGTAAACCATACTCCACATTTGTGAACAGAGGGTCGTGGGTGGCAGGCTTTTTCTGAAAGAGACCAGATGCTGAATAGTTCAGGCTCTGTAGGCTATACAGCTTATGATGCAACTCCTAAGCTCTGCTGCTAGTAAGTGCTCATCACCACAGCTGATGCACAACCACACTGGTCGGCTGTGCTCCAATAAAACTTTATCAAAGCAAGTGTCATGCTGGGCTTTGCTCCTCAGTAATTGTTTGCAGAGCTTTGGTGTAGAGGGTTCTTCCGGAAGACCATGCTTCTTCTATATTTCTTCTGGCCTCATTTTCTCATTCCACATGATCTCTGCTAATCCATCACATTCTATTGTGCTCCACCTGGTGAACTCCAAACAACAGGCTTATGGAGAACACTAAGCCGACCAGGAGTCACAGGGCATTAGATTCTGAAGCATCATGAAGGAGAGGAAACAGGAGATAGAGCTGATAGGGCTCCCTTATAATACCATGACATTCCCCTGGTTTTGTGCTAGCTGGGTGCTTGAGCCCAGTCTATTTAGGGCTTGGCATAAAGTCTTGTAACTTTAGATCCAAGACTTTTGAATCATCTAGTTGTCTAGTGTGGGGTCATTGGCAGATGGATTTCCTCTGAGCATGACAGGGTGATCATCCCATTGCTTCACTCCTGCCTTAGTAGCTGAGGTGCTATTGCCTTTTCTCTCTTCAGTCCTCCAACCTTGTTAAGGTTAAAGGCTGTTGTAGGGCTGTTTGTCCTCTGGGTGAGGACTTCTGAATTCTGGTGGCACGGTGGGCTCTCAGGGCCTGTCCCTGTGGAGTTTGATCTCTCCCAGTACACAAGGACTAGATGGGAACCCCAGAGGCCTCTGGGTGTCCTTTCAAGCATGTAACACAGGTTGCTGAGAGTGACAGAGGCAGAGCTGTAAAGTGGGAATCACCTTTGGTAGAACTAGCAAATCCATCTATTTGTCTGTAACCAGCCACATGTTGTCCTTCCTTGCCTCCTGCTTCCTTCCTTATGCGCCTTTTTCTTGTTCCTCTGGGACTGGCCATCTGATTCATTCAGAATGTGTATGCCAGGTGGTCTGGCTCCCTCTTTTTCCTGTTTTAGTTCAGACCTTGCAGAGGCCAAATAAACACCTTATTTGGCATTTATTAAGGAGAAGGCAACACCTTCATTTGGATCCTGAGCCCATGCACCCTGCAGGTTCAGGAGCTTGAGTTCCTGATGTCACACATAAGTACATAAATCTCATGCCTCTGCCCATGAGGGCATGGAGCTAGGTTTATCCAGGGCTTCATTGGATTTGTTTCTGTTCACATCACATGCACCCTCACTCTTGTCCCTGCCAGAGAGCATATTTCTTGGCCAAGTATATATCCCCCAAATAACAACATTCTTCCCTTCCTGTGTTTGCTACCTGCTTTAAAACAATCTTACTTAATAAAAAAGAAAGAAAATGGCCAGGAAATAAAACTAAGGGCAAACAAAAACAGTTTTCTCTATGACTCAGAAGTCACTGGTGGAGAAAAGTGGTTCTTCTCAAATATACAATACAGCAATGGGAAGCCAAGGCTTTAGAGCATTTTGAGGTTGAAACATTGCCATGACAACCAGTTCGGACAGCAAGGGCAGCAGTTGTGGCTCATTGCTAGTTTAGAAGTCCAGTTACCTGACCGGAGGTGAAGTCATGGAGCTTTGAAACACTGGTCAGGCCTTCCATCCTTTAGGCACTAACTTAACGTGTTCTCTCCTTCATCCAAGTGCTTGTGGTGCATCCTGGGCAGGTTATGAAAGTAGTTTCATATTATACATGTTTATTCGTTCACTTGTTCAACACTTATTAAACTTCTATTCGGTGAAATATCAGACACTATACCCTCTGTTAGAGAATTAAGAATAACTAAGGGCTGTGCCTACAAGATGCTCACAGTCTGATGAGAGACTTTTCATAAATGATTATAATCTTTATCATGGGCATGACTAGCTGTATGAGGATGAGACATAATCAGAGTCAGGTCTGGCTGGTGGCCACCGGGTCTGAGGTGGGGACTGGGATTCAGCAGGTGGGAGTCATAGACTAGTTTAGGGAAAACCGTTCCTCTCCAGTTGGACAGAAGAGACATTCTAGTTAGTAGAGCTATTGATGAGAGGAGGGGAATGAAGACACACAGGAGGATGTTAAGGAAGGTGATGTGGGATTTCCTTCTGTATAAGTGTTGCTCTTATTGGTTAATGAATAAAGCTGCTTTGGCCTATGGCAGGGAAGAATATAGCCAGGCTGCAAGAGGTACATATAGAGAGTAGGCAGAGTCCAGGAGAAGCAAGAGGTAACAAACCATGAACCTCATGGTAAAATATAAAATAATAGGAATGGGTTAATTTAAGATGTAAGAGTTAACAAGAAGCCTGAGCTAATAGGCCAAACAGTGCTGTAATTGATATAGTTTCTGTGTGATTATTCGGGTGTGGGCAGCTGGAAAATGAACAAGCAGGCTCCATCTACAGGAAGGATGCTGTCAGGAGTAAATTCAGAGTGATTTTATTTGTTGTTAGCTGAGATCCAAGACTCAGGGCAAAATGTTAAAGAACTAGTGATCTCAAGTGAGAGACAGCATAAACATAGGGAAATAATAGGAGATAAATAAACATAAGTGTAAAGTGTGCAAAGGTGTTGTAAATAGAGGAGAGGGGAGGTGCGTGTTGTTTGTTCCCCACACCCAGCTTCCAAGTCCCCAGCCGCTGGCCCGCTCAGTGGCTGGCTGGCTGCCTGCACCCGAAATAACCACGTGAGGACGGTATTCATTTAAACTCTGCCTGGCTTATTATCACTAGCCTTTTCCTGGCTAGCCCTCACCTCATAAATCAACCCATTATAAAAGTCTGTAAGTCACCACGTGGTGACGTACCGGAAAGGTCTAACCTGCATCCATCTGCGACGGTGGCTCGTGGCGTCTGGCCCACTTCCTTTCTTCTCCTCCCAGAACTTCCGTTCTGTCTACTCCACCCACCTAAGGGCTGAACTGTCTATAAGCCAGGCAGCTCTTTATTTAACCAATCAAAGCACAGAAATACAGGTGGACCCTCCCACACAAAGGTGGACCCAGTTATTGCAAGGGGTTATCACAGTGATATTTCCTTGGCAACTTCCATAAGGCTGACTTTGTGTCATGCACTATAGTTTAGACGATGCAACTCAAGAGGTCTCCAGGACAAAGTGAATGAGGGAACAAAAAGTGGAGAGCTCAGAAAGAAATAGGACACTGCCTGGGGGCAGGTAGCTAGTGCACACTGAGCTGAGAATCTAGTCAGAATATACAGAACCAAGGTTAGTCACGTGCAGCAGACAGAGCTGAAGTCTGACCTTGAGATCCTGCCTCCTCTTTCTTTAACCTCTTGCTCGCTTCCATTTTCTATGTCAGTGAAGGCTGAGCTACTATGTGTGACATTGAAATCATTTCAATTTAATGTAATGTAGACTTAGAGGCAGCTCCTAGCTCAATCTATTTTTTTCATTCACTTTCTCACTACTTCCTTTATCCAGCAGATGTTTATTTAACACAAAGTAGGCATTCAATACTTTTTTAAACCCCCTACTTCACACAGAATACTTATAAACATGAGCCGTAGCAACCGTCTATCTTAGACACTGTTTGTTTCAAGGCACATTAATAATTTGAAATAATTGTATAATAGAATATCCCTATAATCCTTATTATCCAGTCCATGGCATTGATCCTGCGGCTAGAGGTAATTTGAGCAAGATTCCCTTCTTGGGTGTGGTGGTCTTAATGGGCCCTTGGACAAAGCATAGGATATGATTGGCCTGAACTCAACCAGGGGTAGGCCATGACCGAGGAGAAGCCTGAAATGGTAGCCTCACCCTCTTTGTCTCTTTGACTCTGTGCTTTCAGCATTTCTAGGAAATGAGCAGTGTTATATGGCAGTGTGTAGCTGAAACTCAGACCCTGAAAAGGAAGGCAGCTCTTCCCTTCTGTTCTTGGCAGTTCTTCCAACATGCTCCTTCCTGACCCTGCTTTCTACTAGCCTGCAACATTTCTCAGAGTTCCAAGTCATAGTCCCAGCAGGTCTACTCAGCAGGTGAGCCTTCTCTTCTCTCATTAGCATCTCCAGACACCTCAATTATTCTTGTGTCACCCAGCCTCGTGGCAGATCCTGGGACAGAGTTGGTACCTTGTTTCAATGAATAGGTAGAGAATATTCTGGACCTTGTACACATATAGCTTGGTCTCTTCTGACTACTCAATAGGAAGCATATCTCAGAGTTATGGGATATTTGGGAGTTTTTTATTTCCTTTCCACATGGTCTTCCTGTCCTTTGCCTCTGTGTAAACTATTCCTCCTGTAAATATACTGCCTACAATTCCTCCTCCAATGAAGTTTATCACCTCTAACTGTTGAGAAGCATCGCCAGCTCTGGGGTCCAGACTTCTAGTTTTGAGTCCATTACTCACAATGTGAAATCCCTTACCTGCAAAATTAGAGCCATAGTAATTTTGCTCTAAGGATGTCATGGGGCAATGGCCTTGTACCCTGTAAAGATGTGTTACTTGTATTTTAATAAAACTCTGATTGGCTAGAAGCAAGGCAGAAAATAAGTATAGGTAGGGCAACCAGAGCAGGAGAATTCTGGGAAGAGAAAAGATGCAGTCTACAGTTGTCACCCAGTTGCCAAGGAAGCAAGATGAGAATACCTCACTGATAAAGGTACCAAGCCATGTGGCTAACACAGACAAGAATTATGGGCTAATTTAAGATGTAAAAATTAGTTAATAAGAAAGCCTGAGCTACTAGGCCAACCAGTTTATAATTAATGTAGACCTCTGTGTGTTTCTTTGGGACTGAATGACTGTGGGACCAGGTAGGACAGAAACCTCTGTCAATATAAGAATAGTGATTACATTGAACAAATCACAAATTTGGAGTTATACTTACTTGGTAGGAAGTCCCTGACCAGTGCTGGTGACTGTTTCATCTTCGGTGGTGCAGAGAACTCTGCTAGCTAGGCTCTCTGGGTCTGCCTATCTTTGCTTCTCTTCCTCAAGGCCTTCTTTACTCATGCTAGTGCCTAAAAACTCCTTCAACTTGAACCCTTACAACCCACATATCACACAGTTCATGGACTTATTAGCAGTGAAACCTCAGTTGCCTGATTTGCTTACCCTGCCTTTTAGGTAAATAGAAGGACACAATTATAAGATGAGACTGAAAAAGAAATATAGTCACTAAAACCCTTCATTAGCACATGGAACAACCCAATTCTTTCCTCTTTCTATGGCCATACTCTCAGGTGTGGATGGAGAGAACCAGCCGGGATACTGAAAGATGAAGATTCTAGACATTTGTCTGGGCAAAGAGCAGCCTAGTGAGGCACACATAGGGAGAGACATTTTTCCTAGAGTCAAACGGTGGCAGCTTCTAATTTGGTTTCATTTCAGCTCTTCCTGGCTGCTTCTGTTTAATTTAAATTTCTCATTGGAAAGTAGAAGAAAAGATTTTAGGAAGATTTTTCAGTAAGATAGGATTTTCTTTTCTTTTCTATTTTTTTAAAAATGTATTAGTCCTTATTTACCCCTATCAGCTCACTAGATGATCACATATTTTCCTCTATCCTGTCTCCTTAGAGACCAAGCAGTCAGAGTAATTTCAGGCAGGGGTTTACTCAGAGGTCTGAACTAAGAGAATGCTCTTTGAACACAGGCCTCTGCAGAGTCACCTGGGTTCAATTTGAGACCATAAGCCCTGGCTCTCTGACATAATTGTACAGATACACAAAACCACTATGAAAATTTAGGTCTGTTGGCATAGCCTTCGGGTATGTGGTCCTGAGTGGGCTGTCTCTCAATGTTTTGTTCCTTGAAAGCAGAGGCCTCTTAGGTGACTTGTGACTACGTGGCAGAGGTGTGAACATTTAGGTATTACTAGGTAAGCCCAGATAGTGTGCATAACTGAATGATTATAGTAGCCACTGGGCAAATGATTTATGTTACAAGAGCAATTAGCATATCACTTTAAGAAAACTTGCTCTGCAGAGTCTATTGTCACTTGACCAAAAGTGGTAGGTTGTTTTCAAGCCAAAGTCTCTCCTCCAAGCTTGCTTTAATTCATGACTTCTGAATACTGCAGGACCACTGAGTATGTATGGACTACTGTTTAAGTATGTCCTAGGGTGGTATGATTTTGTAAATTGACCCTACTAAAAGGCAATGCTAAACAAATGTGTGAGAGACTTCTCAAAGTTATTTATTTGATGGAGAAATGAAACAATAGGAAATTGGAATTGGAGCTGTTTCTCAGGCATTAGAGAAGAGTTCGTGGGGAGGTGGAGGTAGAGGGCGGTGGAGAAAGGGGAATACGTGGTGCTAAGGGTACCACTGTGTGTCTGTGTCTCTCCGAGGATTAATGGGCTCTGGAGGCCATGGTATTATGTCAAGACGAATATTTGCCCTACTCCAGACTCTCTCTCTGGTGTATGGCGTTGTCTCCCTCAGAATTTGTGTCTCTTGCCTTCTGCATTTGGGGAAGAATTGTGCTGTACCACTGGCCTTCCCATTTTTGTTAAGGGAAGAGATCAGCTTGATTAGAAAGCAAGCTGCAGACAGCTTTCAACCTTTGATGAGAAACAGCAGGCTGCCTCACCCATCTCCCCACTATAGATGCTCACTGTGTAAACCCTAGGCAGTCAACTTCAAGCCATTGACTAGCTCTTAAGGGAATTCCTTAGCTACAGAATCAGCATAGTTCACCGAGGCTCAGGAACTTTCACACTGTTTGTTCAGAAAGGCAATTATGAAAGACTCAAATGGCATGCCAGTAAATAAGCAGATAAACAAACAAACAAACAGAATTCCCCCAGGGTTTAAAATTGCTCAGACTTTCTTTTCCTTCTCCCCCAAACCTTTCTTGGTAGCAAAGACTACACATAAGGAACATTAGAATACTTATTAAACTTCCATTATTTGCTCATGTGAGGAAAAAACAATTTAGTATTGCTCAAATATACTGAGATGATGGATGACATCTGGCAAAGTACTGAGTCTGGAGGAAGCTACCCAGATGAGTTAGAGGGGCAAGGATGAGAAATAAGGGCTCTTTACTCTTCCCTGTCCCCAGTAGTTAATGGAAGAGGAGGTGAGAGTCAACATGTCTACTTATAGGCCCTGGCTTTGGGGCAGAGCTCTGCTAGGTCAGAAGAGTAGCTATTCCCTCTGTGGGAGTGAGCTGTAGAGGGTGAAAGAGTAAATACTATGTTTTAATTAGGGAAAACAGAGTTGTTGTGTGACATGTTTTCAGTTGGGAGGATGCCGTTGACAACTCTGCTAAAAACCTTATTCCTACCTGGCAAGTTTCAGGCCTTGATATGATGGGAATCATGGGAACTCTAAGGAAGGATTGCCAGCTCTCAGGGAGCTTGTAAGTTTCATGAAGAGATGGACCTCCATGTGCTAAAATGAGGACCTTAGCCGTGGGTACACCACAGACTGCTCAATGAATTCTGATCATTCTTAATAGTTCTGCAAGTGTTAGTTAGCGTTTTTTATCCTCTCTCTCATGCTATAAGTCAGTACTACTGTATTATCTCCATTTTATGGATCTGGAAGCTAAGGTAAGCAGGACCATCTCTTGTTGCTCAGGGTTGTGGTGTTACTCTTTGCCTGATCCAATTGCTCTACTTCATAGCCTGCTTTTTCAAACACACACACACACACACACACACACACACACACACACAATTGCTAAGCAACCTGGTTTTCAGCTGACTGATAACTTGGCCCTTCTTGGTCATTTCTCGGTCTCCAAGGCTTGTTGGGGAGATGTAGGGCTCTTGGGATGGGGTAGGGATATCCTAGGAATGCCCTGGAAACTATGAAGGCACTGACCACTTTTCAGCAAGGCACATTACAACTGTAATTTGATTACTCTGATAGCAACTCTGGCCTCCATGGATTAGTGCTTTCATTATATATGTATTATATTCACTTGATGAATTTTCAGTCCTATGCAAAATTAATCAACATTTATTCTCCAAGAAACAGTTTGCTCTGACTTGAAATCCTGCTAACTGAGGACTTGAGTATAGCCTAGTGCTAGCCTGTGCTTTTAATATATGCACTGCATATTTGATCCCTACTAACATTAGAACAAAACAGATGAAGCTAGAAGTATAGCTCAGTGGTAGAGCACTCATCTAGCAGATGCCAGACCGTGATTCCACTTCTGATATGATAATAACAGACACAACTACTGCCATCCTGGGGTCCTGCTACTCATAGCAACACCTCAGCTTCACTTGCAAGTCTGTTGGAAACATGGTTTCAGATGTTTCTTGAATTCTGCTGAGTCCAAATCTATATGTCTCTAGATCTAGTTTCAGCCTGCTGCTACCAGGTAGTATGCAGAAACTGTGATTTGGTTCAGCTTCCTGTGTTGCCTCATCTCCACCCAGTCACAAGACTAATCCCAAGAGTAGCTAACCTGTATGGACACACTGCCAGAACCCATGCTAGCCACGTTCTCTAGGATCACATTTGAGCCCCCCCCTTTTTTTCTGAGGCTATGCCCTCTTTTAGGTTCTTATATTTCACATCATCATTATTTGCTTTTCCTGTCTGTGCAAACCTGCCTGGTGGACTCCCACTGTATGCCTGGGTGGCCTGTGGAGCATCAGGAAAATCACCCTTCCCTGCTTCTCTCATCCATGTCTGTGATGAGAGCGTGACTAAAATGAAAAGTGTTCTGTTGAACACAGAGGTTGAAATGTTTGCTGGAAAGATGCTAGTGAGACGGTCCCCAGGGGACTTTCCCCAACTCTGTGCTGTAATTTGTAAAACGTCAGACTCAGAGATGAAAAGCTATGCCTGATCCTGTCTTGAAAGAAAGTTATCTAGAACAGCTGGAAAACACCTCCATCCGCTCTCTCTGTTTTCCTTTCTACCCGTCTTCCTTCTCACATAGTCCTGTATCTGCCAGGTTGACTGCTCTTTGATGGATAGCCTTTTTCTTTGTCCTCCTTGTCCTTTTTGCCTTTCTGCAATCTCTCTACTGTGTGTGTGTGTGTGTGTGTGTGTGTGTGTGTGTGTGTGTGTGGTGAGGAGAGGGTGATGGGTGTTGAGTAAGTAGTTCTGCAGAAGGCATCATATACATGTGTGGGGTAGACCCAGGCATAATACCCTTAGAAACGATCTTGTCTTCTATTAGCCTGATTTATGATCATGACCTAAACTGCCCCCCACCCGTTCCCCTGTGCTTTTTTCCATTTCCCTCCTAAAAACAAACTTGCACCATACGGCATGTTTTTGCAGTTCCCAGAGTTGATGACACTGTGCATGACTCTTCTGTTTTGTTGATCGAAGCCTTACCTTCCTGGAAGCTGATGAAGCTTCTCTGAGAAGCAGGACTCTCGATCCTGATTTTAATCCCCCAGAGGTGCAGAGCAAAAATGCTGCCATGGGGATTTCTTGGAAGTTAGGCTCTTCAGCTGAGTTCTTGCCAAGAGCATCATTTCTGCCCAGACCTCACCTTCCCCCTGCCACTCTAGCCCGTTGTTTAGTGAACTCCTCTATGAGAATCTGTCATAGATGAAGTCTCCAGGGGAGGCTTTGCCTAAGAAAATCTCTCAACAAATTTCATCATATGTGCTGTCTTCCAACTGTGTAGGCTCTAAAAGAAAGCAGCTCGTTATAGAACGGCTCAGGAAAAGCACATCGAACATACTGGGGAAAGTCAACAGCTAGTTGCACAGCAAGGGGCATGCCTGAGCTCTTTTGGTTCCCTCTGTTCATTCCTATGCACCACATGCAGCTTTAGGGTTGTTGGGGGCCGGGTGGGGATACTCTATCTGCCAGTCAGTACTTCCACTGCTCAGTTAGATTTCAGTAGCAGAGTAGATATGATGAAGGAACAAAAACCCATTATTTCTTGACCCTGTGGGAAATTCAGATATCTCAGCCAAAACCGCCTTTTATCAGTGAAGTCCCAAATGACCTAGATGAATAGATTTTTTTTTTTAAAAAAAAAAGCAGTGCAACAAGACTTAGCAGGCTGCCCACTTCATTGAGGATGCAATATCAAGGACTTCCCAAGCTAGATGAAACTTAAGGTAATTTTTGAAGGGCCTCTCAATAGATGGACAATAGTTCAGATAATGTGTTGGATATAACACAATTCGTGGTTCTGGGACCATAGTGAAAATGTTGTTAGGAAATACCATGCCTGTGAGATATGCTTAACTGGGGAGATTCAGGAGAATGAACACAGCTTCTTCCTCAGCATTGGGCCTATGTAGTCCATCACAAGGAACACAACATCTTTATTTGTCTCAACATTGAAAAAAGTTGGCTAAATGTGCCGAAAATACAAACAGGTTTTCTGTTTTATGGAAGTAAATGGCACAGGATGCTACCTTTACTATTGCTGTAAAATAAGAATTAGAAAGACAATGGCTTCCTGAACATCAGCAGGTTAGTTTTCTATTTCTTTCCTTTTGTTTTTCGTTGACATTTACAATTCCTAGATGGCAGTTCCATTGGGAGCCAGTGTGGATTTTTCACCTCTGTCTGGTCTTAGTCAAAGCCAATGACAGAAGATTCCTAGAGGGAGATGACAGATTAGGAGAGAAAGGAGCCACTGGGCTGAAGAGGTGGAGACAGCTCCTAGAGGGGGCTTCCTAGTTTCATTTTCTTCAAGTCTGAGCTCCTCTTTCACCATTACATAGTTAATTGTGAAATAATGGAAGCCACTGTCGTGAAGTCACTTTCCTGTTCTTTGCAATACCTTTCTTCATCACTCTTTTCTGTGGCCACAGTTCTGGATTCAACAGAACAAGTCTCCTTGCTTGGCCTTGGGTCATTAAGACTTGGTAGCTGTTTATCACAGACAAACCTGTTGGCCACCAAGAAATGTTATCAAAGATTCAGCAAGTCTGCCTATCAGTGGGTGTTCTGGCTAATGACCTTGCTGGTCACTAGCTTTCTCCTCCAAACTATTTCCAGATGTGGATTTGGGCCTGTGCATTTTCCAGGTGGCACAGAAAAAAAAGGCAACCTGTAAATTTATTAATGTCATGTTTGTTAGCCTGTGTCATTCTTTTTGCTTTCAAGCAATAACATTTAAAAAAAAGTTTTGAAGTATTTTACTGTAATCGAAAGAATATGGGCATCTTGTTTGAATAGACTTGGTTTTGAACTCTGCTTTTGGCCCTTGCTAGATGAGAGACTGTGAATCACTTTTCCCATCTTTCAAAGCTCAGTTTTTTGTGTTCAGGGAAGAATATTTCAATTCAGAGCCCACATTTGTGATACATTAATAGGGATGGTATATGAACCATGGTTAGAACACAACAAAGCCTTAGTAAAAATTAGCTCAAGTGTTCTGTTTTTTTTTTTATTTTTAATTTTTTTAAATTGCATCTTGGCACAAGGAGCAGCTCTCCTAAGCATAAAGAAAGGATTCACAACATTCAAAGAATCAGGATAATGTCTATACAGGGACTGTGCTTACAATTTCCCGACTAACCAGTTACTCACAACACTCTAGCTCCAAGGCTCACATTTTATTAGAATTGTTCATATTGCTCTGGAGATAATTTAGTTTGAGAGAAGGACATTTTCCCTAAGGGTAACTGACTCTATTAATTTCAAATGCTAGTAATTAATAGTAGTAGAGAATTGGAAGCTTTTTTTTCTTGAAGACACTTGAGTATATGACCTGTTAAAATCACCACGGCTTCTAAATATATTGTTTTGAGAGTTCAGAACACAAACACAATGAACAAGATACAGATCTACTCTCTTAAACACTCAGTTTAATATAACATAAGGTGTTTAACCATGTGTAAATTTAGTAAACATCAGTATACAACAGAGAACAATTGGAAGAGAGTGCTGGAAAATGATTATCTAAGTTTTAAGAGGATGTGATTCAAATGTTTGGCTTCAATCCTACCGCCACCCTTTGAGTTACATCACTTGAACTGATTTTTCTAACCATGGGCTATCAGAGTTCATTTTGTTGCTGAGTGACTTCATAAATCATATTCATGATCTGGTCCCTCTGTTCTTCCCAAGAATGTGGCTTTGATGAATAAACACCAGTTATAATGTGTTTGTTTCTATCACATGTACATCCAAAGTTATAAAATCCCACTCTTGCACAAGCTCTGAGTTTTACCACGTATACTGTGTTGGCTCTGATCATGCTGGTTCTGCCATCCTCTGTGCTAGACTGAGAAGAGACAGACATGTTCTCAATATGGTGATTCTGTCATTTGTTTCCCCCGTGAAACAAAATTTATCATATTTCTGCTTGGTGGGGTCAACTGAGAAGGCCTGAGAGTCTTTCCTAAGGGTGCATGGGGGGCTGTGCCAGGCTGCCCTGCAGTTCAGCTTATAATTAAAAGGCCATAAAGAGCAGGTTTAGAATGGACAGATTTTATTCACAGGTACGACTGGCACACAGGTAGACATCCAATCGCTCAAGCCCTGGATGGGAGGCAATCTTTACCCCCTTCAAATGATAGAAAGTCATGTCATCTGCAATGCAGCTGCGTCTACTTCAGTCAGAGGGAAAGAGAGGGAGACATTTGGCTGCTTAGATCTGTGTTCCTTTTCCGTCTGGAGCTCTTGGAACTGTCTCTTACTGGCTCAGCAGAGCCAAGTGTGCACCTCTCTTCCCAATACCATGTGCAGTAACATCATATTAGCAGCCTAAAAGTAGCGCTGTGGGTGTAATTTGCACTACAGAAATTAGCAAACACTGAAAGTTAGTAACTTGAGAACTTTATAGCTTCTGGTGAGACAAATAAGTCGAAATAATTACTGCACTGTTGATCAAATAATGTTCTGAGGATGGTAGACTAAACTTTTCAAAAAACTGCAACTGAATTTAATTAACAATTTATTACAAATTATCTAAATATCTATGCTCCAATCCTATACACATACCTGTGTATGCAGCCTTTTGTAACATGGTCTTTCAATTTTTTACAAAAATAATCAGTGGGGACTGACTGAGAAGCCAATGATAATGGCACCGGGACCTAGCTCTTCTGCATGTATTGGCTTTTTGGGAACTTATTCTATATGGATGCACATCTTCCTAGACTGAGATGGATGGGGGAGGGCCTTGGGCTTCCCATAGGGCAGGGTATCCTGCCCCATCTTAAGAAAGCAGGGGGAGGGTGGTGGGGTAGTGGGGGAGCGGGAGGGCCGGGAACAAGGGGAGTAAAGGTAAATTTTTCTTTTAACAATTAAAAAAAGCATAATACAAAAAAAATAATCAGCATATAGCTGCGCTATCAGAGACTCTATGGTACTCATATTAAATAATATGGCACTTTTGTTCATAGGACAGAGATTGGGCATAATTAAAGTAATACTGTACTTTTCAGAATGTAAACTAGAAGAAAAGATGAAGCAGGGAAATTAGCATTGGTCATAGTAAGTTTGTCTTTATGAAAATCCACCTGATGCAAGGATTTTTAAAGAAGTAGTTCTTAAAGTCTTTTAATAAAAGAATAAAAGTAAAAGACAAAACCAGAAAAATAAAGCAAAAAAAAATCAAAAACCAATATTGCCAAATTGGAATTGCACTGTAATTAATCATTACCCATTCTTCAAAGTTTAATTATTATTCTTTACTATCTTATATTATAATTACTATGCAATTATCATTCTTCAGAGATTAACTATTCAGTTGACAAAGCACTATACCGTTTAAAATACATTTGTTCCTCAGTTTTCAAGTTATTTTATGTCAGGGACAAGAGAAGATATGCTGCCAGTTATGAGAACATAGCTATTTGCTTGCCATGAAAGTGGAAACCTTAAAGAAAACATGCTCCCCCAAATTGGAATCGATGGATTTTTTTCCCTCAATGAGGACACAAATCTGGGCAGATGGAGAAGGGGTGCTCTGGGAGGAGTTGGAGGAAAGGATGAGTATGATAAAAGTGGTATTACATAAAATTCTCAAAGAATTAATCAAAAAGGAAAAAGAATGAGAAGCCTTTTGCTAATAAATCTATACCATCCATAAACAAATATTGTTGGCTTGGATTATACAGGAATTCAGGGAATAGATAAAATGATTGTCTAACAGTCCAGGGGAGAACAACACTCATTTTATTCTCAGGCACCAGATCTGAATACTCTGTATCAATCATTCATCAATGTAGAACATTTATCATGCTGTGCGTTTCCATTGAAGTGTAATGCTTTCATTGCAGTTTATTAATAAAGATGCTCCTTAGAGTAGTGGTTCTCGATTTTCCACATTCTGAGACCCTTTAATATGTGTGGTGACCCCCAACCATAAGATTACTTTTGGTGCTCTTCATAATTGTAATTTTGCAATAATTATGACTCTTAATATAAATATTTTTGGAGATAGAAGTTTGCGAAAATGGTCCTGACCCACAGGTTGAGAACCATTGCCTTAGTGTATGCAAGAAGAAGCTACTAAGCAGGAGATGGTGCATTAACCAAAGTGTCATGCTGGGACTCAAGCATTTCCCTCTGCCTGAGGGTTCTTTTCTATCTGTGGCTCTACCACCATGTCCCTAACATGCTCCTTGCTGCCTCCATTTTCAGAGTTAGTATCCACAGGTATTTCTGCTATTATTTATTCTAGTGAATTTATTGGTTAGTGCTTTTTCTGAGCTGGGTAGTGGGGCAATGCATGCAAGGATCTCATTTATTTGGGAAGCCCTGTTTGCGTTCTGTGATAGAAATCACTGGATAGAAAATGGCCATTCTCATAACTGACTTTCTCAATTTTGAGGCTAGGCTCATGGGACCACTTGTTATTTTGTATTGTCTGGGAAATAACTGTTCTTTGTTGCTGACTATTGTACTAGAGGAGCAGTGGGCTAGGAAAGATATTTGGGTATTACAAATGCCTTATTTTCCTCACGAGAAACATCATTTCAATGTTTGAGAGAGAAAATGAATGATGGCCTTTTCAGTCTCAGAAACTGTGACTGTCCTCAGGGCTTCTGAGGAAGTGAAAAGACTCTAGAGTCAGTCTAGGGAAGGAGGCCCTCAGAGTCCCTGAGCATGGAGGATTTCCACAGCGAAGGGTAATCATCGTTTGTGTTGGAAGTCTACTTCCTGGCTTCTACCTTGGTTATTTTAAAATACCAGAAAGAGCTAAATCGAATGGGATTGTCTTGTTTTTCTTTTTGTTTGTTTGTTTTGGTGAACAGAGACTGTCATAGTATCTGATAAGGGAGTATGGGCAGGCAGCCAGTGTGGGGAACTGGAAACCTATGTTCTTGCTATTTACACGGACTTTCCTTTTCTCCATTCCCTTTGTATCTGGTCTTTCTCCCTACAACTCTTCCTTCTTTCCCAGGTGTGTTTGATAACTGCTCCCACACAGCCAATGACAAGGGCTGGGCCCTGGGGATCCGCTCAGGGAAGGACAAGGGGAGGAGAGATGCTCGCTTCTTCTTTTCTCTCCGCACTGACCGGGTGAAGAAAGCTACAATTGTGACTGGCCACAGCCGCTACCAGCCAGGCACATGGACTCACGTGGCAGCCACTTATGATGGACAGCATATAGCTCTGTATGTGGATGGCACTCGAGTGGCTAGCAGTCCTGACCAGTCTGGTCCACTGAACAGCCCTTTCATGGCATCCTGTCGCTCTCTACTCCTGGGAGGGGACAGCTCGGAAGATGGGCATTATTTCCGTGGGTATCTGGGTACACTGGTCATCTGGTCGACTGCTCTCTCACAAGTCCACCTCCAGCACAGTCCCCAGCATCCTAGTGGAGCAGATGAGTTGACCACCTTGATCCTGACAGCCACTTTCGAACCTCTGAAGGAACAGTGGGCCCCCTTCAGAGATGAGACTTATCCCCGGCTTGAGGTTCTCCAGGACTCTGAGTCACAGCCTGAGATTCTGTCACCTTTGCAGCCCCCACTTTGTGGGCAAACAGCTTGCGACAATGTGGAACTGATCTCCCAGTACAATAAGCATGGGCCCCTTCGGGGAGAGAAAGTGATTCGCTACCAGGTGGTGAACATCTGTGACGATGAGGGACTGCATCCCACTGTGAGTGATGACCAGATCCGCCGGCAGCACGTGGCACTGAATGAGGCCTTTAGCCGCTACAACATCAGCTGGCAGCTGAGTGTCCACCGGGTCCACAACTCCACCCTGCGTCACCGAGTCGTGCTCGTTAACTGTGAGCCCAGCAAAATTGGCAATGACCACTGTGACTCCGAGTGTGAGCATCCACTCACGGGCTACGATGGGGGTGATTGCCGCCTTCAGGGCCGCTGCTACTCCTGGAATCGCAGAGATGGACTCTGTCACGTGGAGTGCAACAACATGTTGAATGATTTTGATGATGGGGACTGCTGCGATCCTGAAGTGACTGATGTCCGCAAGACTTGCTTTGACCCGGACTCACCCAAGAGGTAAGGAACTGGGGTTTGGGGTGCTCTTCTCACACTGTGCGTTTCTGATGCTGCACTACTCTTTGGCTTCCTGGAGACAAAGAGGGTCCACACAGCCCCCAGATAAAATGTTCTTCCCTCCTAGGCTTTACTGCGTTTCTAGGAAGTGCTAGGTGTGTGAGGTAGTTCAGGATTTGGAAATGCCTTATCAGGTACAGCTTCACGGAGCTCGAGGTCTGTGGAGTGGAGCCGAACTCCCACAAAACTCTCCCAGGGCAGAAGAGGCACTGAGGAGCTCAAGGATTCCTATCAGAGGAGCCCAAAGGATCCCCAAGAAGAAACACGGAATTCCTCAGAGAGAAAGGGAAGTATTTCTCAGTCTCCTAGCTCCGTGAAAAAGCCACTGTCTTGAGTGAGCGAGTTGGTGAGTTAGTCAATTTCTCGTCAGTGAAATGATGTACTTGAAGTGAGCTTATTTGGGCTCATTCTCTGGATGCAGCAGTCCCAGAATGGGCAGGCCTGGTGGACAAAGCAGCCCACGGTGGCAGGAGCAAACTGTTTGCTTCATGCTTTGGGAAGCAAGAGAAGAGGAGGAAGAGGCCAGGGTCCTGCAGTCTCCACTAAGAGCACATTCCTGGCGATTCAAGGACCTTCCACTAGACTTGACCTCCTATCTCTTTTGTCACTTCCGGTAGCACTACCCTGACCTTTGGAGGACTTGTTGGTCAGACTTTTTGTTGCTGTGACAGATACTTGAGGGAAGTGATTTAAAAGAGGAAACATATGTATTTATTTTTCAATTTACAGTCTCAGAGGTTTCAGTTTATGTATCGGGACCTATGGTGAGACTCTCCACACAGTGGAGGACAGCTGTTACTCCATGAGAGCTAGGAAGCAGAGAAAGGCTGAGAGGTGCTAGGAGGCAAGATAGGCACTTTAATAGTATGTGCTGGTGACTCACCCCCTTCAGTAAACCCTCCCTTCTAAGTCTCTATGACCTCCCAATAAACACATTCAATGAGGAGTCTATTAGTTCATTAATCCATTTATAAGCTCAGGGCTCTCCTCTCATGATCCATCACTTCCAAAAATTCTACCAGCTAGTAACTAGTGCTTTACCATAGGAGACTCTGAGAGACAACATACCAGATTCCAACCATACCAGGAACCCTCATCGAAGTCCCAGTTAACTTTGCAAGGTGTCTGGGCAACATTATCTTCAGAACGGTCCTTTAGCTCTATGAATTTTGGCTGCATTACCCATATCTAGGTCTTTATAACTTATTCCTCCACGGTCTCAGAGTTGCTATGGAAGCACATCTCATTCCATTTATTATCCAGACCTATGATGCCCACATACAATATTTGCCTTGTATAACTAAAGGAGATGTTTATACTCTTAGGAGTACTAGCGTTAAATCCAGTGCCTTGATCATGCTAAGCACCAGCCTGCCACATAGCAAAACTCCCAGCCTTGAATATTTGAACATTCTTGATGGTTAAAAATATTTAAATCACAGTGTGTGTGCATACAACACAATTGTCATCGACATTCAGAGGGCCTAGTTTGGGCCTAGGCAGGTTACCTTGCTGTCAGTCCAGAGTGAGCGAGCTCTCATTAGCTCACGTCAGCTGTTTCTGTGGGTGTCCTCATCATGGTCTTGACCCCTTTGCTCATTTTATCGCTCCTCCTTCTCTTCAACTGTGTGACTGTGCTCTGGGATCTCAGCCCAATTCTAGCTGCAGATCTCTGCATCTCCTTCCAGCAGTTGCTGGATGAGGTTTCTATGTGCGAAGGGGAAATAGACAAGATCTCCAGAGGAAATTGGGAGTGTGGGGGCCGGTAGAAAGGATAGCAGAAAGGGAGGGGGTGGGGAGAA
>JAQHUG010000035.1:1375911-1419608 GCA_028555095.1 Dicrostonyx torquatus
AAAGTAACCCAGTTTCACAGAGTTAAACAAACACAACAAAAAAGACTGCAACACATCTTCCCATCATTAAACAAATATTCTACAGCGTAAACAACTGTAACACATCTTAAAATAATATTCCACAACATATTACATTTGATCTTCACTCAAAGAGAAGCAATTATCCTCTATTTCTCTTGACAACTTAAAATTTTAAAGATTAATTTTTTTAAAAAAATTTATTTTAGTATGTTTATTTTATTTAAGATTTTTAGTTGTTTAAAGATTTGGTTTATTATTTTAAATGTTGTTTTCTGTGTGTGTCTATGTATGAATATATGCATATATGTGCAGCTATCTGTGGAGGATAGAGGTATTGGATCTCCTGGAGCTGGAGTTAGAAGCAGTTGTGAACCACCAGTATGGGTTCTGGGAACCACACTTGGGTCCAATGGAAACATAGTGTGCTCTGCTAACCACTGCACTATTGTTTTTAGCCAGCCATTTTTGTTTAAAGTTGTAAGGTTTTTGTTTTATGAAAATAAGATTTAAATTTTTTTTTGTCTCTCTTCTTTATGTTGGTGATTTGTTTCAAAACTCTAGTGCTTGTTCTCACAGTAGGGAACATAATTTAAAATCTCTATTTATGTTTAATTGTCCCCAAATTTCCCCTTTTGAAAGATGAAACCCAAAATACATACTGACAGGTAAGGGTTTTTTCTCTTTTAATCCCCTCATACTTAATCTGTGTGTGAAGTTTTCCTTTATCTTCTATCTTATGCTCTATGTGCTGAATTTTTATTATTAAAACATTGAATTATTTTTTATTGTCGAGGGAAAACTGAGACAGTGTCCTTTATCAGGTTCTTATAGAATGCATTAAACTACACAGAGGGACAAATAAAAGAATCCCTAACGAGTGCTAGCTACTTACTGGAGGACTTAAAATTTGTATCTAAATTCTCTGGATTTAAATACAGGCTGAAGCATGAAAAACAAGGCCTATAAATAGTACCTTTCTGTGCCATGACTTGGATCATTTGAAATGGAAGAACTTTGGATTCATAAGGGATCCTGATCTCTGGATTTCTATGAGGTTCTTGAGGTTGGTAAAATCAGTAGCCACTTCTGAACTAAATTAGCCATGTACAACACTCTTGATATTACAATTAAATCACAGAGCTCAATCTCACAGTCCCATTATTTTCTGACTCTTAAAGAATCCAACTTCAACAAAGGCTTTGCCAGACACTTATTGAAAGAGTGATTATGTCAGGCACAGAGTCCATCTATTTAGGGACTCACAGTTTGGGGGAGGTAGTGGGAGAATGGGCTCAGATCTATAGATAGACTGCAGAGCAACATTAATTGGTAATTGATGATTGATGTTTGATGATTGTTCTTGCTTTCCAAATCCTATTAAGCTTTCCCACCACTCCCATTGAGAAGTCAGAAATGTAGGCCAAAGTAGTTCCTTTCTCAAAGACTCTGGGAGGAGGAGAGAGCCCATGGAATCCAGCATCAAACATCTGTAGCCCAGATGGGGCTATCAAAGGGAAAGCGTTTATAAGGATTGGGACTGGTCAGAGGAGATATGAGTTATAGATATATTACCCAGTCAGTGGATCAGAATTAGTGAGATAGAGGAACGTGGCTGTGGCTAAGGAAGGCTGCATAAGCCAGATATCTACTTCTGCTTCCTAATTGTCTTTAGGGAGTCCTCAAGAGGTTCAGGAGAGAAGGGGGTTGAGTGCCCACATCGATACAATCATTATTATCACTGACCATTACTTAGGGAGCTAAGCCAAGAACATCCCTGTTCCTGAAAGTAAACTTTGTTTTTCTGGCCTTTTGAATCTTTCAGTTCCCTTTGGTCACTGCTTTTATTATCTTCCTTTCTAGCATCATTTCTCAGCTTCTGTACTTGCTTTCTATCTATCTGATTTGCTCCTTTCCACAGGAGTTGGATTAAGTATCCAGTTCATTTGGAACTGTGTTCTTGTTTCCCCTTTTGATTCGATGTCTCAGATTCTTAATACTGTTGTTGAGAGAATAATCATTAAGTATAAGCAAATGGCTAAGTCCTGTTGAAGCAAGCATTTGGTCACTTAGTGTTAGACCTTGCTAGGGAGTAGGTAGTAGGAAATCAGCCATTTTGGTCAAGGGCAGAGGACTGTACATGGAATGCTAGTATGTGGACTGAGAGGTGCCAGCATGGTCAGGGCAAAATGCATATGGTATGTGCATTGTACCAAGGGAATGGTGCATCTTGGGTCAGGAGGGCTATTGCATGGGTGGAAACTGCTGCCGCACTAGCTTGTATGTTGGGACTTCCCTGGGATTTGCTCACCCACACACCGTGGCTTTGGAGCCAAAGGAATGATGGAGCTGGGCTCCTGTAGTGATGGGCCTGTTAAACATTAGCCAGGCTTCATTATAGGTTTCTTTTGAAGTCAAGATTCAAAGTTCCCTGAATCAAAAAAAAAAATCAGGGGAAAATAAGTGTAAGGGGGTAGAAGAGGGCAGAGAAAAGAAACCAAGGGAAGGGCTTTTTAAAAAAATTTTTTAATAATTTATTTAACTTTATTTTATGTGCATTAGTATGACGGTATCAGATGCCCTGGAACTGGAGTTATAGACAGTTGTGAGCTGCCATGTGGGTGCTGGGATTTGAACCTGGGTCTTCTGGAAGAACAGCCAGTGCTCTTAACTGCTGAGCCATCTCTCCAGCCCAAGGGAAAGGCTTTAAAACTCAACAGAAAGAAAAATCCCTCAATCTTTCCACTTCACCGCATTTGAATTGAGCAAAAATAAAGGGACATCTCAGCATCTCTTGCTAGTGTCACCTGATGAGGAGATTTAGAGAAAAAAAGATAAGCTTGGGCAATTTACCTAGAAACAGAAACCTCTCCTGTTTATTTTCCTACAGGAGAATTTTCCACAGTTGCAACAAATATTGTCATAGAGTAAATAAAATCCAGCTTTTCTCTTCACCTGGCTAAGGACATTTTTCTCTCCAGGTGTGAGAAGAGAGACTGTTTTTCTCCCTTTGTGGTTATTTCTTGGCTCAATATACAGACTTGTGGATGAGCCATGTGGTCTGTCTGGGTTACAAATATTTCCTCTTAGGAAAAATGTTGAGAGACCCCAGTCTCCAACCGCATCCAAGTTGTTCAAGGTAGTTGGGTGTTTTCCTAGGAGTTGGGGTGCAGCTCTGGTCCCTTGGCTAGCTGCCTCTTTCTCTCAGCTGATCTGATGTCATTTCAAGATTTCTTCCGAGAATGTAAGCATAAGAAATCTGAAAGACAGCTGCATACTTACTTTTTTCATTCTTTCTGTTTTCTCTTTAGAAACCTTTTCTGTACCTTTCTTTAATGACTCCCCCAAAATGAAATCATATTTTTCCTTAATGCAGACCCTTGTTTTCATGATGTCAGAGATATAGATGGGGGATGGGTAGAACACAGAGTTGCTTTTGCTCCAGGGCTCTTTCTAAGGCTCAGTACCTCCCCTCTGGAGGAAGCTGCTGACAAATTGCATTTTTGAGATGTGTACTTTTTTTCCCTTCTCATCTAGGACGTCTTCTAACGGTTTTCGACCTGATTTCTCAAGCTCAATACTTGAATAACTAATTCTCTTGACTTCTAAAGAGTACCACTTCTTCATTCCTAGGAAGCTTCCTCGTCCTGGAAGATGACCTTTTAGTTGCACTTGTATTGTTTCTCATCTGCTCAGTACTGACTACCATCTCCTGGCCAGTCCATGCTTTCCTTCAGTCATTGCAAAGGCTTCTAAACCCGTCCCGTGTTTTTTTGTTGTTGGTTTTTTGTTGTTGTTGTTCTTGCTCTTCATTCTACCCGAGGTCCATTTTTAATATGGCAGAGAATTTCTGAGATCATAATTCAAATCTGTGATCCTTCTACAGTAGCCCCTCAGCTCACAAGGAGTCAAAGTTATGGAACAAAGCCACTCTGCTCTATGGGACCTTCCTGATCTCGCACTGTCGCATTTTAGGGGCTTCATTTCTTTCTGTACCTACCACGCAATTAAATCCTAGCAACACGGCCTTTCTCCCTGTCCTTAGACCTGCTGGTTAAACTCCTTCAGCAGGGGCTTTCTCCTGGTTTTCACTTCTCTGGAATGCTCTCCTCCAGATTTATGAGTAGTTATCTTCCACATTTTCTTTTTCTGGTGATTTTTCAATGTCACTTCGGGTGAGGTCTTCTTGGTGGCTCCATATAAAACTTCACATACTCCCTTGAGTTTTCCTTGTTTGTCCCTGCTTGAGTTTTCTGTTTAGAATTTATCACTAGCCTGTTACTTGGGTCATTTTCCTTAATGTCGATCTTCTCCAGTGGAAAGTAAATTCCATGAATGAAGAGATTTTTCACGTGGTTGGTTACTATTGTACACTGGAACCTAGAACAAAAAAAAAAGAATAAACTAAATATTCAATAAATAATTGTTGAAAAGTTGTGTTCTTACTCTAGTATAGTGGTTGGCAAACTATGATCAGTGAACTAAATTTGGCCAACTATGATTACATAAAACAAAGTTTTATTGGAACACAGCCATACCCGCTTGTTTGTATATTATCTATGGGCTGCTTTCATGTGGTAGAGTTGTATAGTTACAAAGAGACCAGATGGCCCACAATATCTAAAATATTTACTATAAATGTTTGTCCTACTATATTTTCATCATAGTATACTATAATTATCCCTTGTTGCCTGTCTCTTACACAAGACTTTTGATTCTTTGTTCATAGTTCTTGGAACAAAAGAAGTACTTGGTTAGTATAGCAAAAATGAAGTGATCATATATAAAATATATCTGTCACATATATACATGTAACATATATCATATATACATATACATAAAACCAGCATGCACACACACACACACACACACACACACACACACACACACACACACACACACGAAAAGCCAATGTAGGGTAAATGACAGTGGAGTAGAGATTCAAAGGAAACAAATATTACTCTCTGTTGATAAGAGTTTTATTAATTTCATTAATCTTTTCTATTTATCTCATCACAAGTAGAATTGCCACATTTAGGGGCAAAAAAAAAATAACTTAAAAAATACTTGTGGAGAGAATGGCTTAAAGTCATTTTGTTACCCAACTCATTACTTGGTTAACTGGAGTCCTGGTATGCTCCGAAAGCTTGAGACACACATTTTAGCAAACAGAGAAGTAATGGTCAACTACAACATCAGGAAATGAGACGAATTCTCTTTGGAGGGGATGGCGAGTGAGAGCAGATTCCGATAGCAGATACAGGCACTCAGCATACATAGAACTGTTCTGAATAGAACCTCTTTGAAATGATGTCATAGATTAGCTGAGACTGTTTTTAAAAGTCTTAGGCATTTGTGATTAAGCATCAGTGATATACTGAACCAAAGACACTAGATTTATTGTACAGTTGCGTAGGATCCATGAAGATTTTGGTGACTAATACGGGTTCTGAGATGTCGTGACTTGTGCAGCAGCATTTTGTTTGGAGAGCTCACCACTCTTGACTCTTGTGTCTTGTTAGCAATCCACCATAGTTTCTGCTCCTATAGCTTTCTAAACAATTCTTCAGTTTGCTGTGGCTCCTGTTTCAACTACTTGGGTCTTTTCTTTTAGATTCATTTCTTACTACTAATTGTATCAATTCTTTGAAATACTTTGGTTCAAATTATTCAGACAGTCAATGAGAATTGACCCAACTCATTATTGTGTGTGAAGCCAAAGTCAAAGATTTCTATCATCTTTTGTTTCTATCAGCTGTGACCAAAAGACAAATAGTTGGGAAGACTGCTTAGGGCTCCAGGACTGTAGTCTTCTAGCAACTGAATCAACATTCTGGGTAGAGTCAGCTGTTTCATTATCTTTTATTTTAGATAAGCATAGTCATTTTTATTTTATTTCATTTTTGCTTAGGTTTTCCTGGTTGTCTGTGATGACCATAGAATGTTCATACCAGTTATGTTCTCAGGACCCCATGATTTAGAATGCAAAATCATTAATTTTATTGTGGGAAAGAACTACATTTTATAATGATTATTATATCTAATGATGACAGCAGCATTTAAGAATTGAATATTTAAATTTCCTATGTTTTCTATGTAAAAATGAGATTCATACAGTGAAGCAACTATCACCATGAAGTGACAGGACAGGAACCCAACTGACTTCAGAGACAATGCTATAATGGGAGGTCATGTCCCTAACAGCTGAAAATAATAAGTATGCTTTAATTTTAATTATATGATTATTACACAGAATGTATATGAGGAAACTAAGGAAAGGGAACGGAAATAACAATAGAAGCACTTTATGAAAAAATTGAGTTCTTCAAGACATGAATAGTAAAATATAGGAGATATTATAGAAGGGATAAGTCAAGGCGCATATTGTCAGGTATAAACATCACTGTGAAAAAAGATGTTGGGAAGGGCAGTTTCATAGACAAGAGAGAGAAAGGCAAAAAGTGAAAAAGTTACAGACCTAACAGTTGTTAGAAGTTTGGCTTAGGGAGTTGCACAAGACACAGCTTGGTGCCATAGAAAATGTATAGAGACAGAAACCTCTGTTTTATTATGCATCAGTTTCAGTAGTTGCCATCTAGCTTGAGTTATATATTTTCCATTAGAGAAAACATTTTAAAATATTATTCTTTTTAAAATTTGTGTGTGTGCTATGTATGCGCACATGCTATGACACACGCACATATGGAGGCCAGAGGACAACTTTGTGGAGTTGATTCTCAACTCAGGTCATCAGGCTTATGCCACAAGCACCTCTACCCTTTGAGCCATCTTGATGCATCTAGAAAATATCATTAAAAATTTCTTTTATTAAATAGTGTTTTCTAGCCTTAAGATTATTGCTTCCACATAGCATCTTTATCAAACTTTTTAAAAGCTATCTTTGTTAGGTGTAAACACTCAGATTGACTGTTCACTCTTATTAAGGTATCCCTTTACAACTCCTAGTGATCTTACAAATTGACTAATTGTTAATGATTTGTGTTTATTCTGCTTTTTCTTTTCAGCTGTGTTTTTAGAAAATTTGCCTCTTTGATACGCTATGATTTTACTATGACATGTTTGTTGTGATCTTCACTTTTTAAATTCTACTTGAGGTTTACTGTCATTGAATCTGAGGGCTCATGTCATCATCAACTCAGGGAGGTTGTGAACCAGAGTTATTCAAATACATCCTCCTCATTTTCCTGAACCTACTATTAAATATCAATTACTCTACTCACCCTCCCTTCCTCTAGCTCTTACCCACAAATTCTCTTTTTCTCTCTCTAGGTCTTCCTTTTGTTTTTGAGACAGTCTCATTATGTGGCTCAGGCTAGCCTCCAGTTTACAATCCTCTTGTGTCTTCCTGGATTATAGGCATGTATCCTCATATCTAGTCTCTGTGTCTGGATATCTCAAATGTTTCAGTGTCTTTGCCTTTCTTCGTGAGATTCGAGTAAATGTTGTTGGGTATATTGTCTATTTGTTCCTTCCTTCAGGTTTGGCTAACTTGCTATCTTATAAATATTATTTGTTTCTCTCTCTCTCTCTCTCTCTCTCTCTCTCTCTCTCTCTCTGTGTGTGTGTGTGTGTGTGTGTGTGTGTTTATGTGTGTGTGTACTAGAGTATATAGGTGTATATGTCAAAGCGTCCAAGAAGAGGTCAGAGGTTAACTTTGTGGAGGAGTTTCTCTCCTTTTACCCTTACATGGGTGGGTTCTAGGGATGGAATTCAGGCCCTTTGGTTGAGATATTACTTTATGGTTTATCAAGATGCTATTATCAATGGAACATGGGTAAAGTATATGCAGGATTTCTCTGTAATATAGCTTATATCTGAATCTATATCTTATCTCAAAATAGTAAAACATTACAGCTATTTCTTTTAATTTTTATACAATCTGATTGGATTCTTGTTTTTTGCTTACTCTTCTTCACGGATTTTGTTTCTTCACACTGCTTTGTGATTATTTTTATTGTAAACCCATTTTCTTACATTGGAGATATACCCGTTTACTTTTGGCAGATGTATTATGGACCTGACAAAATAAAACCATCTTAAAATATATTAACACAGACTATACTTTTGAAAGGCTGCAGGCTTTTAGAATTGAGATGAAAATCTCAGAAGATTAGTCTGTAGATACAAATGTTCAGGGGGTATTTTATCTTTGTTTATTGGTTCACAACCAGGGAACATAAAATTTATTTTGAGCCTCTTAATAAAGAAGGACTATTTTTTATTTTAGAGACTCTATTGAAAATGTAGTTTCTGGGAGTTCTGGCTTTGATGTGAGTCTCTCTTATCAAATGTCTTACTTTGATAAACCCTACATTTCATTGTACGTTGTATCCAAGAGTCCTATATTGTTATCAAATTGAACTTTGTGGGTACTCAAAATTCCAGGTCCCTCCAGGAAGTCAAAAGGCTTTTCTTTTTTCTTTCTTTCTTTCTTTCTTTCTTTCTTTCTTTCTTTCTTTCTTCCTTCCTTCCTTCCTTCCTTCCTTCCTTCCTTCCTTTCTTTCTGTATATATTGCATCTTACTTTTACTTTATGCCTTGGACATTCCCTTTAATTTCCTTCCATCTTGGCAAGACATTTAAAATTTAATTTGGTTTTGCTATTATTGACTAATTATGGCTTTTCTCAAAGGAGCTAATATTAAGGCTTTGGGTTTTGAAATACCCATACCCTCATTTTTAAACCTAAAAGGGATTTCTCAAGTCACTGGTTATTTGAGAACCTCTTCAGGAAATATAGCCAGGGTGGCATGTAATGTGAATATGGTAGACTGGTGGGGCTGAAGACATTAAGGTGTGTTAGTCAGCTTCTGGGCAGCAAGTGTGACAGGTTGAAAATGTCTAGGAAACTTATTGTGTCATAAAAAAGAACTGGAAAATCAGACATGAAAATATTTGGCTCCCAGTCCTCACTCTCATCTGGACACATGATTGTCTGATCAACTGCTTTCCTATTAATTTATGTCCAACAAATCTTTGTTAAGTACCTCCTCCTGGTTGGGAATTGTGGGTTTTCTAAAAATCATGGATAATGAGTCCTTTCCTTTCTTGGAGCCTCTAGTCTACTATGAGGGGAGACAGTCAGCAAATAAACAATTGTGTACATGCTATGTGTAAATGTTCAGACCTGGGGCAAGATAATCGGGAGAACAAGGGAGACAGAGAATACTTTCTGTGGAAGAAGCATGAAGGGTATCTGTGGGGCACTCAACTGAAAAGACAGTGTTTTAGCAAATGCTCAAAACAAGCCAGGCTGTGAGCCTGGAGTCTCTGAGATTTATTCCAGGCAAAGGGAGAAGAAAGAAGCTGGTAGGACTGGAATTCATTGGTAGAGAGAGGCCATGTAGTGCTTATGGGAACACAGAGTAGATTGTGGCTGTCTTCTCCAGTAGCTGGGGGACCATTGATAGAGTTTGAATGCTAGTCCCTGAAAGCAGTAGAATATTAGAGGAGGGTGTAGAAAGAAGTACTTAACGTTCTGTCTCATGCAAAGTAACATTGTGAAATTCAAGTAAGAAAATGCTTGTTAAGGATGTCCCATAAATCGCGATTATTTTACATTAGAAAAATGTTTGGTGAAACATTGCATGGTGAGATTGGAGAGAGAAAGAGATATCCTCAAAGAGACATCAACTGGGTAACTGAAAAACAAATATGAAGAAGCTACCCATCACAGTGTGGAATCTACCAGGGATCATGTATTATGGGTATTAGACATTTATTATAAAGCAGAAGTCAGGGTACCTTGCTCACCCCAGCCATGGAGTATCCATGCCCTACCTCTCTCCTCAAAGGCTGAATGCTAAAGTGAAAAGCCAAGCACAGTGAATATCTTCTTTCCATCATGGTTGTCAAAATGTTCAGGAAAGCCTTTGTGTGCGGTGTACTTGGCACAAGTAAGAATTTCCACAAGAATATTGCCAAGTGTGGTAAGGGATGGAGGTCAGAGCAATGAGAATGAAGGCAAGGAGAGGGATTCAGAATTACTCTAAACCAATCAAATGGGCTCAACACAGCATCGTGGAGAAGTACATGATGAACTTAAGAGCTTGGGCTATAAAAACATCTAAGTCAAGACAGCCGAGGTCTGTGTAGCGATGGATGTGAAAATAGCCGTCTACATGTAAGACCATGATGTGGCACTAAAAATACGCCGACAGTCCTAGGCTCCGTTAAGGGTAGAGTATCCAGATGACTGGAAGAAATTCTCCCTCTAGGCATCTCCTTGCCAGGGTCTGTCTGGAGTCTGTACCCAGTTCTGGGCAGCAGGTTTTATGAGGAACATCAACAACTTGAAGGATATCCAAGGCTTGAGGGAAAGTGGTGATAATCAAGATGCTAAAAGGACCCTGGTCTCCTTCAACTTTGGATCTTAATGTCCTTCTTTCTAGTTTGGGGAGCCAGTATAAAAGGGATTTTAAAAAGTACAAAGGCCTCTTTTTCACTTTTTAAATTCCATCTATCTTCCATTTATTCATTCAGTTTATTACAAACATTAGGGAATGCCTACTATGATTTAGTAGTCACTACAGATATGACCCTTTCCTGTTCATATGAAACAGGCATAAATGCAGGCAGCTGCAGATCTGAGTAGAATAATGCCAGGGGCTCCCTCTGATCACCTGAGGTTCCTAGGTCTTAATTTCTATGGTAATTAATGATGCCTTTTTGCTTCCCATCTCTCTTCAATCCCAATTTGACTCTAAACGTAGTCATCACATTATTAATTCCAAGAATCATTTAATGATCAGTGCTTCCCAAGTGGAGTCACCTTGAAATGAGATTTGTTTTGTTCTTGAACGATGAGTAAAGATCGACAAAGAGAGTTTAAGGAGGAGCACAGGGAAGAGCCAAAGTTAACAAAGGCATGCAATGTAACCAATATAATCATAATAACTGATGCACATTCAGTGGTCTAGCCATCAACTATGAAACTGGGACAACATTATGTGTCATTCATAGTGTAACATTAGGACAACTGCTCAAGCTGACTCCATGTGCAATCTAGAATGTTTAGTTAAATGTGTTTTGTAATTATATCTAATCATTGTGTTCAATAGTTTGATCTACTCCTTTTCGTAAATTTAAATGCAATGAAAGGCATCACCATCTCTAAGTCTACGTTTTTGCTACTTTCTATATCATCATAGATCATTAGTCAGAAAATAGATAATGTCACCTACTCGTCTTTTAGGCAGCCTAAGTCACCCGAGGTTGTTATGATAGGCATGCAGACTAAAAATGGTATTGCACTAGTGATCTTCCTGGGAAGCTAGCACAGCACTTTAATGCAATGATATTGTGAATGATATTGTTTTAATTGGCAGTAGTAAAATTTAAACTAATACAGAAGGACCCCCTCTAAGACACATGTTAGTGCACATCTTAGTTTTACCTTGTATATTTGGAATTCCGTGGTTTCAGCCTTATGTATTTTGCATGTGTATTTCTCAATAAGGGGCTCTCTGAAAGAAATTTTTATTCACCAGGTATTGGTTATATCACACTTTATTGCAGGTAGAACTTAAAGCAGCTTTTAAATTATTTTTATATGATGCTACATTTTAAAATAAGAATCATAAGGTCTAGGGATGTAGCTCTGTGATAGAGTGTTTGCCTGGCGTGTATGAGGCCCTGAATTTATGTTCTAGTACCCCAAAGAAATAAACTAAGAAGCATGAGCAAAAGAAGGGAACTGGGGGAAAAACAAGGACAGATTAAGAAGGACTAACTCAGTGGTGAATGCAGGATGCTAAATGATTCACACACATCAGGATGCTAGACTTAGGCCATAAGTTAGCTCTGACTCTCTCAAAGCTTACACAGAGTGGAAGATAGGATAATTTCACTGTTTTCCATGACTAAGAGATGAAAACACAGAACTGCTCAAGAGAATAGCTGGCATAGAGAGCCACCTTGGGCAGAAATGTACCCTGGGGCTACACAGAGAAAGCAATCCAGTGTATTGGAAAGCATTTTCAATAAAACCCTTGTTCAAAAATCAAAAAAACAAAACAAAACAAAAACAAAACCAGTTTGTATTCTGCTTGTAAACACAGTAAAAGCATACTCTATGTCCTTAACCTCTCCGAAACAGTTGGCATATTTTTATACTGGGAGAATTTTCAGGAAGAATTGATAATCAGGAGACTAGCCCATCTGTGGAGAGAGGTGGAAGAGGTTTCAACTTCAGGAATGACAGACATCATTCTGTGAGACTGGACAGAAGGACTGGGGGAGGATGCAGATATGTAAAGTGCTGGCAGGCCGACTTCACCTGGGTGATTCCAATAAAAACAAGGAATTGTTTCATGTATGTGCTGCTAGGCGTGGGGTTCCTCACAAGGTAGGAACTGAGGGAGGTAGCTTTCACCCACACTATTAGTCTTCCTGTGTACAAATGACTGCTGTAAAAGAGAGTGAGTCCAAAAACAGCTGCTAAAAACCTCTGAGGGCTAAATTCTACAATTTCCAGGTGAACCCTGGAAGAGCAAATAGCCTACTTGGATTCAGATAACAAACTCTCATAGATGGACCTTGCAGCACATCTAGTTTGTTTGCCCTTTTCATTTTCATTTGTCAATCCTGAAGCTATCTAAGACCCAGAGCTAGCTCAGTAGACCTCTGCTGGTTTCTCTCAGTACCTAACCACTCAAGGTGTTAGACCTGAGGCTAAATCCCTAGATACAACTCTCTGCTTTGGTGTCTCAGTTTTATATGTGCCTCTGCTTAGCTCTATCATCTCAAAGCTCTTTGTGAGATTCGGAAAAGTTGTGAACTATGGCTTTCTTAGCATCCACCTTGCCCCATGTGTCATTATGTTTCTCTAGTGTACCAATTTTGCACATTATAAATTTTAATGGAGTGTATGATACTGGAGAAGGAGAAAAAAGATTAACTATTAGAAGAACATATGAAGGCTGATTCATAATAAGAGTAAAGCCCAGAATTGCCTGTCAACCTGGGTAACAAGAGTCCTGGGAAAGCTCAGTCGGTGGCTCTGGTGGCCATAGATGTGGCCCATGAAGAAATAGCTAGCTTGGGGACCAAACAGCGTCTCTTTGTAGTGAGTACAGAAAGCACATACCCACCCTGATTCAGTCTATTTTGGCTACTATGATATGTAACTGAGCAGAAGAAGATGGGTTGATCCCAACAGAGACACAACCAGTGGGTACTGAGACTTAATGACTCTTCCCATAGAGGAGCCATTTTATCTGATACATATCAGGTTATACAGCAGGGTCGTTTACTCAAAGAAATGATTCCTGCTAACCCTCACAACAGGGTGGTCTTAGCATATGTTTCTAGAAGATTTTTACTGCCATATTTATGATAATGCTACTTTTGATAGGAAGTCACTCTTGGGAATGAATTTACCAATTCATCTTTGAGAATTCAAGCTAATGTCAGCCTTGTCAAGTTTCTTTAGGCAACAGAAGTCAGTGGGAGGACACTGGAAGGGAGATTCAATTTACAGAAGTTTACTCCATAAGCCAACATTCTTAGAAAAGACAGACTACGAATAGAATTCACATATATTGCCTTACGATAGCCATTAACCTGATTTATCCTCTGTGTTTCCCTACTAAACTCAAAATAGCATCTTTATGTGCTCTATGGCAGAGGCACCATCTGCCTCCAGATAGGGAAGCACCAAAGATGACAAGGTAGAGAGATTCCACAGAAGAGCTGCAGCTGGAAGGGGGCAGGTAGGCGACAGTAGCTCTGAAGTGTGTGAAAGAGAAGCTGCTTAAGGATGAGTGCATTCAGAGGCTCTTTGCAGCAGCGAGAAGCATTGCTTCATAGACATGCTAGCAACCCAATCTATTCTCTCATGTTAAGCACATCTGGTAATTTTTGATTGAAAGCTATTTGAGGTCTTGCAAAATATCCTGAGTGAGGAGCTGTTTTATTAGTTAAAAGAAAAAAAAAACTTAACAAGCTTGTGTCACAATGGATGGAGGCAAATCAAACATCAAGAAAGATGGTAGGTTCATTAAGGATCAAGATGAGGCCTTGGGCACATTGATGGACACAGAGACATCCTATCTAATGGCCAAAGCGGATGTTCTGAGGCATTCCCATTTCCACCCTGCCTTCCTAACCCAATGTCTAGAATGAGTGCCACTTTTCTTAGCTGTAACATGTACTTAGAGTCAAACATCAATCTTGCAAGTAATCTACCATACTGAGTCCTGTATTAAAACAACCTGAAAAAAAAATGAGACACAATCCAGTATTTCTTGTTCTTGACAAGTGAATTTATTCTGAGTAAAGATTAAACTACTATTCAAAGGGCTGCGAAGGACCAGTTGATGGCAATGATTTTTTTTTTCCTTTGGCTCAGGCAATTCCCATGAGGCACCTGCTCTATTACCAAGGAGTTGAGTCGGGTCAATGGGCTGTCTGTTGTAGTAACTGCCTCTAGTAAACACACCACCTCCTCATGCCAGGAAACTCCTCTCTCGTAAAGGATAATAATTAAGAGCCCCTTTTTATAAATTGTTAAGCGTGTTCAGCTAGAGCTTTATTCATGTTTATCATCACTTGACAATACCTTCATAATGTTTTTGTTAGTCAGTTATGCTTACACTTAAAGCACTCCACGGTTTTTCTTTTCTCTCATGACTGAAGGGGTTGATAGAGTCAGGTTGGAGCAAGCAAGCAAGCAGGAAAAAGCCCTTGTATTGTTCTCACTGATGGCCCAGGGAACTAGGCTCACACTCAAGTTGAGGAAGGACTGCCCACAAGGCCCATGAGGGTGGCATAGCTACAGTTTACCTTCAATTTGTATTACTTCTGGGACACTAGGTGGTTTTAGATAGAGTATATCCTGATTCCCCAGAAGTACGTACTCAGTAAGTTTACTAAATTAAGTGTTCCAAAGTATATATGGAAATACTGTGATCTAAGGAGACTTAGAGTGACTTCTCATGTCTCTGTGGAGCCGAGTGTGATGGGCTTAGGCCAATAATTACTTTCAGAGCTCACTTAACAGCTACTTTCCTTCAGGCATTTGAAGCAATTGTCATTATCATTGTTATTAAGGTGATGTTAAGTCATAGAAAGACAAGATTTCATTAGTGGTTGGGATGTTGGCTTGAAAACAGCTGAAGAGTTGGTCCAGCATGTTGGTATGATTGGTATAATATATCGAGAATCCTGCTATTTTTATAAGTTCCAGATATGCCAATTTAAGATGAAGAGAACTAAGATAAGGGAAAGTGGTATCTTAGTCCAGTGAGGTCATTAAAAATAATAAAATAGATTTGAAAAAATTAATAACTACAAGATACTTATTGATCATAATTCTAGAGATCAGAGGAGAAAGATCAAAATGCTGACATGTTTAGTGTCTGGTCATGTTTCTCATATGTGGTATCTTCTCTGCCCTCGAGTGTAGAGGGAGCATGCAGATTATGAGCACCCTATTTAGACAGGTTTCTGTTGTATTCATGATAGAGCACAGAGGAAGACAGAGCCCTTGTGACTCACTTTCTTCTTGCTGTGACACTAGGGCGACATTTCAACATAGGAGTTTTGGAGGAACAACAAACACTGGGATCAGAGTCAATGGCAAGGAAAGTCACTGAATAAATTATCTCTAAGTACTTTTTCCCTGAAACTATAATAATTCTACTTTCATCCCAAGAATTACCATATTTCTTCTTTCTGCCTCAATATGTTTCCCCTTTTCGCTATATTCTGAACAGTTATTTCAGCTGGTTGAGTCAGTGTGCTTCTAATTCAGAGAGGTGAGCAGGTCCCTGCGTGTCTCTGATGATTCACTGTTGGCCACAGGGATTGCTGGGCAGTGAAGAGGTTTGGCAGTCAGGAGGCCATTGAAGTGAACATTGTAAACTTCAGCACTGCCAGGAAGGGCTCCAGCCAAACTTCATAATGGTTGGGCCAAAAACTCAGCTAGTCCTTATTTCACCTGGGACTGCCTGCGTTGAGGGCCTCCCTCACTGACCAGCTGCCTTTTCTACAGAGGACAGGAGAGACATCTGCCCTGAAATCAGAGAAATGAAATAGGAAGGAGCACAAATAAGTCTGGGGAGTTTTCCCAAAGGATCCGTTAGTTTTTAATGCAAATTAAGTACTCATCACTGCTAAAGAGCTCCCATAGTCTTCCCTTTTCTTTGTGATCTTAGCCCACCTAATCACTGTGCTTTTGGGCAAGTGCTTCACCTGATCCAGCTCCCGAACAAGGCCATGGTGTGGCTGGTCCTGGTAGTGCTAAAGAGCCTTAGAATTCTTTGAAACCAAGCCTTGTAAATTATGGGGGTGAATGAAGCCACACTAATTCTCAAGTGGCAGAATGCGTTGCTTTGTTTCTGACTGGTTATTTCATCATTTTTATATCCAGAAAACTTTAAAAGCACGCCAACTTTGACACATTTTTATTAGTGAAGGATTTAGTCTTTATTTTCCTCTTATCTACCGCTCTGCTCTCATCTTTCAGCATCCACTGAATACACAAAACTCATTGTTTTCCCAATGTCTTGGGCTTTTTTTTCTCTCTAATATTTATGCTTTCGAAGAAATTGTTTCTTCCTGCTAACTCTCTTTCCTTCTCGGTAAATTAAGAAAACTGGTTGTAATGATTCCTTCAACTCCCCTTTCGTAACTTCCTTTGCTGTTTTGTCTTTTCTCAATACAGGGGACTGAACACAGTGCCTAACACATGCTTGGCAGGCACTCTACCACTGAGATATAAACTTTTTTTTTCCTTTTATAAGTGTTTAAGAGAGAGCCTCATTCTGCAGCCCAGGCTGGAGCTATCCTCTTGTTTTAGCCTACCGCATAGTCAGGATTGTACCATGGGGCCTGGGTGTGTGCTTGTATCATTCTGTAGACATTTCTACTGCTTATATTTATTATAATGCCATGGTTTTGGGGAGATTTTAGGGGAAAGTCTATGGGCACTATTCAGAACAAAATGGAAAAAGATGGGAATTCTTCAGAACAGAAGCTGAGTCACTTGCCTGAACTTAAGGATGAGCTTCTATGAAGACAGACAGGCAGATGTTGAGGAGGTGAAGCGGGTAAGTGGAGGAGCTGCAGGCAGGACTCAGGGCTGGTACAAAAGCAGCAGCGGGCAGTTTTTTTGTTAATTCCTCAACAAACTTCAGCTATAAATTTCATCTCTGACAATGTTCAAGTGTGCTCTCTGGTTTGGAATCAAATAAAAACTATCAGTGAATCAGTTATAAAAATAATTTCATTAACCTATCAATTTATACCTTAAAACATAGACTCAGAGGATAGTCCTTTAGATAAAAATATGAGTGCTAGATGGAACAGTAAAGACTTCTGTCTTCAATCCAAGATGAAAGAACTCAGTGAATTGCCCAAGAAAAAATGACTAGACCTAGGTCTCTGATTTAAAACTAAAGATCTTAGCATAACATCTAGGTTCTGTTTTAATGATGATTTATTACATGTAATTCTGTATAGATGTAATTCTAAAAAAAAAAAAACAAACAAACCCAAAAAACGAAAAGCAAAAACAGTCAAGGTGTAGGTGTTACCTTCATTATTTTAAAATGAATTATTTTTATTTTTTCACTTTCCTATTTTTAAAGTGGAATTTTTGCAAGAGTGTGCAGTGTTGTTAGCATATGTGCTTGGTACAGTGAGTCTGTGGATGTGTGCATTCAGGTGCACATGTATGTGGGCTTGCATGTGAAGGTCAAAGGCCAGCATGTATGTCTTTTCTTGACAGATCTTTACCTATTTTTTCACTTAAAGTTTTAATATTTTTGGAAATTTTTATACATGAGTACTGGTACATCATTTCCATCCATCGTTCTGCTCTTGGCTCTTCATGTGTTCCCTAACTCCAGCTCAAATCCATGACCTCGTCTTTTAAAATTGTTATTGTTACATATGTATGTATGCAACCTACTGAGTCCTTTTGGTGTTGCTTGCATGTATATGTGTTTAGGATGATCACTTGATAGTGAATAACCTAACAGAGGGCTCACTCTAGATTTTCCTTCCCTTCCTTGCAGTTGTTAGCGTCTTGGAGCTCTTTATCTAGAAGCAGGCCTTGTCGAGTTGCTCCAATCCCTACTGGCCTGTCTCCGGTCTTGTGATTGTGGAAGTCTTGCTTAGATGACCATATTTTTGATTTCATGAGTATAGCTTTCAAGTTACATGTGAAGAACACGATCTCACAATATGTGTCTTAGGTTTCTGGGTCTTACAGTCTTTCAGCCTTGCTTTTCTGGGATTCTTTTTTTCTGATCATTAGGTATAAAGGTCGTGTTGCCAATGGATCAGTTGGGGCTGGGAATGCAGTGGTCAAGTTGTTTGTGCATTTTAACTAGCTCTGAATGTTTGGAATGGTCTCTCCATCTACTTCAAAAAGAAGTTGAGAGCTATGCCTTTCAGTGTATACTTTTTGTAAGTATTTTGAATGCTGTTATAAATGATACTGTCTTAGAAAACTGGCAGTAGTAACTTCTCTTCTAGGTGATGGCCATTCCAGCCACAGATAGCCATGGGGATGTAACTACATGTTATGAGATACTTGCTCAGCCATGCTCATTGCTGCTATATTTACAATAGTCAGGAAATGGAAAACAGCCTAGATGTCCTGACAAATGGATAACTGGTAAATGGATAATGAAATGTGATATGTATGTATGATGAACTTTTTTTATTCAGCTGTAAAGAGAATGGATTAATAATGAAATCATAAAATTTTCCAGTAAATTGAAATTATTATTATGAATGAGGTAACCCAGATCCAGAAAGATAAGAACTCTGTGCTGTCCCTTATTTGGGTGTAACATGAGGGTCCTGCTTGTTAGGGTTTCTGTCCCGCCTGGTACCCTGCAGTCGGCAAACCCCAAAGAAAATCATACAGAGAGTCTACATTAGGTTATAAATTGATTGGCCCATTAACTCAATCTTCTTACTAGCTCTTGTAACTTATATTAACCCATTGTTCTTATCTATGTTGGCCGGTACCTTTTCTCAGTCAGGAAGCTCACATCCTGGTGGACTGGCAGGAATGCGAGAAGAACTTCCTTCTTCCCTGTTCTCCTTGAGCCACCTCTACTTTCTGTCTGGTTTTCCTGCCTATACTTCCTGCCTGGCCAATCAGCGTTTACTTAAAACATGATTGACAGAATACAGACAATTCTCCCACACCATTTGGGGATTCTAGCTCAAAATTTCTTTTTCTGAGACAATGTTTCTGTGTGTAACAGCCCTAGCTGTTGGACCTTGCTTTATAGACCAGGCTGACCCTGAACTCACAGAGATCCGCCTGCCTCTGCCTCCTGAGTGCTGGGATTAAAGACAGTCTTTCAATGTGAGTATATAATTTGTAGTAATTGCAGAAGTCAGGAAAGTAGAAAGGCACCATGGGAAGAGGGTAAGAGAAGGAGCCCCAGGGAAAGCAATAATGACAGAGTTGCTCTGAAGGGGGAAATGGAAAAAAAAATGAGGTGATTTTTAACTGGAGGGGAGAGAGAGCAACACATAGAGAGGGAACAAGGAAAGATAAATAGTGGTAAAGATGATTAGAAAAGCTACATTGAAACATTATTTTATAATCTTACCTAAAATACTTATTTAATAACCATGTTTGTGCATGTACACATGTGTTTGCTCACATTTGATCATATATGCATATCTTTCTCTATCTATTGAGACAATAGATAGATTTCTCACTGATGTTGAAACCTACTCATTTATCTAGGCTAACTGATCCATGAACTTCAAGCATCTGCCCCTGTCTGCCCCTACACTAGGTGCTTTCTTTCACAGGTATTCATCATGCCTGCCACTTGGCTTTTTTTATGTGGTTCTAAGAGGAATCCAAACTCAAGTCCTCATGATTGTGCAGTACGCTGTTTACTGCCTGAGCCATCTTCCCATCCCATTAAAAGTCAATTATTTGTTATATACTAGACCTTTTCTTATAAAGGAATACACAAGATATCTTTTGAAGCTGAAAACTGTCACTTTACAGTTTAATCAGCTTTGGGAGGAATTGCTGAGAGCTATCTTCAGCTACATGATAGAGCAGAGGTGCAGGCTACCACAGGAGCTGGCTTTGGAGGCTATCCAGAAGAAATAGAGTAGAGACTCTTGTGTCTAGTGGGACTGTAAGGTTGAGTTTAGCCATGAGGGCTTGTCTGAATGTCTGAATGTTGCTCTCAGTTTCATTTCCTTGTGAAAGGGGCTTCCGTGGTTAGTAGAGATTAGGGCTGTGGGGGCGATGGAAGAACAAAATGGAACTGTGAAATGATCATAAAGGCCGACGAGAAACAAACTGACCTGGGGAAAGGAGGAAGACCTGGACAGTTAAGGGAGCTACTGAAGACTAAGAACCATGTGTTTAATTCGAGTCCAGACAGAATATTTATGTTTTGCTCTGGTCACCATAACCTACATAAGTGTGGACAGTTTTCAAGCAAACTTAATTTAATTAGATTTGGGCTTTTGCCGAATGAGTATAAAGAAAGAAGACCAAAAAAAAATGTTGTGAGTCCATGCAAAGGGAGGAATCTAATAATGACAAATTCAGTGACTCGGTTATCTTCATGCCCTAGAGATTTCCCAGTTCAGAATCCACCTTAGGTGGACACATGGTAGACTGACTATGGAGACTCTGGAATGGATGGCATTTAATTGATAGGGTATTATTGTCCTTATGTTTGCCATTTTATCCTTGGAGTAGAGAGGCACTAGGAGTGATATTAAAGATATAGGATATGAATTCTACTCTAACTGATGCAACTTACTAATTTAATGTATGGAGAAATATGACGAAATAGTGAGCTCAATCCTTTTGTGTTTAGATGTTTTATTTTGCCACTATTTATGACTTTATCATTTTTCCATCTCTTAACCATAAGCAAAGACAGATTTATCCCTGGTTGATAAGCCAAAGTGAAATAAAAATAGACATGAAGGGCCTATGTAGGCTGGGCTTTAAGCTTTCTTTTAAAAATACATTTCTGCATTTGCCTTTTCATTTGGTTTATCATCCTGAATTGAAACTGTCTCCTAGTGTTGAATAGAGATTTGCAATCTCCTATTTTTAAAAGGCTTTGCTTACAGATAAAATTCAATCTTCTTCTCTGTACCAAGATGTATTACATCTGACAGGTCTTTCACGTTAAGAGCTGAATATGGAATCCCAGGCTGAAGCTGCGATTTATGTTGTCCATAAAACTTAAGGCCTTCACCAGCAAAGGAAAAAAAAATCAATCAAGAACTGCTGTAAACAGACCAACCCGACCCCCCATCTGTTGGACTTTAGTGCTTTTCCCAGAGAGAAGCATGCTCTTCAGTAACTCCCTCTGATGTTAACAGGAGGCTATACACAGGGTCACAGCCAGCTTCCTCTGGAGTAGGTGGGTATAGGCGTTCACACAGGTGGGATGGCTTCAGAGTTGTCAAGAACAGCTTAGTATGTCAAAAGGTGGCCCCCCCATCAGATGGATAGCATCTGAAATTTCATAGTTAGAACATTGTTTTTCTAATTTCAGCACGTCATAATTTTTGCTTCACTAAAAGAAAATTTAACCTTTGTCATTTAGTGACAGATTGAGATATTAAATAATGGAGTATCCATGTGGGTGACCACAGTGATGACAGAAAACTTTGGTGTCTAGAGATACCAAATGTATAGGTTGGTGGGTGGCAAAGGCAACAGATGGGTCTGTCAGAGCCTCAGACATCAAGATGGGTTTAGAATTTTGGAGCCTGAAGGAGTCTGTGTGTGAATTAGCCTGGGCTAGAATTCTGTTTAGGCTCAAGGTATTCTCTAGTGACTAAGAGAAGGAGCATATGGATAATGATGGAGGTACAAGGCCAGCGATCAAGTTTGCGGCATATGGTAGCCCTATAATAGGGGCCTTCATCAATTTATTCTCTAATCAAACAAGTGTATATTGAACATCTATCATTTTCAGTCATCAAAAAAAGCACTGGGACTAGCAGTAATTATTATTCGGTATGCCTGACATCATAACATAATATGTAGTTTACATTGGGAAAGTGCCTGGATGGGTATCATGAGTACCACTAGGAAGAAGAGAGATGGCTTTGTGGGTAATGAATGACATAGAATTATCAAAACATCTTTAAAGATAAAAGGTATGCTAACTAATGTGCTAGGTATTCAGGGACACAAGGTTCATTGGGAGACAGGTTCTCCCAGTGTCACTGATCTGTAGCTAGATTTTACAAATGAGAGATATGTTAGACAGCAAAGTGAGGGAACTACTCAGTAGATAGTAAATGTTGAGCCATGAGGAGTTGTTTAGCAATATCATATATATTAGGCAGAAAGAGAAGCTTAGAGGTACTAAATGTCAGTCAAAGAAGAAGCTGGAGCACAGGGCATATTTGCGGGAAAGTTAGTGACAGTTCTAGAGACTTAAAGTTAATTAAGAATGTGGTGTGGTAAGCAGGTAAGGGAGTCACTGGAGATTATTTAACTAGATAATAGGATAAGATTAGCATTCTGCAGCCAGGCGGTGGTGGCGCACGCCTTTAATCCCAGCACTCGGGAGGCAGAGGCAGGTGGATCTTTGTGAGTTCAAGACCAGCCTGGTCTACAAGAGCTAGTTCCAGCGCAGGCTCCAAAGCCACAGAGGAACCCTGTCTCGAAAAACCAAAAAAAAAAAAAAAAAAGATTAGCATTCTGTAGAAAAGTGGAAACTAGGTTACAGGACTTTGTTGTAGAGATAATTTTTTTGGTAATTAATGGAAGAAATGACAAATGTTTAACAGAAAGCAGTAGCAAAAGAAGTGGTAAAATGGAGTCGGGTATTTGAAGAGCCTTGAGAACTGTCCAGGCTTAGCGGGCTGAGAGAAAATGGGTAACTAAAGGAGGAGATTCCCAGGGTGTATGCTCTAGATAATGACATATTAGACACAATTTCCCATAATTGTATGGAAGGGGGCAGTTGGCACATCAAAGAAATCAGTTTGAAATGCTCATCAAGACATCCAGTTTTAAAGGTCTGGAAGAAAGTTTAATAGGTGTTTCAAACCTGAAGAATCCATATGTGGATTTGGAGTCATTGAACCTTTTAAGAGTTGAGATAGGCTGGAGAGATGGCTCAGCGGTTAAGAGCATTGCCTACTCTTCCAGAGGTTCTGAGTTCAATTCCCAGTAACCACATGGTGGCTCACAACCATCTGTAATGAGATCTGGCGCCCTCCTCTGGCATAGAGGCAGAATGTTGTATACATAATAAATAAATCTTTGCCGGGCAGTGGTGGCGCTCGCCTTTAATCCCAGCACTTGGGAGGCAGAGGCAGGCGGATCTCTGTGATTTCGAGATCAGCCTGGTCTACAAGAGCTAGTTCCAGGACAGGCTCCAAAGCTACAGAGAAACCCTGTCTCACAAAACCAAAAAAAAAAAAGAGTTGAGATAGTAGATCTGGATATGTTCTTCAGGGAAAACTGACTGAATGTTAAAATCAGACAGTTCAATGATGAGTTGGAAAATAGATGTTTTGGAAAAACTGGAAAAAAGCAGAGGTGGAAGAAAAATCCATAGAATCGATCATCCCTGCATCTTAGAAGCAAAGAATCTCTCAAAGGAGTACAGGGATAGAAAACAAAATTTGATATTGATGCAGTAGAATCTTATTCAGAGACAAGCAACTGGGCATGCAATGGCTGAGGGAGGGACAGAGGACTCTCTTCTAGCTGAATACCTATTGATTTTTGATGGATGGCTTCTAAGGAATGGATAGTCATATTTCTTAGTGGGTGGTCCTTTTGGTTGACCATGCTTGAGAAGATGGGTCATACCCATGCTTATATGGGCAGCACAAATAGACTCTGTGGGTTACACACACACACACACACACACACACACACACACACACACACATAATGGGGAGAGGTGGGGTGATTTGAAATGCATTGAAGAGGAAGAGTGGAGTGAATATTATCAAAATACATTCAATGCATATATAAATGTTTCAAAGAACAAATAAAATCATATTTAAAAGGTGTATAGTATACACACATGCCACAACATGGATTAAAACTGAAAAATTTATGTACCAGGCTTTTTCTTTTGGGCCACCAACCAGCTCCTTAATCATGACATCGAGATTTCTCATTATTTATGAATGCTCAGCCCAGCTTAGATTCATTTATGGCTTGCTCTTTTAACTTAAATTAACCTGTTTCTTTTTATCCACCTTTTGGCTCAGGGCTTTCTACCTTTTCTTTCTGTATGTCCTACTTTTCTTGTTTCTTCTGTGTCCACTGGCTGGCTGGATCCAGGTGTGTCCCTCTCTTCCTCCTTTGCTATCTTCTCCTTCTCTCTTTCTCCTTGAGCCTAGATTTCTCCTCCTCCTTATTCTCTCTGTCGGTCAGCCCTGCCTATACTTCTCCTCCATAGCTATTGGCTGTTCAGCATTTTATTAGCTCAAAGGTGCCTTGGGACAGCAAGGTGAGACAAATGCAACACATCTTTATACAATTAACCACACATCCTTACATCATTAAACAAATGCAGCATAAACAAATGTAACACACCTTTACATTGTTAAATATTCCACAATAAATTTATACCAAATCCATATTACATGATTCTGTCTATATTAATGCCCAGAACGGGCAGATGAAAATTGAAAGTGCATTAGTAATTTCTTACAGCTGTATAATGTGAAGGGAATAGGTTAATAGCTGAAAGCAAAATGTTCCATGTTGTCTATGGGGATGACTGAATGGATCATGAATATGTTAAAAATATTGATTTGTACCCTTGAAATGAGGGACTTTTTCATTATATGCTAATGTTCTCAGAAAACTGAAGGAAAAGAAGGTATGGGGAAAAATCACTTAGTGCAGTAGAGAGGTCTGTTAGGACAAAGGCAGAACCATCTCTGTCAGCATTTGGTAACATGAAGTAGTCATTTAAAGTACAGTAGAAATTTTTATGTTGGTAGAAGAGTGAGATATAGATGTCAGTTGTTCCAGGAGAGAAAATGTGATATAATCTTTCAAGACTCTTGTTTGAAAAGGGGTTTGAAGAGGGGGACCCTAAGGCATAAGGCAGAGTTTCCTCACAATGAGAAAAGCCTCACCATGTTGATACAGGAAGAGAACCAAGAGGATATGGAGGTTTTGAGGATGAGTGAGACTACAGAGGAATCGCTACTGAATGGAAGGGGAAGGGACTCGTGGTTCAGGTAAGTGGAATGAGGGAGGCATAAACCATGGGAGGAAGGACAAAACTGCAGTACCTGTACCTGAAAAGGAGCATGCTTCAGGGAGTGCCCTGTAGCTCCAATTTTCTCACTGAGTTAGGAAGCAAATCAGTTAGGGTTGAGTGGGATTTGACCTGGTAGACAGTTGAGGGAGGAAGGGAGAATTTTTAATAGTGAAGGAAGTGGAGGAGAGAGATTATTAGAAACATGCTAGACTGATGGACAACTAGAAACCAAGGAGTTTTAATTGAAGACTGAAAATTAATAATGACTCTTTTTGTGGGAGTATGACTTTTTGAAATCTCTCTCTTTCTCTCTCTCTCTCTCTCTCTCTCTCTCTCTCTCTCTGTGTGTGTGTGTGTGTTAGAACAATTCTCAGGAAATTAGAAAAGATTAAATGCTGGAATAGATTCACCTTTAAAGATTTGTAGGACACAACATGCAATGAGAGCTAGAGAATTAAATACAAAGTTGTATTACTGACCCACATGGCAAGTGGTGTCAAAGGAGATCAAAGAGGAAAAGTGGTGTAGGATAGTCCTTCTGTATTTCTGTGCTTTCATTGGTTAAATAAAGAGACTGCCTTGGCCCGTAGGATAGGGCAGCCCTTAGGTGGGCAGAGTAGACAGAATAGAAGGCTGGGGAGAAGGGAAGTGTGCCAGATGCCATGAAGATTAAATGCTGGAATAGATTCACCTTTAAAGATTTGTAGGACACAACATGCAATGAGAGCCAGAGAATCAAATACAAAGCTGTATTACTGACCCACATGGCAAGTGGTGTCAAAGGAGATCAAAGAGGAAAAGCTGGCAGCATAGTGATCTACAGGTGGAGGAAATGGTTGTTTAAACATCATCAAGGCAATAGAGCTATTTTGCTTAATGAGTCATTTTATACACAACTCCCAAAGGGAATAAAGTTTCCTTGGTGGAGACAGGAAAAGTGGTCTGAAGATATACCCCTTACCTTGGCTTTTCCGTCCTGCAACTTCCTAAGTTGCTTCACAGAGTCCGAGGGATATTTGCATAAAATATAAAAGCAACTGGTCTCTAGAAGATATAATAAGGTGGTATAAAAACAATATATGGAGGAAGGGGTGCTGGAGAGATGGCTTAGTGGTTATGCATTGGTTGCTCTCCCAGAGAACTCAAGTTTAATTCCCAGCAAAGACATGGTGGCTCACAAAGTCTGTCACCCCTCTCTGGTGTTGCAATGCCCTGTTCTGGCCTCCTTGGGCACTGCACATGCATAGTGCACACACATGCTGACAAAACACCCGTACACATAAAAATAAAATAATTTAAAAATATATGAGACTGCACAGCTGATACTAACCAATGAGATGAAGGTAGGGAAGAAGGAGATGAGAATAAAAAGAAGAAAAGATAAGAGATGATACAACAAAGGGAAGAAGAAAAAGGAAGGAGACGAAGAAGGAAAATAAGGAGAGATGGCATTGTGCACGCAATTTGTACTAGGTCTTGGCCTAAGTGTTTTACATTAATCTTCACAGTGCATTAAGAACACACGATCTCTATTTTTACACACAAAGGCACTGATAGAAAGAGAGGTGAGTCATCTGCCCCAGGTGTCTGGCTAGCCACCAGAGGACTCTGGAGAACAGCAGTGACATTTGAGGTGAATGAGCTACTGACAGAATCTTAGCGTTGGTCCGTAAATGGAAGCTGCAGAGGTGGCTCAGTCTTGAAATGAAATGATGCCAGCTTTGGAGAGGATGGAGAGCGGAGAGGTTTTGGAGCATGTTCGATCTGATAAGATTAAAAGGTTCAGTGAGTTACAGGGGCTCAAGAAAGCTCCAAGATTGCAGAGTTATTACAAGAATTTGGGTCCTAGAGAAATATCATATCTTGTAGAAATTTGGGACTAGAGTGAAGGATTTGGCTCCAGAGGGTAGGGAATTGTTAGTTGTCCTTAAATAACTTACAAGTACCAAGAGCTATTATAGTAAGTAGACATTCCTGTATTTGTTATAAGATGATCCTGCTATTCACATTTGAAGAGTGAAGAAACTGTAGATTTTGGAGATTACAAAAGCATTCAATAGGAATCGGGCCACGGTGAATTTTGCTGTAGACACATTGGTTTCGAAAATGCCAAAGAGCCGTTCTCCTGCACACACACAGCTGACAACAGGTGTTTGAGGCAAAAAAAGATTCAGTTCAGAGATAGAAGTTTCCTATTTCTACTCAAGAACCAAGCTTGGAGACAATGTCATGTGTTAGAAGGCAGTCAGAAAACAAGGAGTAATCTAAGAAGATAGGAGAATTTAAGAAGAAAACTTGTTCTTGGATGCAAAAGCTTACCATCTTAAAAAAACCCATCCAAACCCTTAGTTAAAAAACATTTTTCACGTAAACACAGTGTGTGTGTATGTACTTAAGGGTGTGGGTGACCCAGATGTTTCTGCAGACAATACATAACAGCTCATGATGTGCGCCTCCACTTTATATGTTCTTTCAAAAATACATGTTGCTTAGCAACCCACTCAATTTATTTCATAACTTAATTTTGAGTTAGATGCAGTGTTTGAAAACATTTCCCTACAGTTACCCTCAGAAATCCAGGGTGTCTAAGTGATGCCATGAGTTCTCAGGTTTGACTGGCTGGCTTAGAATAGTAGCAGATGTTAACAATTCTCAATCGACAACTTTCTACAACTCACAGAAAGAAATTCTATCAACAGCCCCATCGTCAAGGTTCTCTCTCTTTCTGTTTCCCTGACCCAATATTTGTTTTCTTCTCCCTTAATTTCCTGTTTTTCACTCAACTTTCCTTAGTCCCTTTGGTTTGGAAATTAATTCTTCCTGGGTTTGTTCTTCTTTTTATTGTTTTTTTCTAAATGAATTAAAATAATTTTAAAACTGACCTTTCCATGTCATTTTCAATCTTCCCTTGTGGTTGTTTTATGCCTAAGTATACTGCACCACAGTATGAGAATGAACATTTTATTGTGTGGTACATAGTTTTCATTATATAATAATTTAATTATATGACAAATGAAGTTGCAAAACTGATGTTACTCACAGCACCTCTCATGGTACTGCCAAATGCCCCGAGTTAACCTAACCCTACCAGGAATGAATCCTGGAGACCCAGAAACCATGGATCCTGGAATGCCAGATGAAGTTTGTCATCAATTCTAAAACCAGAGAATCATATTAAATAATATGACACATCTGTGTGTTAACTCTCACACCCCTCCTTGACATCTACATCCAATGGCTGCCTGTGAGTACACCGTATTATTATACTTTTGATATGGGCTCTATCAACAAAGCCTGGCAGTAAAATGACAGTCGTAAATTACCAGAGAATGTGTCTTGGAACTTTTTCCTTTTATAGTGATTATTTGAGGATTCTAAGAAGTATTGACTTTGGGTTTGGATTTGCTTCTGAATTAGAGAAACTGAGGTCTGTGAGTGAAAGTGGCTTAGATTCAGGTTGCCCAGCTCCCAGTGCAGGAGGCCAGGACTAGATTTCAGCGTTGGACTTGGATAACCTCAAAATTGAAACATCTGTCAGATCTCTCTGAGCTAATGTTTTCTCAAAAACGCTGGCTAAAATCTGTCAGTCATTGTAGAGAAACCAATTGGATAAAAAGTCTGGGGTGGGAGGACTTTGGAAAAACAATTTTGATTATGTTAACATGGTTAGCTGATGGGAAATTCTGTTGAATTACTGAACTGATTTTTCACTTAAGGCTTGAGCCAGTTTGGGATCATTTAAGATCACCAAGTCAAGTTGTTTCCATCATAGTTCTGTGGATTCTTCGCTAGCAGGTTTCATCGTCCACCAGAATAGTTAGCAACCACATCAGCTTTAAAAATTCTTGTCTCTGAACTCTACTCAAATATATTTTAACCATCTCAGAGATGCTTGTGATGGAAATATTGGAAATCTCTAGTTTAATAAGTGGCACAGAGAAACCTCGGTTCATTCACTTATAAAACAATAAAAATTTGGATTACAACCTCTTAACACTTAGCTTCTTTGTGGGAGACACAACACAGTAGGACTGGTATGCAGTGAACTCACAGTGTAGTGGCCCAAATTGCTAACACAGAATAAGGTAAATATCATGTGTTTAAAATGAAGTGACTTTATTGTAGGAATAGGTTACTGGAATGAGGAAGTAGAAATTAAGTTATATTTCTGAAAGAGGTAAAAATCCATTAGTCAGTTTGGTAAAGGCGAAGTTGCTCCTACATGATAGGCAGTAACAACTGCATGGGTAAAACTTGAAGAAATTTTCCATGGGAAGTTATGTGCGTTAGATCAGAGCACTTGTTGAAGGTGGAAGAAAATATCATTCATTGTAACATCAAACTGAAGATCTTATGACTAGTTACTAGGCAATGAAGAGACATGTTTAAATTTTAAGATGTTATTGACAAGACCAGCAATTAATTCTTAAAAAATAATCTGCAGTAAAATGCATGATGGCCTAAAGGGTCAAGCTGCATATGAGTTGGTGATTCAGGCCCAAACCTCTGTCATGCTTGGGATCCTCCATTTTCACCTGTAGAGAAACCAACATCAAAAACCCCAAAACAAATATCTGTTCCTTCCCTGCCTTGACAGTCATTGAATCAGTGAGATAGATTCCATGAGGTCATAGTGCTTGCCATGAAGATGGTCCTGAGCCACGGTGAGTGCTAACATAGCTGCTTTGTATGACATGTGCAGTGTAATAGAACCAGGAGATTCTTATATTGTTAATAAGATCCAGTACTCAGTGGCAATCCCAGCACTCAGGAGGCAGAGTCCGACAGAGCTCTATGAGTTTGAGGCAAGCTTGGTCAACACAGAGAAATGTAGGTTTTCTAGGTTTGCATCGTGAGATCCTGTCTCAAGAAAATTATATAAGAAGAAAAAAAAACCATAGTGACAGCATTTATATTTTTTGAAGGAATTTGAAGAGGAGTGGGCTCTGATTCTGATTTTAGCTGCTGCTTCAACAAAGGTTAATAAGAGTGGTCTTGGTAGACAATATCGTCTCAAGTCAGTAATTAATGGCTCTGTCTTACTGAGAACATTTTAATTTCTGTCCTTTTAGTATACTTTGATTTTTTTTCTCAACTTATCTTCTGCCTCCCCTTTTTTTTCTTTCCAATTTTCTCCTTTTTTTCTCCTGAATCTTCAACCTCTGCTTTAGGTCTGCTCACAATGGTCACCATGACCCTTTTTTTTTCTTGGGAAAAGAGAGGGTGCAGTAACTTGTTAATTATTTTTGGAGTGAATAACTTTTCTTTTTAGTTAACTATCTCAAAAATCTCAATGTCTCCCCAAGTGCCTTGCCCACTGCTAGAAAATAGTAAGTTAGTACTCCTTATTATTATTATGAGAGAAATTAAAATGCAAATTCAAGCATGACTGTATCTTTAGCAATGGAGATAGACTCAATTTTTTGGAACACGCATCTTTTCAAATATATGATTCTACTTTTTATAAAGTACCATAATACTATAAATGTATGTCCTGGCCTTTGAATTAAAAACATGTTTGCCATACTCAAGAAAGCTAAATACATATCTATACCCAATAGGTAATACATATTGAAGAGATAAGTATCTTTGGATTTTTACACATTTCTTTAGGAAAAAGCCGAGAGAGAGAGAGAGAGAGAGAGAGAGAGAGAGAGAGAGAGAGAGAGAGAGAGAGCTTTCAGTGGCAGGAAACAGGCGGTAATAGGTAGAGATTTGGCAGGTTATTTTTTTAAGGTTCTCTGAAACAATTTTCATTGGCAGGCCCCAGTAAAACTATTAGAGACATTAAACGAAGGTATTGTTTTGAGGTTTGGGTTTTTTTTTTTTGGCTCAATTTCCCCATTATTTAAGGGAAAATAATTGTATTTTTACATGGAAGAGAGAAGATTTCATGCCAGTGAACTTGAACCCTCCTCCATGGCACACTACAGACAAACAGGCTGGGGAACTAAGAAACTGTAGACCCTGCAAATTCCGAGGTGCCAAGTGCAGTGTTGGATCGAAACAAGATTCTTTTCTTTCTTCCTTTTTTTGCTCTTTCTGGCTAAAAAGCAATAAGAACTTTCTGAAAATTCCTCTAATAAATAATACAACTGCCTTTTTATATCTGGCAAGGAAGCTGTTCTAGAAAGTCTTCTCAGAAGAGGAAAGCATTGATCTGGGACACCCAATCTTTTTAGCCTAAAAATAAACCTGGGTTCTAAGAATGTGTGTGTGTGTGTGTGTGTGTGTGTGTGTGTGTGTGTGTGTGTGTGTGTAGGAGAGGCAAATAGAAATGCTGAATGTAAAAGATACTAAGCTAATAATCCTGGAGTTGGAAATGCTATGTCTTTTTATTTTATTTTTTTAAATAAAGAATGAGGCCAAACAGAGGACTCAAGAGGACTCATCTGCCCATCTGTTTACCTTGTCAAGAGTGTCTTTGGGAGAAGGGCCAGGTTAAAAATCTAGGATGAACTCATTCGTCTTTTCTCCTGTATGCTGTTATTTTCTGCTAATTATTGTTTCTTGGCCCCACATTTCATTCCAAATGCAGACAGAGCTAGAACAGTAGAAGACAACCCTAAATCCTAAATCCTAAAGCCTAAATCCGACCCCAGGACACCTCTTATACAGAAAACTATGGCCCTAAACCTTCACCACAGGCCCACTGCCTTCATCTTTACATCTTAGCCTTTCGTCTGTGAAGCTGTACAATGAAGAGCAGGCAGTACAACCCTAATCTATCCATTGCTTTATGTTTAAAAAAGAGAGAGCCGCTCTTCTAAAACAATGCACTTTCTTGGCTTTTGAAAACAATGAATGCTTCTATCTTCTGTCCGTCTTTCCTTTCCTATTTTCTTCCCTCCTCCCGCAGTATCTGAAAAGAAGTTTAGATCACATTGTGAAAATACATTTCACTGGATTTTAAGTCAATATGAAGTAGCATTTTCTGGTGTATTTGATGAGACTGGATTAAGCAGTTGTTTTCTGTGTATTTGATGTTCTGTCATGTGCTCACTCTACATGATCTCATCTCATCTGTCAATTTTAGGAATTTGTCACTAGGATTACCCTTTCTATAGGCTTTTATTGTGTTTTGTTTATTGTTTGGGGTATGGAGGGTGTCTGTGGGGATGGGAGGACATGTTCCGAGGCAGGCATGTGGAGGTTGTAGGATAACTTGAAGGAGCTGGTTCTCTCCTTCCACTGTGTCAGCCCTGGGGAACAAACTCAGGTCAACAGACTTGGCAGCAGGTACCTTTACCATGGAATAATCTCACTGCCTCCTTGATCATACTAACTATTTAAAATTATTTCATGTTCACTTCTAAGAAAAGAATCATGATCATTTAACTAATCAGAAAACTGATAATTAGATATTATATAATGCCCCCAGTCATTAAAGAAGAAAATGGCAAAGCCCAGAAAGACCTAGGCCATTTAAATTCAGAGCTAAAATATTGGTCACCACTCATGTCATGCCCTTAGAAATCTAAACATTTTAGGATTTCTTTTTAGATTGGAATAAAAAAAAACTGCATTTGTAATAAGTCAAGGGAGGTATCTTTTTCATCTGATTTTTTCCCAGGAGGTGAGTCTTAAAAAACTTGTTTTTCAGCCGGGCAGTGGTGGCGCACGCCTTTAATCCCAGCACTCGGGAGGCAGAGGCAGGCGGATCTCTGTGAGTTCGAGACCAGCCTGGTCTACAAGAGCTAGTTCCAGGACAGGCTCCAAAGCCACAGAGAAACCCTGTCTCGAAAAACCAAAAAAAAAAAAAAAAAAAAGAAAACCTTATTTTTCATAAAACTGAGTAAATTTTCACTGTACTGGAGATTAGTCCTTTTGTTGATGGAATCAGACTCATCTGAGCATATGTAGCAGAACCTGGAAAGGTGTCAGAGGACCATAATGGAAGGACAGTTTTACATCGGAGCCAGCTCAAATGGTTCACTAATTCCTAGAAATGCCTTTTGAAGCTGTAACCAAATCAACATTGTTTTTCCCACAAACAAATGTAGACAAATTTGTGAAGTAGGAAGATTTCCTATCCCCAGAATTTCCTTTTCATTACGAATGCTTCATTTTACTGGGAAGAACCTAAGTTACCTTTTCTTCTAGAAGAATGGATCTGAGTGATTCTAGAAGACAAAACCTTGCCTTAAAAAAGTAGATATTGCTGGTCATGGCGGTGCACACCCTTAATTTCAGCACTTAGGATCAGAGGCAGAAGCAGACAGATCTCTGAATTTGAGGTCAACTTGGTCTACATAGTGAGCTCCAGACCAACTGGAACAACATGAGAAACTGTATCAGAAAAAATAAGTCCAAAGAAGGTATGATTGCTATAATTCTATGCTGATTGGCTTGTTCAATGCTAATAATTGACATGGATAATTGATTATGCATTTGGTTGAGTTAAACATCTCATGTGAATAAGAAAATGGTAAAATGCCAGCAAGTCTAGATTCAAAAATAATGTATCTAATCATATAAATTATTCTGTGTTGTATAGAGAGTAAACAATAGAAATAAATACCAAATGTCAGAAATAAGAATCTCCAAGGATTTAGAATGTGTGAATAAATATTAAAAAATTCTCTTGAGTATTCTAAATTGTTGATGATATGCATGTAGAATTTTTATGACAGAAAGAGAAGGAGCTATATAGGAAGGACAACAGAAGTCAAGGTACAAAATTACTCAACAGCATAGTTGTGTTTGAGAGGTTGACTATAAACCATTTGATGTTTTTGGAAGCAGAAGCATGAGTGAGAGAGGGACAAGGGATATGGCTGTAAGCAAGACCCTACCTGGTCAGATTCAAGGCTTAGCTGTATCATTTCTGCAGGAACCTATTGATTGCCTGAGGAAGAGTAAACCATGGGCAAGAAGACAGGAGATCGCTACTATACACCGGATAAGGGACAAGTATATCAGTGACATTGGAGTGACAGGGATGGAGATGACATCAATGAATAGGTAAAGTAGGTGAGCTTCAGTCAGGGAGTCTAGATTAGTGGTGATAATAAATGTGAAAGGGAAAATGTGGCACCCATGTTGGAAAGAAAATTGCATTAGATGTAGTGAGTGGCTCATGCCTGTAATTCCAGTACTGGGGAGCAAGGCAGAAGGAATGCTATTATGATTAGACCAGTCTGGGTTAGAGAGTGGGGTCCTGTCTCAATACCAAAACAAAAGTTAAAACAGTGAAAAAATTACTTTTGGTTAATCCTTTCATCATGACATTCTGGAATCATATACAAGAGCATTTTCTTACCTCTAATATGGAAAGAACCATGGCTATGGCACTGTTTCCCCCTCCCCCACCACAAGAAATACAATCACAGGGTGGTTAAAAGACTTGGCTCACGTACTGGTCTGAAAAATGCCTTGATTTTATGGTGTATTATGTTTTCTCATATACACATAAAAAGTGTATTAGACCTCACTCGATTAAAAATTAGCAAAGAGAGCTACTGTTTCCTCTGTCTTTGTTAGGTGCACACACAGTACGTTAAGTAACATGCCATTTTGCTCACATCATTCGGGACTTAGTTATTATTTTGTATGACAGATGTATCAAAGTCACAGAGCTCAACGTGGCGGAGCGGGACTGTGAATCCTATCTGACTGAACCCAGATCCATGCTCGAAGACACATACTTCAGTATAGAGCCCAATTCTCTCATTTTCTTGTAAGTGGCTAGATATATAAGTATTTAGGATTTATGGGTTCGAGGGCCACATAAAGCATTATCTCTAGCATTTTTCTTCATGTTTCTTTTTTATATATAACTCTAAAGAATATAAAACTCAACATTAGTTTATAGTCTATACAAAAGGTAGCCACAGGCTGCATTTGGATTGTAGATTTCACTCTCCTTGTCAAGACAAACACACACACACACACACACACACACACACACACACACGACAGACACACACACATCATACACACACAACTCTCTTTTAGAATACACTGGTGGTGAAAGGGTATGTGGCATAAAAAGAGAAAAATGGAGAAATAGCTTAGTTGTAGGTTTCCAGGGGAAAGGGAAATCCAGCTGGAATCGAATACCCATGGTAAACACAGCGAGACCGCAAGAGCCTGAGTCATCACAAGGCCGTAGTCTGTGTATAATCGCTCAGCCAGCAAATGATCCTCAGATGGCTTCCCAATACTAAATTCAGGCAGAAGAGATGAAAGGGCTGAAGAAGGAAATACACTCACTCGTAGAGTGTGGACCCAGACCTTCTAGAAAAGGAAATAGAAAGAATGACTAGAAGGTGGGACTTTCTGGGGTCAAACTCTCAGAGGAGACACAAGTCAGGAAGAGGGGAGCGAATGGTCAGACTGCTGGAGTTGCCTCTGTGTATGCCTGCAGAATCCTGACCTCCATAATTCGTATAATGCTCAGGTGGTTAGAGTTGTTCTGGTGGCTACCAGGCTCTAGAAAGGCTCTGGGAGAGTTGGGGTTTACCAATGACAGCGCAAAAGGCCAATAGATATTTTCCCTTCCACCAAGTAGCATGGGTACTAAATCTCTCCATGGACTTCATGAACCTATAAAAAGTGTGCCGGAGGGTCCTCTGTCCCTTAATGACAGTGACAAATGAATGTCTGTTGTTGGTTCAAGACACTTTCGGGAGGTTGTAAGATCTATCAGAAAGCCCCCAACAAGCTTTGAGTACCATGGCTTGTGTTTTTCATCTCCTTATGCCCCAAAGAACTTGTGCCTGTGTTTCTGAATGATGAGTATCTTCTTAGATACCCAATTTCTCACCTTTGCACAAATTGTTCCAGCAAAGGGGGTCAAATGTAGCTGCAAAATGACGACTTTCTGTGTTACAGTCCATAATATTACACTGGAACTATTGTAACCTCCTTTAAGGACTTATTGTTAAGAAACAAACTACCTATAATTAGGCAAGATGTACTGTGTTTAGAGAGAGGTGTCTACAGCCACCCATTCACTGTGGTAAGTATTGTTCTGGAGGGCACAGTGTGCTAAGTGCTTATCAAGGACTGTGACCAAATGCAGACATTGGTGTTGACATCAAAGAAACTCTCCTGGAAAGCGATGATATATACACTAACTTTAAAAGAAAAACCAAAATCTCCACAAAAGCAAAAACCTTATCTTTCTATCTATCGATTTATTTATTATTTAACAGTATTTGTGTATGTTTGTGCATGTGCTCATGCACTCACGTGTGTGTGGTGGATGTGCATATTCTAGGGGGCACCAAAGGGCAATTTGTGTGAATTGGTTCTCTCTTTCTGTTGTGTAGGTTCTGGGGACTGAGGTCAAATCATTAGGATCGGTGCCAAGTACCTTTACCTGGTGATCCATCCTTCCAGTCCCACACTAACTTTTGACAAACAAACAGTTAGAAGAAAAACCTTCCCAAACACCATCGATCTAGACATAGGACACATGTGCTTGGTTTTATTGAATCAGGAGTGAACAGAGCATAGGAATTGAGTTGTAGGATGGGGTGTAGAGGGAATAATGACCAGGGATGAAGCTAAACAGGTAGCTTGGGCTCAGATACTGCAAGTCCTTGATGTTTAAAGTCATTTAATTTTGTTCCAACACTCTCAGAAATATTTTAAGAATAAAAATGAGTTGATTGTATCTCCATGAATGAAATAGAGGAGCATAGGCAACAGCTGGAAATGGGCCAGAAACAAACTTGTGGAGGTAGGTATGAAAGTTTAAAACAGTAGAGTGGATGGCTGGGGGTAGAAATTCTAGATTTGCTCAGAATGGAGAATTTACTGGATTTGGTGTCTGGACGTGGAACTGATAAAGAAGCAAAGAGTTTAGGACCATTCTCTTCTAGGACTTGGAATTAGGCATTCATGAGAGTGATGGTGGGGTGGGTCTTTGTGAGAGTAAGTATTTTGTTCACAGCCTCAGTGAGGTTTCACACCCTGTGGTGAGGAAGATGTGGTGTGGAACAGCTCTGTCCATAGCAGCAGGAACATAAGGAAGTGGCTGTTCACATGGTCTGGACTAGAAAAGCAGAGAGCGGGCTAGCACCAAAGGCTGGCATATCCTTCAAAGGCCTTTCCTTACTGACCTACTTCTGCCAGCCAGGCCCCGTCTCCTAAAGATTCCAAAGAGTTCCACAGGCTGGGGACTGAGTGTTCAACACATGAGCCCACTGGGGATAATTTAAATCATACCAGGGTTTAGTGGTAATGAGTGTCTCAGAGTGGTACAGCTAGTAATGACATGAGTTCTCAGTGGCTTTCCAGCAGAATTTATAAATGGCTACATGAGCATGGGGCCATTAATTCACAAATCCACTCTGGTGTTAGCCATATTAAATGGCCCTGTGTCCTCTGTAAGCTATTTTTTGACCCTATTCTCCTGTGTTTCATACTGTAAAAAATGGAGATCTCTATGCCTCTAACCTCACTCCTCATCCATAAGAGATCCCTCACCTCCTTCTCCATTAAGGATGCAGCCTAACACCAGAGGAATATTTCTTCTTAAAACCATCTCCATCCACTACCTCTTCCCCTCCTCCTCTAGTGCATGAGCATGACACGTGTTCTTCTGTGTCCAACATGTGAAGCCTGAGTCAGGGCTTTGGGCTCATATGATTTACTGAGAGGTTCTTTTTACCACACAGCCGTGAAGGCAACAGGATCAGCCATGGCAAGGGCCCAAGCAAGGATGCAATTTCACTTGGGGTCTAACCTCGCCAATCTCTGTGAGTTCAGAAGCATGAGTTGCAACATAGATTGAGCCTAAGTCTGGGGCAAAGAGATCGGCTTTTTGTACCCTCTTGTTAGTGAGTCATTGGCTACAAGCTGCTTCTGGGAGGAGGCAAACATCTCCCATGTTCCAGTTGCTAGCTGCTTGGCTCAGGGAATCCGACAAAGACAGCACAAAGTTAGTAATTGGCACTGAGAGCAACTAGGGATAGGGGCCTCTGGGTGTGTTGTGTACCAGCATTTCCCACCTGCGTGGGGTGGGTCTCGCTTCCTGGCTTCTGTGTCTTCTCAATTATCTCTGTTCTTTTATTGTTTCTCATCACCAGGCTTCCTGGCTTCTTTCTCCCCAGGCAATGCCGTCATGCCTAAGTCTATGAGAGCAACTTTCCATCCTCCCCTCCACCCTGGTTTATCTCTCTTTCCCCTCCTCAGCATCTTCCTTCAAGGTCAAGATTCTCATCTATGCCAGCCACTTCCATCAGCATGCCCTCCGCCACCCCACTACTCTCTAACCAACTTCAGTCTGGTTTTTGTCTCAACGGTTGTTCCAAAATTACTTAAGTTGAAGCTACCAATCTTCTCCTTACTTCTACTCCCGATAGACACTTTTCTGTTCTTCTTTTATTTCGACTGCCAGGAACATTTGGAATAATCTTCTTCCTCGACACTGAAGAAGCCAACACTGCTGGATATCTCCCTGCCTCCTCTTTAGTCAGCCTCAGGCCTCTCTGCCAACTTCTACCAACTCTTGAAAATTCACTGTTCCACAGCAATCATCCTGCGTCTTTTCTGTTCATCCCGTATACCTTCCTTTCAGCCAGACTGAGCTCTTTTACGTTTTTGAAAAGATTTCCCCTCTGTGTTTCATAATGCGTAATTCAAAAGTTGAAAACAGAAACAGAAAAATTAGCATTTCTTCTTTCTTGATTTTCAGATTACATCATTCAGAGATTTTTTTAAAGTCGATCTCTCTCTCCTCTCTGTCTCTCTCTGTTTCAATCTCTGCCTCTCCTATTTCCCTAAACATGTGCTGTGCTGAGCATCTAGTCACTAGGAAGGCAATGTTGACTACCTCATTCATTTCATACCTTCATTATAATTTAAATTTTAGTATTCTCTAAATCCGGAATATTTCAAGGATTCAGTACCATGTATATATTTCTCTAATACAGACTTCAAATTGTTCGACTCAGGGTTCTCAAACTGTCTCTAAATTTGGAACGTCTGTGTGACAGAGCTATTCCAATAAAACTCCAGGAGAAATGTTTTTAACTAAATCTCACTGTGCAGTCGGGGCTGGCCATGAACTCAGATGTTCCTGACTCAGCTTCCTGGGCACTGGCAAGCAGTGCCACCACATCCATCTTAAGGAATCATTATGAACCTCACTTTCTCACTCTGCCTCGTCTAATCAGTTACCAATTTCAATTGGTTCTGTTTTATAAATACCCCTCAAAACCAATCACAACCATTTCGCCATCTACATTGCTTCACGTTTTGCATCTTTGAACTCATTCTCTACATTTTTCTTGAGTAGTCTCTCTAAAAAGCAATCTCAATTCTGTTTTATGATCATCGGTGTTTTGCCTGCATGTATGTCTATGTGAGGGTGTTAGAGCCTCGGAGGCAGAGTTACAAAGAGGTGTGAGCTGCCGTGTGTGCTGGGAATTGAATCTAGGTCCTCTGGAAGAGCAGCCAGTACTCTTAACCACTGAGTCAGATCTCCAGCCCTCTAAAACAATAAACATTGTAACATGACTTGCAAGACCTCCGGGACCTTAGGGCTGTCAGTCATTTTAGCATCACCCTTTCCAGTTCCCCACAACTCTTATCTGCTAATTCCTCTTCATCCCAGGTCTTCATACAATGGCTACCTCTTCTTCCCTTGGCACTTCCTACTATAAGACACCCCTTTTCATTTGCTAGGTCAATCCCATGAAAACATCACTAGTCCCCCAAAACCCTATTTAGATGTTCCTGCTCTTGGCATCCTACAGAATTGGTTACTTTTCCTGGTGGAGCACCTGCTAAACCCTCTTTCTTATTGTCTCTGTTGTCAGGGCCCAAGTTCTATAAAGGCAGACATGCTGGCTGGGCTTGTTCAGCGTTGGATCTCAGCTAGTGAGCATAATGCCTCATATGCCATAGTTCAACAAATTCTTTCTGAATTAAGTGTGCTGCTTGATTTATAAGGTTAATGTGTAAATTGGTTTTGGTTATTGGTTTTCTTACAGAGCTCGTTCGTTTCTGTTGTTCCAGTAAAAATGGAAGCTGAGAGTTTAATTTGCCATGTTCGTATTTTTAAAAACATCTGACTTCCAGGAAGTGTATATGTGTCTGTGCGTAATGGCATGTGTGATGTACTTATAGAATAATGATTTGCTAGAAAATAGGATTTGAGGAAACACTTTTTTAGATTCTCTACGGAGAGGAATGGGCTTCAGGAGGAGAACAAAACAACACTGAGAATAGCTACAATAACAAGTGACTGCAGGGGTTTTCACCATTAGCTGGAATGCATTGTCCATGCTCCGGTTACCCGCAAGGACTGTTTTTCCTGGGGGAAACTTCATAGTTTTAAGTCCAGCGTGAGGTCTGTGCAATTATACTGCCCATTCCTGCCCAGACCCAAAAGTTTATCAGTGTAGAGTGTTTTCGCCCTTAGTCACCATAGAAACAGTTGTCAAAGGCAGAACTTGGAGGTGTCTTTGCATGTACTTATCCTTTGTTGTCTACCAGAGGGATCAGGTCCTACTCTGAAAGTTCAAACTTTTTGAAATTTGACTGAATGCTGTTATTTTGAGGATATTTATAGTGGACAATATCTTTGTGCTGGGGAGTGGGAGAAAGGATGAAGCATTCTCCATTTTTCCTTTGAAGGTCGCTATACCATTAGTGCCGTCAACTAGTACTTACAAACCATTGGCCACTATTAAAAATAATTTTCTAAATTGTTTCATTGAGAAAGGCAGGATGTTTGCCTTCTGAGAGCTCTGTCCAGGTAATAAAAGAAAGAATGCATACACATACAACACATAAATGCACCAACATATATGTACACACACATGCATGCACCAGTATACACACACACTCCACATACACAAACATGCAATATTTTATTTATTTTTATTGCCTCATGTTATTTGTTTTAGAGAAACTTTTAAAAAAAACTGCTTGACATTAAACAAATAAAATACACAAGTGCGCAAAGAGCATCCCTTCAAGTCCTCCTGTCTATTTTATTTTCTTCTAGAAATATATTATCTACATTAGCATGCATGTGCACTTTTATTTAGATGCAATTATATTGTGCAAATAATCTGTTTGTGCTGCTAAGCAAAATGCCCAGGACTGGATAATTTATGAAAAGACAATAGAGAAAATTATTTTTCTCAGTTCTGGTATCTAGGAAGTCTACTTCCAAACATTGATATCGATATCATATTTCTTGTTCAGTGAGGGTTTTTAAGCTTCTAAGATGGCACCTAGTTGCTTTATTCTCTGGGGGAAAAGAAACTGCTCCCTTATATTGTTGTCCCAATATTTGGTACAAGTGGTTATAAATCTATAATTATCCACATTTTTCTTCATTCTTATGCAGAGCTTATGAGACATTTATCAAATGCTGTCTTAGTTAAGGTTCCTACAGCTGTGATAAAACATGGTGACAAGAGTCAGGCAGTGGTGGCACACACCTTTAACCTCAGCCCTCAGGAGAAAGATTCTCTGCAAATTTGAGGTCATCCTGGTCTACAGAGCAAGTTCCAATATAGTCAGAGTTTTTTACACAGAGAAACCCTGTCTCTAAAAACCAGCCAATCAATCAAAACAAAACAAATAAAACAATAACAAAACCCATGGTGACAAAAAGCAACTTGGGACAGAAAATACTGATTTGCTTACACTTATTTCCATACCATAGTCCTGGCAGTCAGGGCAGGAACCTGGAGGCAGGAGCTGAAGCAGAAGCCAAGGTGGAGAGCTGTACAATGGCTTACCTACCTTTCATGGTTGCTCAGCCTGTTTTCTTACAGCACTCAAGACCACCAGTCCAGTGGCGGCACACTACCCACTGCGAGCTGGGCCCTCACCTTTCAGAAATCAATTAAGAAAATGGAACACAGGCTTTCCCACAGGCCAATGTGGTGGTATTTTTTCAGTTGAGATTCCAGCTTCTAATTTATATTGAATTAACCAGCACAATGTCTTCACAGCTTACAATCTAATATCTCCCAAAGAATTTGCTTGCTTCAGAAAACTTGACATAATAATCAAAACAAATAAAGAAATGAAAGAAACATGCAGATTGTTTTCCTGGCCAGCACACTTTTCTTTTATGTAAGAAAACATATATATTTAACAATATTATGAAAACCTTTCTCAAAACTGACATTTTGTTCTCTGAATAGTAATATTTAAGTCTTTCCTTTTCTGGCTATGGGAAGTTAAAACATTTTGCCATCTTCCACTCCATCAGCAACAAAGGGTGTTGTTGATTCCATAGTCATTAAAGTGGGTCTTTTTGGATCTTGGGAAATACTTTTTCATGGTTCTAGAAACTAACTCATTGAAATGTAGACCTTGAGCTATTTCTTCAACTAGCTAGAATTTCTAGTTTTCTTTAGTCATGGGACCATAGAACCTGAATATGTCTCCTTTGACTTTTCTACCTTGAGAGCAAATTAGCTGAAATATAATCTGAGTTAGTCAAGATTATAGAATTCAGAAACCACTGTAAACATTGCAGCAGCAACAAGGAATTAAATTAAAAAATTGTGTCACTTAAGACATTTTTGAAAAGCATGCGGTGCTGGAGTTCAGGTTGGGCATCAGGAATATCAGTGCTTTGGGATCCGTGGGAGCTGGTGTATGCTTAGAGCCACTGCTCAGGACACAGATAGGGAGCGCACCCTGGATATCTGCTAGTACTTGTTCCAAGAACACACTCTCCGGCTGCTGTTGAAAACTCAGAAAGACACTCTTGGCATCAACAAGTCATCCAGGCAGTAAGTGTGTTTGTTTTAAAACTTGCATCTTAGGTACTACACTGTTGGTAGAAGATGTCAGAATACTGTTGTCCTGAATATTTGCAGACAGAGAAATTAAGATAAGGCTTCAACTCCTGCCTTTCTTCTAGCTCTAACAACGGGCATGGTGATTGGTTGAATGTGCACCCCTCTGACACCCCTACATAAAAGCAAAACAGAGTACAAAATTTATCACTTATGATCTACAGGACAGTGGGACACACTAGAAGGTATAAACAAAAACTGTACTTTCATTTCCCAGCCACCCAGCCACCCAAAAATCTATATTAATTACAACACTGTTTGGCCAATGGCTCAGGCTCAGGCATATTCCTAGCTAGGTCTTTTTTTTTGTTTGTTTGTTTGTTTTTCGAGACAGGGTTTCTCTGTATCTTTGGAGCCTGTCCTGGAATTAACTCTTGTAGACCAGGCTGGCCTCGAAAGTACAGAGATCCGTCTGCCTCTGCCTCCCAAGTGCTGGGAATAAAGGCATGTGCCACCACCGCCTGGCAAGCTCTTATATTCTAAATTAACCCATTTCTATTAATCTGTGACTTATTGGTAAGGTTCTGGTATCTTTCTCCTTTAGTAGCTACATGGCATCTCTCTGCCTCTGCCTTTTTTCTCCCTGCATTCAGTTTAGTTTCCCCACCTAGCTATATTCTGCCCTGCCATAGACCAAAACAACTTCTTTACTACCC
>JAQHUG010000035.1:1420393-1436230 GCA_028555095.1 Dicrostonyx torquatus
ATTTTAAAATTTATCACGCTACATTTTTCATGTTTATACTAGTTCCTGGCTTTATTTTTTGACCTTATTTTTTTATAGTTTTATGAGCTCTTTCTTTCCAAAGTCTACATGTATTCTTATTAAATTTAGTTCAGAAGTTTCCTTCTAACACTTGACTCTTTTTCCCTTTTGATATTTTAATCTACTTTCCAGCTTTGTTGGGATGATCTAAGACTAAATTGATTTTTAAGATTTACTCTTCCACTTACAAAGAGCTGCTTTCTCCTGGAGAGTTCTCGGCTCTGAAGTCATATCTTCTTTTTGGAAATGTACTAGAAATCTAGTTTATTGTTACCAGTCTTGGCTATTGTAAACATTGTCAGTTTCTTCCATCAGAGAACTGCAATCGTCCCATGAGACCAGGTATTTTTATTTAGCAAGAAAAACAGACAATCAAGTTATTACACTATTTTATTGTTTCTTAAATTTTAAAGTATTTTTATTATTCATTTGAGAATTTCATGCAAGTATGCAATTATTTATTTGTTTATTTTTCTTTCATATATTACATCCTGACAGAAGTTTTCCCTTCCTCCTTTCCTTCCAGTCCCCCACCCTCACCCAACCACCTTCTTTCTCCCCAAAATCCACTCCTCTTTCCTTTTCCTTCAGAAAGGGGCACGCCTACCAAGCATATCAATCAAAACATGCAAATGTATTTGGATCATATACACACCCCATTCTTCTCCCAACTCCTCCTAGGTCCACCCCAAACCTCTTAACCTACTAACCTGTAACTCTATGTTCTTTTTCTTTTTTTCTTCATAACATGCTTGGTTCAAATTTTGCTGCCTATGTAGGCATGGGTTTGGGGTCATTCACTGGAGCATGGAGACCTAACAGAGAAGGCATTCTAAAGAGACCCAGCTCTTTTCTAGCAACCATCTCACCTAGGAATGGGTCCTCGGAACCTTCTTTCCTTCATGCTGGAGAGTTCATTGGCTCGATCTCATGCTGGTCTTATTTGGGCAACTACAGCGGCTGTGAATTTGCGGTTGCCGTGCTCCTGTCAGAAGACATAATTTTACACTGTTCCTTCCCAACTTCTAAAATTTACAGTATTTCTGCCCACTACTCTTTAATATTCTCTGGGCGTTTGGGGATCGGGAAGGAGTGTAACTGTGATATTATGTGGTGTCTTATCAACAAGTTATTGCAGCAACCAAGACCAGTGGTAACAATCTGTAATTCTTTGAGGGTCTCTGGGACAGCCATACCAACAGCTGGAGGGAGGTATGTCATCCTTGGTGTTGGGCTTTTTATTTGGCACCTATGGCTTCTAGGAGAAGTATATCTCCTGTAGTCATGATTGGCTGGCCAAGAATCTACCTGTTTCTGCCTGTTGAGTACTAGGATTACAAACACAAACATTACCAGCTTTATTTTATATGGGTTCTAGAAACTGAACACAGGTCCCTATGATCTGAGGCAAAGCATTTTACTGGTTGGGCAACCTCCCAGACCTCAACGCTGCTTTAAATTTTATTTCCCTGCTGGTTAAATATGTTGAATAATTTTGTTTATTGGCTAGTTTTTACTTTATCATTTGAGAGTTACCTGTTCAGTTTGCTAGCACAGATTACATCTATGAGCTCACTGTCAAGGGTGAATACGCAGATTGTCTGTGTGCATAGGTGCAGACTGTCGGTATGAAGTCATTAGCATATTTACAGGGACAGACTGTCTCTAAATGATTATTGCTATGTACCTAGACATCAGTGAGGTGATTCACATGCACACAGGGACAGATCATCTCTATGAGGTTACTCCAGTGTTAATAGGCATAAACTCTCTTTGTGTGGTCACTTACTTGTGTATAGATACAGTCTGTCTCTATGTGGCAGGGTCTATTTGCATATAGGTACAGACTACTGTTTCTACACAGATCCTTGTGTGTATAAAACCAAAGACTTTATAGTCATTAACATGTGTACTGGCACAGACTGTGTCTATGTAGTCATTCATGCTTGCACAGGTTATAATTGTCTCTAATGCCATTCTGATGTCCACAGAAAAAAATAGCCTGTCTCTGTGTGGTCACTTGCATGTTCACAAGTGCAGAGTGTTTTTATGAGGTCACTAACGTGTGCACAAGTGTAGCTATTCTATGAGTGAGTAGTGACTGAATGGCAGTCTCTCACATGTGCATAGAATCAGAATCCTTCATGATGTTTCTTGTGTGTTGTATTAGTTACTTTTGTCATTGCTGTGATCAAATGCCCAGCAAAAAGCAATTTAAGAAAGCTCTTACTTTTATTTATAGTTCCAGCATGAAGGCATGGTGGAAGGAACAAGAGCCCGACGGTTATAAGGCATCAGTAATCTGGAAGCAGAGAGTGAGCAAGAAGCAGGGTTGAGCTATAAACTTGAATTCCTGTGCCCAGTCCTCTCATTCTTACAAGATCCCACCTCCTAAAAGTTCTACAACCTCCCTCAGACACATGCCCCTATGGGGGTATTTCACATCCAAGCCACATCGTTTGTGCATAGATGTAGAGATGTCTCTATTTGGTTACTGTGTGTGTGAAAATTCAGACTGTCTCTGCATGACAATGTTGCACATATGAGCAGATACAGACTATCTATGTAGTCATTCATGTGTGCACAGGTACACACTACCTGTGTGGTCACTTGAGTGTGTATGAGTTCAGATTGTCTTCCAAGGAGAGCAGATGGTTTGCGTTGATCTTTGGGAACTTGCCTTACAACCGCAGGGTGTGTAGTTTATGGTCTGGGCAGTGAGTATTACAACTAACGGTGACCTCCACCCCTAGGGACTGGCAATGGATGTCAGTAACTGCCCTGCTATGTTTAAGCACTTGCCAGTGCTTACCCATTTTCTGGGACCTACTAAGACTCACTTGGGGCTATGGGTCAAAGCTTTCCACTGTGTGGAATGTGCTGTTCTGACTCAGGGTTTTCCACTTCTAGTTAGAAGTGTTCTTCATGGATTCAGATGGCAGTTCTATAACTCTTGCCATGGCTTCTCAGACTGTGACCTGCAGGGAAGAATCTTCTCCTCTAGAGCTTCCTTGATGCTGGCTGGGCAGCAGTCTTTTAAAAATGGTTTGTTACGCCTGTTGGTGTTGGTTACTGAGGAAAGACGAGCCTTTCCTAGTATCTATAGGGTAAGTGACCTAAGATTCTTATCTTGTAGAATGCCAAATCCTACCAGGAATCCACCCAACACTGTTTGTGTGTGTGTGTACATGTGTTTAGTCTATTTTCTTTTTTGCTTTTCCTTTAGTCTCTGCCTGCCCCATACCAGCACATGACAAACTGCTTTTGTTCACACTCGTGCGTGTGTTTTTCCACTTTATAAATTATTGGATATTGAGAGTAGGGTAAGAATTTAAGTCACTCTTAAACAAGATTACGCATGTCTTTTATATGTAACCACAAATAGAACCTTCTGGAAAATCCACACACAGAGAAAAATCATTCTTATATTTGCTAGATGTTCCACTAGTTCAGACACATTTATTTCTTTTGCGCTATTAAAGGGTTACTTTTTAATTGATATGCTGCTTCCAAGATGTCTATGGGTAAACTAAGGCTAGATGCCCACTTGCTAGATGGCTGCCTTTCTATGGCCTTGGGCAGAAATGTTTGAGCAGCCAAGTTGATAATGTGGGAATCATCTTGACCTTGTTGGTGCTTGAAAGCTGAAGAGGATAGAGTTTCCAAGGATAACAGGGAGAGTGAGTGAAGTATGTGCAGAATAATTGGGAAGGGCTAGGAGCAGGAAGTGGAACCAACCCTGGAGACAGAAAGGGGGTTGGTCAGAAAGTAGGAAGAAGTAGAAGAAAATACATTGCTATCAAGTAAAGGAGGTAGGGGGCTTAAAGCAGAAGCAGGGATACAAAATGCAACAAGGGGTTCCAATCCCACAGTGGCTGGATTTATTTTCAGTGTTGTGGGGAGGAAATAAAGATGCCATTGACAACTTTTAAAAAAGCAGTTCTGATAATGTGATATAGATGGGAGCCAGTTATAATTGGATTATGGGGCACATGGGTGAATGGAAGATGAATAAATACTTTCCTTAGGAAATTTGAATTGGAAAGGAAGAAGGCAAAAGAAAGGGTGTTAGTTACAGTTGTTGGAGGAGAAAGCTGCTTGTTGGTTCCTGGCTGCTTAGCCCTGAAATAACCACACAGATATGGTATTAATTAAATTACTGCTTGGCCCATTAGCTCGAGCTTCTTATTGGCTAACTCTTACATCTTGAATTTAACCCATTTCTAGTAATCTTTGTATCACCACGTGCCCATGGCTTACCGAGTAAAGTTCTCTCCTGCTCCAGTGGGGCTACATAGCTTCCCTCTGAACCCGCCTCCTTTCTCCCAGCATTCACTTTAGTTTTCCCCACCTATCTCTGTTCCCCTATAGCTCTTCTATAGGCCCAAAGCAGTTCCTTTATAAATCAATGATATTAACAGCATACAGAGGGGAATCCCACATCATATAGTTTACTCAGAAATCCTCATCTTGCGGGATCAAAGTGAATCAACATCAGTGAGGCAGAAAATGAGTTTGTGTGGGTGTGGGTGCATGTGGGTGTGATGGAGTTCATGAGTGGCCTCCATCCTATTATCAAAGAAAGAGGTATGATCAAATACTAAGTCTATTGAATAAAATACTGGCTATATTAGGACAAGGTGGAGTATTGAAGTATGAATACTCCTAGAGAGGGAACATTTATAAACAGATGAAAGAATAGAGAGGTGAATGATCTAGATGAGGCTAACATTTTTTTTTAAAGTTAATCTAAAAAGAGGAGGTAATGAGAAAGGATAGCCAAAGGAGAATGGAGTGTATGCCATGAGGGGAGAGGAAGTCAAGAATTATACCTTGTTATCTGTAGATATTTCATATAAATGTTGACATTCCCTAACATGAAGAGGAGCAGAGATAAAGGGAAGACTGATCCAGATGCTGGCCCCACCCCATGATTGTAGAGTAGCAGGAGATGAGGTCATGAACAAATGACATGATGAGTACCTCAGAACAGAAGAAACTTGACAGGACAGAAAACTCTCTGCAATTGTGCTAGTGTGCTGGGGAAATGCTAGCTGATACTTCAAGGGCCTAAACGTCCCAGGAGAAGACTGGATGACAGGAAGGTTTAGACTTATCTACATCCCCAAACCCAAGATTTGCACAAGTTCTTCCTCAAGAGGATTGTCTGAGAGTCCTTGAAACATTTGTGTTTTATTCTTGGATGAAGACTTTCTTCCGTCCTGTGTACAGTCCTCCTCTTCCAAAGAGATTCACGTTGACTGTGGGAGAAGAGGCTGTGAGTCCCATAGTGAACAGCTGTCTGCTGTATCTTCATATTTTGGTTCTTAATATGCCAGTTTCTCATAATGTATGTAGCCCAGGCAGGCCTCAGACTTGAGATTCTCCTGCTTCTTCTTCTCAAGAGCTGGGATTACTGGTTCACACTACCTCACCTGTGACATGTCTTTATCTAGAGCATGGAGAATGTAGGTAAATGTAGCTCATCTTTTTTTAACACACAGTTCAGATTGATTTATGAACCTTTTATATTTTCTTATAGTTATGTACATCATTTTACCTTCTTTTAAATATTAAATTCATTTATGTCCTTAAAATATATTTAATTACAGTATAATTCTATAAGTGTATAACTTTCCTACTTCCATTCCCTCCTTCCTAACACTGAGATTTATCTTCCTTTCAAATTCGTGGCCTCTTTAATTTATGATATATAAATAAAAATATATATGTACATGTATATACTCCTAATATATATGTTCCTATAATATATATTTCTAAATATATAAATAAAATGTGCTCAGTCAGTATAATATTGCTTATAGATAAATGATTTCAGGGCTATTTGGTATCAGATAACCAGTGTATGTGTGTGGGATCTTCCCTGGGAAAGACTATTTCTCTGGCGTTCAGCATTCTGTCTTTGCCTCTAGTTCTTTGTCTAGGCTTGGGGCCCGATGAGATTTCCTCCTTCCATGTTAGTCTATTGGTGTCATCCTTATCTAGGTCTTGTTGAAGCAGCCATGATGATTACTCTATATGGCTGTTGCTTCTCTGACATTTCTAGACACAATATCAAAACCATTTTCCTAGCTGCAATCTTTCAGCCTCCTCTTCTGCTATGATCCCCAAGCCTTAAGTGTAGGGATTGTGGGCTGGGTACCACATGATCACTTTCTCTCTGCATTTTGGTTATTTGTGGTTTTCTGTAATAGTCTCCATCTGTTGCAAAAAAAAAGATTCTTTGATGAAGTATGAGATCTATATTTATCTGTGGGTGTAAGAAGAAATATTTAAAATGTAGCTAGGAATTGTGCTGGTTTAGTAAAGTGGTTGTAGGTTTTCCTCCAAGAACCCTGATCACTAGCCTCAGGGAGTTGGCTAGGTTTCTTGTACCAGACAAGATTTTTTTCTTGTTGAGTGAGCCTTAAGTCCAATTGGAGAGCTGTTGGTTACCACCAAGGCACTCATGCCACTATTGCATCCTTAGGGATATTGTGATGTCCTGGTCATTTTTGTAGCTCATAAGCATATAACTGGGTAAAACCATTGGTCTTCTCTTCTTCCTTTGACATTTGCATGACACCTTCTAGTACTGTGAAGTTTAGTCCTTACAAAGTAGGCTTTTAGGTTACATTCAGCATGGATCATCTGGGTCCTGTGTTTGAAGTACATGGCCTTGTACCTTCAACCTCTGGAAGGCAACCAAAGACAACAGCAATAGTTGATAATGTTGTTGGAGCCTCTTGGATAACCCTGACCACCAGTATCATTTATTTCTTAGTAAATCATTTCTGTAATAAGAAGTTCAGCTTTGAATTTATGAATTACATCCAGTGATATATCCTTAAATCTGAGCCAAGTCCTGGGCACATTATTTAGTCCAGAAGCTAAGACATTTATCTTTGTTAGCGCTGAGTAACTTTTAAATTGTTGAACATGCTATAGAAAACAAGCCATCATACATAGGAAACAGGCACACTGACTTCCACACTTTGACTCTCTTTGGTTTAGATATAGATCAGGACAACAGTCTTTCCCAGCAAAGTAAGTGTTCCTCTTATCAGTTCAATTAAGTGCTATTTCCAACTGTTCCAGATTTTTAAAAATTTATTACCCCTTAGATTTACTGACCTCTATCTATATTTCTGTGGAGTGCGGGAATCTGAGTAACCACACCCCACTTGCTGTTAGCATGACATCAACACTTTCATCTGGAAGAGTAATTTATGACTGGGAAAGAATTAGGCAAGGAAGAATTGGAGATGAGTACAACCAACCCCTGATGCTGTTGGAGGGGAAAGAGGCCTTTTGGAGGATGCTCAGGAGAAATGAATAGAACTGTTGGGTTGTGCTAGGACAGATGGGTGGTGGCCAAGACTGGCAAATGGAAGACAGAGAAGCCAGTAAAACAGAGATAGCCCAAGAAATTCATGCCAGGAACAAGGGAATAAGTAAAAGAGAGAGCAAATTATTCAAGTATCATGTCCCAGTTCTGACGGGAAACCCAAAAGGGGATCAGAGCAAGAGCTTATCCTGGGTACCCTTTTCTTTTTGTAGGTTGTCTTTAATCCTACACTTCCCACTCCTTCTCTAGTTTCTTCTCTTCTTCCACACCCCCTACTTTACTGAAACATTTCCGCATGAAAGATTTATATGATGTCGTCATCACCTCAACCATCAATAAAAACATAATGCAATTATTTTAATAAACAAGAAAAACAAAGGAAATATAACTAAGTCCAGGGAAAACCAGGCAAGAGCCAAAAACATTGCATCTCCAGGAAAGCAGCTGAAGGAATATCCCTCTGATCACATCCAACACCACCTCATGGAGCCTAGATGATGTCTTGTAGCTGAAAACTATTTTCCCAAGATATCGCAAGGGAGTAAAAGCAGTATTTAAAAATCCCCATTCTCCAAAGCATCTTAAAGTCTACAGCAAGACCTTTTTTATTTCTCTGATTTCATTCCTTGTTTTAGTTCTGTTCCAAGAAATACAAAAAATTATCTTTAGGGATTTCCATTTTCTGAGTGTTTCTTGCCAGCACATTCTACACATGGGTTAAATAAATGGTGTGAGGAGCATGGCTGGGAAGCATTGCAAGCAATAGAAGAAGGGACACACTGTCCTAATGTGAGTTGGGAGTTTCGAATGCCTATGGGCTTGTCTAGTAGAATAGCAGCCATGAGACATAATCCTAAAGGAAATTCAAAACCTATGTCTGCCTGGCTTTAGCTGTGAAAAGTTGGCTATAGCTCTTTTTCTTTGGAAGATGGCACATCATGACCACTGTAAGAAGTACTTATTAAGTTTAAGGACTACTGAGTCCTGACGTAGTTTCTCCTCCTTAAATTACATAATTACAACATGCTCATTATGTATAATGTTGCTTGTATGTATGTTTTCAGACCTGACCATTTGGTATTGGATTGGTGTGCTCTTCTCCAGGGAAGACTATTTCTCTTGCTCTCAGCCATCCTAAGTTGCTTGTAGTTCTTTATATATGGTTGAGGCTTAAGGAATTTCTGCCTACCCTATCCCTCATCCCTGAACTGTGTCCATGTTGACATGTCTATTCATGTCATCCTTGTTCAGGTCATGTTTAATCAGCCATATTGGTAAGTCTTTATGTATGTATTTTCTCTAACATTTCTAGGAAACACACTATCACAGTAACTCCCTTTGCCTCTGCCTCTTAAAGTCTTTCCATTTCTCTCTTCTGTAATGTCCCTTGATCCCTAAATGCAGTTGTGGTGTACATGCATGCCTTGGAACTGGCCTACACCATGCATTAATCTCTGCATTTTGATCACTTGTGATTTGGGGGATGGTCTCCATTCACTGTAACGAGGAGCTTCTTTGATAAAAATGGTAGCTAAATTTACCTAGAGGCATAACGATAAGATTCAGGATTTCATAAGGAATTTTGATGAACTAGACTGTGGTGGTAGTAAATTCTTTTCTAAGATCTATGAACTTACCAGCTCCAGGGAAGCTAGCTAAATTTCCAATACCAAGAATAATTTCCCTGTGGAAGTCCAATTAGACAGCTGTTGATTGCCACTGATATTTAGTGACTCTTCTTGTGCCATTTTGTATATTTTGCCATGCTGGTGGTTGCTGCAATGTTGCAGCTTGGTAGGGCTATTTAATTCAGTGATTCTCAACTTGTGTGCCATGTTCCCATGGGGGTTGAATGACCCTTTCACAGGGATCACTCAAGACCATCAGAAAACATAGATATTTTATTATAATTAATAACAGTAACAAAATTACAGTTATGAAGTAGCAACAAGAATAATTTTATGGCTGGGGATCACCACAACATGAAGAACTATATTAAATTGTCACAGCATTAGGAAGGTCAAGAACCATTGGTTTAATTGCTTCATTTCCTTTGCCACTTTCATAGTATTCTGGAACCATGGAAGCTAGACCAGAGGGAAGAGGGTTTCAGGGCAGATTCAACTTGACTTCTCCAAGTTGTATATAGTAGGTGTGTGGTGCCTTCATCAACAGGGGACTACATTCTACCCCTGAGTAGCAACTAAGGGCTACATCAATAATCCATGATGTTTGGGGAGTCATGTTTTAACAGACATTCAATTCTGTGTGCAAGTACATATATAATATCGTTTAGTAATTTGAAGGCAGTGTCTTAGTTAGGGTTTCTATTGCTGTGATAAACACCATGACCAAAAGCAACTTGGGTAGGAAAGGGTTTAGTTTGCTCACACTTCTGTATCACAACTCATCGTCACATGCAGCCAGGGCAGGAACTCAGAGCAGGAACCTGGAGGCAGGAGCTCATGTAGAAGCCATGGGGGAGTGCTGCTTTTTGGCTTGCTCCTCATGATTCACTCAGCCCACTTATAGATCCCAGAACTGTGAGCCCAGAGGTTGCACCACCCACAGCGGCCTGGTGCCATTCCCATCTATTACTAATTAAGAAAATGCTCTACAGTCTTGCCTATAACTGGATCTTACGGAGTCATTTTATTAATTGAGGTTCTTTCTGGTAGCTTTTGTCAGATTGACATAAAATAACCCATTATTATCATAAAGATAGAGGAGTAGAGAGGGGGATTTTCTATGGATTAAGGGACACAAAAGAGAAATTAATACATACTATCATTTACAGGAGCTTTATGATGTTTTCTCTCCTCAAAACTCTTTTAACTTTTACTTCTTAAACTTGTTTCCTAGCCACCTTTTTACCTTTTCTTTTAAAATTATTGTTAATATATATTAACATATATATTAATGCTATTTAACTCATTAATACACACACACACACATATATATATATATGTATGTATATATATATATATGACTAAACATACATAACTGAACTTTCTGCCATCATGAGGACCAGGCAGGCTGTAGAGCCCTATGAAAAGCTCAGAAGTTCAAGGATTTCCTCACCATCCAGGGCATAATTCTCAAAGCTAAGAACTATCAGCAGCAATGGGTTTATCTTGAAGAAATAATTCCAGTGAAATTGAAGAAATGAGAATAATTTCAACATAGAGGCTTCAATCAGATATTGTGTGTTTTCCAATAAGTAGGATTTTGCAATCTGGTGTCCTTTCCTAGACTTCATAATACGCATGCATGTTGTTTCTTCCCTTCCAAAAGTCTTTGGCAACACCATGATAATAATCAAATCAGTCCCTGCCATTATCTGCCCTTTGGTGTGACTTTCTCTCTTTGTGCTTGCTCCCCAGAGCATACATGAGCGTGAAGGAGCTGAAGGAGGCGTTGCAGCTCAACAGTACTCATTTCCTCAATGTCTACTTCGCCAGCTCAGTTCGGGAAGAACTTGCAGGTGCTGCCACATGGCCTTGGGACAAAGAAGCCATCAGTCACTTGGGTAAGTGACATGAACTATGATGGATAAAAGCAAGAGTATTTGAGAAGGGTTTGTGAAAGTGAGTTGGGGGGGGCAAGAAATATGTAGTGAGTGAATGAACTGCTCTAGGTTGAGAATGACAGTTGGGTGAGTCTATAAAAATGTTTCAAAGCAAAAACTAAGAGGTGATAGATCAAATATCCAGAATACTCTAAACTGACTCTATAATCTAGAGACAGGCCACTTCTGATGGCATGGGCCTTTAATCCTAAGTACTAAGGATATTGGTTCAAAATGATCATATTTCAAGAGCAAACCTGGGCTACTTACAGAGCTTGTATCACCAAATAAAAAGTAAAATGAAAGACCACAGTGCATTCATGAACTTTCAACCACTACTAATGACTGCATTGAGTCTGAATAAGAATGGGCTCACAACAGCCAGACAAGTCTAGAAGAAATATTCAGGGAAAGGTGAGTCATCGCCTTCAATTGTATATTTACTGGTGACACAACCAGGCTCCAATGGGTAGTCACAATCCAATGGACATGTAGATAACCATGGTTAAGATAAATGGGTCACAAAACAGTCTCATGACTGTCTGGGATAGGGACAGGTAGTTGGTGGGGCTATTAGGAATCTGAGGGATTTAAGAAAGAGTATGGGGAATAAGTAGCTAGGATATAGCATACACATGGATATAATTGCTGAAGAGATAACTTTATATAAAAAAGATGGCTTGTTTTCATAGTTCACATGTATGATGCCAGGCATGGAGGGTTGAGACAAGAAATATGAAATATCACTACTTCAATTTTACCTTGGACTACAGGGTGAGATCCCTATTCTAAAACCAAAGAAAATTAAAAAAAAAAAAACTAAACTAAAAACTAAACTGCAGCCACAAAACCCTGTATGCAAATAAATTGCTCAGGTAAGGTCCAATTTGCTGGATCCATTTTAAATCTTAGAGGGGCATAAAAGGAAAAATATCATCAAGATGTTCAAACTGAAAAACATGTTTGGTAGTGCTGTGTCAGGAAGCAGGCAGGTCTCTTGCTTAGCTCTGACTCTCAAGGAGACTCTGGAAAATTTAGATGGGTTTCAGTCACATTTCCAGGATGGCTAAATAAACTGGAGGGACCCAGTGTTCTTCATAAAAGCCAGTGTGAAGTTTTGTAACCTTTCTGGTGACAGTGAATGTACAGTAGATTGTCCTAGTCAAATAATCCAATCAATAGTAAGTTGGAGTGACTTGAATTGCTTCATCTAAACAACAGTAGCAGAGAGCCCACAGAGCACTGTCACTCTTTTGATGGATGTGTGAAGGGCTCTAGCAGCAAGGTACACTCAGCAGGCACTGGCTCTCAATCTCAAACCTTAAAAAAAGTGATTCTTCGTGTCCTTATGGGAATAAATTTGGTCATTTGACAAGAGTGGTTGGGATGGAGTAGATTATTGAATATCTCCTAATTTTATTAGATATGAAAACATAGTTAAGATTCATTCAGTAATGCAAAAGTAGATAAGCTACTTGAACATTGACTGCTTGATGACATAAGACTCACCAGCAAGACAGATTTCAGGACCAAGACCCAGGGAAATGGAAAGCTTAGAAGTGGGCCTGATGTCCTATTCATGATTTTTATCTCAGAATATTTGCTAATTATTTAAGCATGCATTCTTGGAGCCAAAGTCTAGAAACTAAGTCCAAAACGACTTCTAAGAGATTAAAAAGTAGAACAGTGGTTTCAAAAGTCCCATGACAGAAGGAAAAGGGAATGAAGTTGCTGTTCTATCAAGGAGAAGGAGCTGTGAAGATTCTATACACTGGGGCAGAGAGTCCTGGTTACACTGGACTGAAAGTCCAACCAGAAACACTCTCAATTGATGTTTACAGCAAACCCTCCTGCCTATGTATTTATTGCCCAACCAAAGGAAAATATCTTCGGAGGAAGACAATACTGTCAGGAGCACCTTATACAATTTTATGTAAAATATCCAGCAATCAATATGTAATCATTTGTTATTTTCAGGAAATATAGTCAAATGACAGAAAATAAAATCAATTCAACAATAAAAACAAGACAATATGACCCATAGATTATTTAGATATTAAAGATTTTAGATACTGGGTTACATACATACATATACATATATATGCATATATACATATATATACACATACACACATATAATTGGCTAATATGTAAAATACACAAAAACTAGGGAGCTCGTTAGGAGAACTGGAACCTAGGAGGAAATTATCAAGTGAAAATTCTAGAGCTAAAAAGTAGTACTAGTAATTCAAATTTAAAAACTAGTAGAAGGCTAATTGTAAAGAATTAAAGACCTAAAAGAAATTCTATAAATTGAAACTCAGAGAGGAAAATGACAAAAAGATAAGAAAACATCTTGAGAAATATTAATTGGTTAGATTATTTAATTAAAAATTGCCAATGAAATTGGAATTCTAGAAGAATAGAAAAAAATGGAGTGAAAGTAGTGTTCAAAGACATAATGGTTGACTAGTTTCCAAACAGACAAAAGTTAGCAATTTGCAGATCAAACATATTTTATAAACTCTAAGCAAAAACAGGTTCAAAGAAGATTATGTCTAGGCCATGAGAAAAATATGAAAACCAAAGACAAGGAGAAAAATATTAAAGTAAAACTGTGGAAAAAAGATGTTAACTGAAAAGTATGAGAATAAGATGTGATATCTCATCAGCAAAAATCACATGACAAGAAATACTGGGTATCATGACGTTATTTAAATGTTAAAGAAAATAATTGTTAACTTAAAATTCTAAATTTAAAGAAATATCATTTGAAATAGAAAAATGTAAAATATTCTTAGACAAATAAAATCAGAGATAACTTATACCAGTGCTGAAAGACATCCTGGAAAAGGTTAGGAAGCAAGAGGAAAACAAGTTTGCTTAGTGATAAGAGTTATAGAAAGTATTGAATGATGTTAGAGAAAATATAAATATCATAAGCATACAGCAATGCCTTTACCTTTATATACATGTAGAATTAAAATATAACAAAAATATTACAAAAGACAAAAAAAAGCAGGAAAGGAAATTAAAGCATTTAAAGAACCTCATTTTCTTTGTTCAGAAAAAGCACTAATTTCACACATCATTTTAAGTATAACATTAAAAGCCATATTGTAATGTATAGATTTTTTTCTGTCTAAAGATTGGTTGATTAGTAAGATAAAAATGAATGAACAAAGCAAGGCTGGAGTCATGGCTCAGAGGTTAAGAATGCAGGCTGCTCCACTGCAGAGGACCCAGGTCCAGTTTCTAGTACTCACATCCAGTACTCTCAACAACATGTAACTCCAGCTCCTGGGATTCTGACACACTCTTCTGGACTCTGTGGGCACCCACACTTATGTGCAAATAACTACATACACACACAATTTAAAATATATAAAAGAAAGAAACCTCTGAAAGAGAAAACCTAATATAGTAACTACATTAAACATTGAATGGACTTTAGGTACAAGCTCAGAATAAAATGTTGTCAAACTCACAATAAACCTTACCATCTGATGTTCTAAAGAAAGACACAAATGTTAAATATAAGAACACAAATGGTTAAAGTGAAGGTATAGGGAAGTAAAATAAATTCCATGAAAATATTAATCCAAAGGAAACCAGTATTCTGACATCAGATGAAGTACACTGTTAGATGGTAGTATCAGAAATAAATAAACTTAGTTTTATAAAGGAGTAAATTCAATTAGAAGATGTAATTATGATGAATTTGGATGTGACCGTTAGCATGCCATGAAAAAATATCCATCTATGCAAACATAAATTTACAGTCATAGCTAGTGGTTTTAAGTAATTTTCTCAGAAAAGATACAACAAATAAATATTCAGTAGACATATAGATATTTGACAGGTATAATTAAAACTTTGATTCAATTATCAGAATTAGACTGTGTATTTACACATTGCAGAACACATGATATTTTCATATGCAGTGGAAAACTTATCAAAAGAGTTCATGACCACAGGGTAATTTCAGAGGATGGAAGTCATAAAACTTTTCTTTCTCATCTCATTGTAAATAAGCTAGAAATTAAGTAATAAGGCAATAAAAATGAGGAACCTCCCTGAGTATTTTGAAATTAAGCAATATACTTCTAATTAACCATAAGCCAAATTATAGTGGTAACAGGAAGCTATTTTAAATAAAATGGTTATAACAACATGTTATACAAAATTGTGCATATGGAGACATAAGCAAGAGAAACAGCTTTGTTTATTAGAAAAGAAGAAAGTCTACATATCAAGACAACAAAACATAGCAAATTAATCTCAAAGAGAGAAGACATAAGGAAGTCTTAAAATCAAGACAAGAAATAAATTTACTGACAGTAAACTTCCATTAGAAAAAAATTAATAGAGCAAAAGGTTTAGAAGAGAGAAAACAAGTGACAGGAGGAGTGGATTGATAAGTTCCTCAAAAGATGAACTCGTCAATAGAAACAATGACAGGAAAGGAATCTATTGTATCATTAAAAAATGAAAGAGGTGGGCTGGGCATGATGGTGCACACAACACTCAGGGAGCAAAGCAAGGCAGATAGATCTCTGTGAATTCAAGGCCAGCCTGGCCTACAGAGTTCCAGGGCAGTGAGAACTGTATATAGCTTTAACAGACAATAATTGTTTTCAACTAATGCTTTTGGAGCAGTTGTCTATCTGTAGGGAATGAAAAATGAGCATTAATCTGAACTTTGTAACTAGGAGAGAAATTAAGTCAAGGTGGAGCATATACTTAAGGGTAGAAAGTATAGAACACCTAGTAGAAAATATAGGCAAAAATCACTGGGATAGGGCTGTAGCATGAGAGCCATGCTTGTTGGGGTTACTGTCCTGCCCAGTACCCCACAGCC
>JAQHUG010000035.1:1438740-1450415 GCA_028555095.1 Dicrostonyx torquatus
AGCACTCGGGAGGCAGAGGCAGGCGGATCTTTGTGAGTTCAAGACCAGCCTGGTCTACAAGAGCTAGTTCCAGGACAGGCTCCAAAGCCACAGAGAAACCCTATCTCGAAAAACCAAAAAGAAAAAAAAAAGAAAGTACAGGTTTGTATAAAATAATAAAAAACACACATCTGGAAAATGACTTCTATTTAGAACACACATATTTCCAAACTCAATAGTAAGATAAAAACAGACATTGTATAAGGGATATGCAGTGATAAAGAATAATCACAAGAAATAAAGTTTCACCTCTTTGATGACTAGGGAAATGCAAATTAAGACTATAAAGAGGTATTACTACACAACTATCTGAAGAACTAAAATGAAAACTTACCATAGCAATACTATATGCTAGTGAGGCTCTAGAAGTGATGGGTCTGCCATACTTGCTATTAGAAAACTGAGAATGGCAGAGTCATCCTAAATAATTTGCAAATTTCTTATGATTATAAGAATACCCTGCTGGGTGGTAGCGCACGCCTTTAATACCAACACTTGGGAGGTGGAGGCAGGTGGATCTCTGAGTTTAAGGCTAATCTGGCTTACAGAAAGAGTTCCAGGTACTGGGATTAAAGGCATTTGTTACCGCTACCATGCCCACCAAGCAGGAGGGTTTTAATGATGGGTTGGGTATGTATTTTGAATGTGGTACTGGTTATATGATTGTATACATGTGATGAGCTTGCAGAGAACTGCACATGCACACATATACAGGTGTAATAATTTGTCTGTAACATTTACACATAATGAGAAAACTGTGCATACAGTAAGTGTACTATGGATGCTCACAAACAGAGGGATAGGTAGATAAGTTAGTGGGGAAATGACATTTCAATGTAATGATATAAGAAATGCTTGTAATTTATCGCCTAAAATTTTGACTCACAGCGAGTTGCAAAAGCAGCTACGGATATTTCTATTTTATTCTTAAAACTTGGAGGAACAGGAGTGCTTTCCTGAAATATGGTACAGGCAATCATTGAAACAAGAATGCCTACTTTATTGTGTTCAAGGGCAGCTAATATAGGGCTCTGGCCACATCCTAGCTCTTGGGATCCTTCAGCTGCAACCATCAGAAATCATTCCCCTGTCTCATGCTCAGAGCAGTTGCAAACACGGGAAAACAAGTTGTTTTGCTCAGGGCAGCTCCAAGCAAGTTGTTTATTGGAAATTCAGGGTCTGAGGGTCCACAGCCCCCAACACTTTCACTCTGTGGGAAACCTCAAGGTTCATCCTGCTTTGCCATCAACTCCAGTTTTACTGTCTACTACAATTTTGTCTTTCTAATTCTATGCTCATGGAGGTAAGAAATTTTAATAAATAACATACGAATTAAAATTGTGGTCTCAAAGACAGAATGTTTGACTAAATGGTAAGCCAACACTTCTGTGTTGCTAATATAAACACAACCCTTCATTCACACATGTGTGCATGCACGCATTCATTCAAAGAACAATTGGTGAGTCTGTTTTGTGGCAGTACAGAAATAGAAGAACACAAGGACAGAACATAGCACTAGTGGGAGACACACATGCAACACATGCTTTTGCTGTTGTGTCATAGAGCAACACAGAGCTCTAGACAGGCCCATTGAGAGAAAGTGCCAAACTCTTCTGAAAACATCATGGGTGGTATTCCCAGAGAGCTGATAGCTGAAGTGAGCACTGAAGGACTGATAAGGCTGGTGTTTGCCTGGCAGACAATGGGAGAACACTGTCAGTGAAAAACTGTGAGATGCCTTGATGGAAAGCTGGTAAATCCTGGCCATGCTTAGAAGAGGTGAGATGAACTCTACCTGGCTCCGGCCATGCTTTCCAAACTTATCTTTCCTTTTTGTGTCCCCATAAAGATTTACAGAAATTTCTGTGCTTCTTTACACATTCTAAGAGTAACATGAAAAAAATTTAATCCACATTCAATTAGTAGCAAGCAGTACAGCACTGATAACTCACTTTAATTATGAAGTGCTGGGCATTTTTTCCAGTCTAATTGCTATTTCAAATGGTTACTTTCTATAATTAGACAAAAATTACATTGTTTAATCATTAGTGAATACAAATACATAGAAAAATATATTTTATTTCAATGAGATAAGTGTGGTTCCATACACCAAGATTAGCTCTTCTGTATGTGGATGGGTAGTAAATATTACTATAATTGAACATGTTAAATTATCAGTTGTATTGCTTGGTTTATTTCCCTTGGCATACTGAGAAATTTTTTTCTGTAAAGTCCCGCTATCATGGCTGCCCAAATGTGAACTAAACAAGGAAGAGTCCAATGAACATGCCAGAGTGTATGGGGAGAGGCCTCGGAGGCATCAACACTACACGGAGAACTCTAGTGACCGAGGAAAGCTAGGAGTGGAAGACGTGTTCTCCCACAGGGAAGCACACACCAGTTGGTCATCCAGTGTCAAATGACCAGCCATGAAAACATACACTGCATACTAGTAACAGAACACAGACTAAACAGGTTAATTTACGAATATGTACATGTGCGTGTATATATGTGTGTGTATATACAACAACAATCAGTAAAAAAGTGGTCATTAATTAAACAAGAGCAGGGATGGATATATGGGAGAGTTTAGACAGGAAGAAATGTTGTAATTATATTATAATCTCATAAAATAAGTAAATAAATAAATAATATGTAAATAAATAAAAGAAATAGATGAGGAAGCGGAAGTTCTGTTTACTTAGTGAATGATTGTGTAAAGGCAGAAACTATAGCAAAAGCTGCAACAGATAGGAAGCCAGATCAGTTTGGGATGTATTGAGTTTGGGGTTTCTCCAAACCTGCCTCCACAAAGAAAAAAAGACAAGCAACCTTAGGAACGTGTAAGAAAGCAAAGGAGAGAGAGTCTTTCTGAGAAGCCACAGTGGTTAACAGGCACTCCCACTGTGGAGAGGTAATGTTTGAGTAGCATTCTTGCCCTGTTAGGGGGAGTCTGCTGCTATGTCATAGATTACAGAGTGCTGTGTGCCAGTGTCCCTTCTATAGAACGTTCTGAGGATATTAGCAGTGATATACTCCAATGTGAGTGAGACCCAAGTACCTTACACCCAGATCATGAGAGTTTCAACAGTAGAGATTTTAAATGAGCCCAGACACTGTGCCCTGTAGGAAAAGATGTTTTGAGTGATGGAGGAGGTATTGACTTCACAGACAAGAATGTTTCCTTCTATTTCTAAGTTTCCTTGCATATAAAATGGGGTAATAAATGAAAAATTACCTGGCCTTTCAAAGGGCCTTGATAAAACTTAGTATTCACAGTCAGAGTGGATGTTTCAAATACTGTGTCTGTGGTTGTCCTTATAGTTGTTCCCTAGATTTTCTACATCACGTCTAACTGAGATATTTTTAATGCCCTGGAAAGAGATTGGCTCTTTTATTAAGCAAAGAAGTATGTTTGTAGAGGTCCAACTACTTACAATGGGATAACTGTGTATAAAATCATAGGTAGCTTCCTTCATAAGTTACAGGACAGGACAAGTGAAATAGGAAAGTTTGAGAGTGATGGTCCCTGCCTGGGACATAATGAGAACAAAAGATGTTGGATAGATTTCCCCTAGTACTTCATAACTTGGTGTTCAAGAACCCTAAGAGTTTATGCACTTGTATGTGTGTGGAATATATAATCATCTTTTTCTTCTTTTATTGAAAATAGAGTCTTTTCTCATATAATATATCCTGATTAGTTTTTCCTCCCTCTGATCTTCCCACTTCTTCCCCCACAGCCCCTCCAAACCAGATCTACTCCCTTTCGAATTAGAAAAGAACAGAACTCTCAGAGGTAACAACAAAATATAACAGAAAATAATATTATGATAAAACAAAAACCATCTCATTGAAGTTGAATAAAAAGAGACCAAGAGAAAGCACAAGAGACAGAGACCCACTTGCTCGCATACTCTGAAGTCTCAAAGACACTAAACTGAAAGTCATAATACATACACAGAGAACCTGGTGCAGACTGGTACAGGCCCCATGCTTGCTTCTTCTGTCTCAGTGAGTTCACACATGAGTTTTTCTCTGTTGATTTAGAGGCCTTGTTTTCCTGGTGTCCTCCAACCCCTCTGGCTCTTACATTCTTTCTGCTTCTTTTCTAGAAGGTTCACTAAGCTTTGAGGGGAAAAATTTGATGGACACATCCCATTTTCCCATTTAGGGATGAGTATTTCTCTCTCTCTCTCTCTCTCTCTCTCTCTCTCTGATATCAGGAGAGATGACTCATCTGTTAAAGGCTAGGATCACAACCAAACAATACTAATAATCATTTTTAGTATAAATACTTGAAAGGTATTCTCTTTGAAAACATCTTAGCAATTATTGAATTCCTGATTAAAACGCACACACAATGTCTCACAGAGAAATGATGCTCAGTTCATGCTTAGCGTCTTACAAGGGAAAGCTTGTTACTTCTCCAGTCCCTTGCAAACAACATCTGCAATCTAGACTCATCATATTATTTTTATCCCATGAATGCAGAAGTATTTCATAGCCCCAGTGCATGACAACTGGGGATAGATAGGTGTAGCAGAAAGGGCACGCAGGCAAATAAAAATGACGCCACATTCTGTCATATCTTCATCAACATCTTAAACACACAGGGTTTAAGTCTTGTCTGGAACAAAGATTTCCATCCAGTGAGAATGTAAGCTGCAGAACCAAGAAGACACTAAAAGTCTGAGAGATGTGTAGTGCCTTGGCCGGTACTGTAAAGCTCTATGTCTCTTTCCAGATCCCATTACACTCTTCTTGCTCCCACAGTCTTCATTTATTTCTCTCTCTTTGTCTATCCGCCCACTCTTGTCATTTTCTTCCCTCACCTTTCCCCCAGAACACTCTTTCTTTGAACTTTAAGGCACATTTTTTACAAATTTCTTCCTTTGTTGTGGAGAGTATGTTTGGGGGAATGTATGGTAGTCAGTAACTGGATATGATTATATAGATACCTACAGATCAGCCCTGATCTCCCTGATTTATAAGCATATAACATCCAGGCCTAAAAGTTTTACAGAACCATTTCAACCAGTGCCCTTTACTCCAATTGCTAAGTTTCTTTTTAAATTAAATGGCTTTGGGAGTTCTTTTTACCAAGATCTCCTTCGGCTGTCTAGTGTTGGGTCTGGGGAAAACCAGTGAGAATTTGGGAACATAGCATCACTCCGGAAGCCTGACTTTCCACGGCTTTGTCTTTTCATCAGCAACTTCTCTCTCTCTTTTCTTCCTCTGCAACATCCCCGAGACCACACAACAGCTCTGCCTTATTGTTTTAGCTTGTTCCCCGTAATCAAAGCTGAAAGGCCTTCTTAGTAGGCACATCTGTATTCCTCCTGTGAGCCCATAAAGGAACAGCTGTGCCACACATGCTCACCAGTTGCTAAATGCAGAGGGCTCCATTCATTCTGTGCCACATTTTCAAGTTTGATCGGACCAGCCCTGCACTGAGTTCAGTTCTCAATGCACGCATGCAAACATGCAGCAAATATAAATGTAATCCAAGATTAGCCTTAATTTCTCTTTTGCATACCCATGTTACTGAAAAGTAGAAATTTACTCAGTTGAGTCTCATTTCGCTTGGGGCTTCATACATTCTGACTGCAGAGAGACCATGATCTGTTTTGTCCTTAGTCACCAGGTGATGTTGATCACCCGAGATAGCCTTAGCCTCCTCATTCTCCTCACAGGGTCACATGCATGCAGTCATTCGAGTGACTTAGGTGTCATTTTGTCTCTGTGTTACCCCTGCCCCCATTTAGCCTCACTTTCTTTCTATCCAGCCACTCTTCTCTAGGACACTTACTCAGAAATTCACCTCTGAAAAAGGGAAAATCCATCCATCTGCTATCAGATTGCATAAACCTTTCCATCTAGGGGTGAAGCTCCATAAAATTTTCCCCACCAGTGTTGGCATGTCAACTGGTGTTATCATTTTGCAGGTCTTGTTTAGACAACCGTAATGTTGAGATTTCATGGTGGCATCTCCCCTGGCTTTTGTAGAGGACACAATATTGCAACAGTTGTTTAGGTCCTCTTACTCTTACAGTTTTTCTGTTTTTTCTTTCAAGATGTCCCCTGAGCCTTAGGTCTTGTTACAGATATTTCACATGAGGTTGAGTACTTCATGGTGAGTTTTTCTCTACTACATTTGTGGACAGTTATGGACAAGTAATTCTTTTAACTCATTTGTTAAACAACTAAAGTACATCAAACATTTTTATTTTATTTGTTGTGTATGTGTCCACATCATGTGCAGAAGCCAGAGATTGATGTTGATGTCTTCCTCAATCACTCTTTACCTAAAGTTTGGGGGCAGAATATCTTATCTAAACTGAAACTCACTTCTGCTAGACTAGTTGGTCAACAAGCCTCGAGGATTTCCCATCTCTACCTTCCTAACACTGTGCTGCTGCACCAATCTTTTTCTCTCTTATGGGTGATGGGGATCCGAACGTAGACCCTCATACTTACAGATTAAACATTTACTGACTGAGCCATAGGCACAGCTCCCAATTACTTCTAAAGCACACCTGTGTTAGTGTTATTACCCCCACTTCACAGGGAGTGAAGCTGAGTTCTAGGAGACCATATGGCTAATGACAGCTAGAATGTAGAAGAGCTCAGTACCTCTCTGGCTGCTTCTCCCTGAATCCCAACTTCATGAGCTTCTGCTGATAATAATGACTCTCTGCCCCAGTTTTTAAAAACCCTACTCCAAAATATTTATATTTATTTGTTAGCATTTATAACTTCATTTTTCACTCTTCAGGGTGACTTAATGTACATCGAGAGCTGAGAATCTTGTCCCTCTCATACAGATATTTCTGGTCACTAGGTCTATAATGACCCATAGCAGATGTTAGAGAAATGTTTATTGATTAGTTCTGTGGGTGTCCATAGATAGAGGGAAGAACACTGTTCGATATCACCAAGTTAGTTATAGACTTTTTATAGAGGCTGAGATGGACTATTTGGGGGTTTTGTCAAAGAATGACTAAGGAGGACTGCCATTCATCTCTTCTCAAAGATGTTTTCCAACCCTTCTGTTTCAGGTGGTGTCGTCCTCAATCCATCCTATTACGGCATGCCGGGCCACACCAACACCATGATCCATGAGGTGGGACATGTCTTGGGACTCTACCATGTATTCAAAGGAGTTAGTGAAAAAGAATCCTGTGATGACCCCTGCAGAGAGACAGTGCCATCCATGGAGACAGGAGACCTGTGTGCTGACACTGCTCCTACACCCAAGAGTAGGCTGTGTCGGGACCCAGAGCCAGCTAACGACATCTGTGGTCTCATCCACTTCCCAGGGGCTCCATTCAGTAACTATATGAGCTACACAGGTATTACCACAGACTTGATGCTTTTGTTTTGTCTTAAGGTCACATAAGTGTCATTAGGAATTGGTAAGGTGTATGTAGTTAAAGGGAGCCAGGAAGGTTCAAGTCACAGAAGAATATTTTGTGTTGGATAGTTCTTAATTTTCTATGTGTTTGAAGGATTTGACAAAACTTCTGAGATATTGCAGTCTTGTTGAGTGGGTGCTCTTCCATTAGAGTTTGAAAGTGAAACACATTTATATCATGCATAGTTAAAGTGGGACCGAGTAACAACAATCTCCTTGAGATCTCTTCCAGGTTTTACAACGTGATCACTCTCATTGAGGCATTTCCCTGAAGACTGTCTAGTCTGATGGTGATAAGTGACAGGTCTTTGGGTGTAGATGTCCCTTCAGCACTTTTACAGATAGTTAACAAATTGACTTGATTAACTGAAGTGCTAGAAACCTTTTATCTTACACTGTGCAAAAAATCAGATTCTCTTTTACCAGCACAACATTGATTTCTAGCTTATCTTTCATGTACTGTAACCCAAAATTATATATATGCATTGTTGGCCCTGAGGAAAACTGTTTTGTGTTGTCTTGTCCTTTTGGGGGATAGCTCCTGGATCACCCACCTTACCGGTATATCAGACCTTCCTTATTTCTGGCAAAAAAGTAACAATAAGTATTCTTCTAATAATGGGCATGATTATAATTAAAATTGACAACTAATTTGATTTAATCACCTATGCTAAGGATGAGGGAATGTTAAGTTTTAGTTTCATGTTTTACTAAAAGGCAAATACCAGCCCCTGCTCATGGCTTTGCAGGTAAGAGAGAACAATGAGCTAGCTGGGTCTGCCTGTGGCCTCCTAAGATGTTTCCCTCCAAATTTCATGGATGTGAACAATGAATTGAGTTCATAAGCATCAACAGGTCTGTTGCCCTTATCCAGGACTAGGTGACCTTGGAGATGAAGTGTCTAGGGGCAGAGGCTCCTTTAAGTGTGGCAGAGACAGTGTTGAGAAGCAGATGCAGGGTTTCTGGTCTACTCTAAATAGAAAAGCACGGGAAATAAAGATCACTCCTGTTCAACTTTATGGCTTGAATAATGAATACACTGATTTTGCTGACTCTGAAAGAAAGACTGGGGCCATCATTCCCATCCCTGAAGTTTCCTTGACGCTTTGGCTTCTGCGCCACTGAGCAGCTCCTGTGAATACTCCTAGGGCATGGTCACAGGGTGAAGAGACCCTCTGCTGAAACACTGCCATCTTGTGGTGTGCTCAGTAAGCAACTGTCAGTCCTGTACAGTGGCCCACCTGTGGGGTGGTCTCATATCAGATATCCTGCCTATCAGTTCTTTACATTACGATTCATAACAGTAGTAAAAATTACAGTTATAGAGTAGCAAGGAAAACAATTTATGGTTGGGGGCATCACAATATGAAGAACTGTACGAAAGGGTCTCGACATTAGGAATGTTGAGAACCACTGTCTTCAGACAATCCTGTAACTTCATGATCAGAGTCTTATCCTAGGATAAGCCAAGAATATAGTCATGAGATTGCTTTGGAAAGAAGCAACTTCTATGTCTCTGCTTTTCTTCTCCCTCACCTGACTTTCTAGAGAAGAATGAATTTCTTTACTGAGTCTAATAAATGCAAGATGTAGGGTGCTGGGAATAGTGAGAATGGAGTGAGATTTTTGTTCTGCCTTTAGACACTGGTACAGGTTCAGCCTTCACATCCTCTTTTGTCTCCACAGATGATGAGTGTACCGACAGCTTCACCCCTAACCAGGTGGCCCGGATGCATTGCTATTTGGACCTTGTATACCAACAATGGAGCGAAAGCAGAAAGCCCACCCCCATTCCCATCCCACCCATGGTTATTGGGCAAAACCACACGTCCCTCACTATCCACTGGCTGCCTCCTATTAGTGGGGTGGTCTATGACAGGTGAGAGGGGTGTTCCATTGTCTTGGAATCATTTCCAAAGAGGGAAAAACTATAAAATGAGGGGAATGCCTATTGGGATGTAAATGTGTACATGGCTGTCCAGGAACACCTCCTGAGCCTGCTCTGGGCTCAGCTCCTTAGCAATGCTAAGGGTGTCTCATGGGAGCCAGAGGCTCATCATGTGTGTTTATTCCACACAAGGATGTTCTGGCAGAATTGGCAAAGCGTGGTCCATCTGTCTTAACCAGCTGTTCCTCTGCAGGGTAAGGCTTGCTCCTTGGACAGTGGTGACTGGGGAGAGGGAAGCAGACCATGTTTCTTTAGTCAGACCCGGGTGAAAAGAGAAAGTGTGGGAGTATACAAACTCAACTCAGCATTTCTAATGCTGACTCTGCCCCCGGCTGAACCCTGTGCTCAGCCTGATGGCCACTGTCTGGAGTTGTTACTCTCTGTTCTTTGCCCCCTCTAATGGCAACTAGTGCTTTTGTATTTTACCCCCTCTGGGACTGCCACAGTAGACACTTAATACATACTCACTGAAGAAAATCACAACACCTGAAGCCAGCTGTCCTTCTTTTGTTTACTTATAGAACTAAGTCTCTGGAATTCTTTATTAAAACGAGAGAGAGAGAGGGAGAAAAAGAGGGAGAAGGAGAAAGAGAGAGAGAGAGAGGATGTTGGCAATGCAGCATACGGTTGAACTGAAAAGGCTCCGCTGACCCATGTAGATGTGGCTCTATGGAAACATATACCTAGATGCTTACTAACGGGAAAGCATCTTTCTTTTTACTCCAGTTACATGGGGACACTGTGAGACATTTGGCTTCACCTGCCTTGTGTAGTCCTCACAGTGAGCACCACTCCTCCCTGTGAGTGAGAAACACACAGGGCTGATTCACGACCCCACAACAGGTGATTCTGGGGGAAATCCAGCCACGAGAAGCACAGGTGGATGAACACTTTGAATTTTAAGCTTTCTTTCACATTTAACAGGTAGACATTTTTCATTTTTCTCTTTTCATTTTTCTCAATTTAATGTTTTACTAATTCTTCAAGAATTTCATATAATGGGATTTGACTATATTTGCCACAACTCCTCCCTCTAACTCCTTCCATATCCTCAATTTTTGTGGCCTTTACTATGTTTTTTAAATAAATCCAGTCTGTGTCATCAACATACTCACAAGTGTAGGGCCACAGGACAGTGACTCTTCTTTGTTCAATACTTCACTGTGAGTATCTGGGTCCAGCTAAGGAATGAATGGCCCTGGAGCATGTCCTCACACACTTTGGATTTAATGAAAACCTGGGGTTGGGGGCAGATAAGGAGAGATGAGGACACAGTGGGTTATTTTTCAAAGCGATAGTCACAGTTTCTTGAAAGCTTCATTCCGTGACTTGCTCTTAGTCATGACATCACTTAGCACTCCCAGCACACAGAATAGTTTGCACTGTTATCAGCGCCCAGGTTCCCATGGGCCCCTTCAGCGATTCGGCACACATCTACGCAATGTGTCTGAGAGTCATCTTCCTGCAAGTGTGACCTTGTGTAGCTCTGGCAGGACCGTCCTGTGTGGGTACATGCAAACCCGAGTTTTACATCAGTTTATGTAACACGTGTAAACAATTTAATCTTTCAATTCTCTCTCTGGTACAAACCTTACGATAAAGCAGACATCAGAACTGGCTTGCTGAGAGTCTGCTGGCAGAAAAGAGTGCACTTTGCTTCCTTTTCCCACCTAGGTGGGCTAGCTTTGAGGCCTCCTAGCACGTGCGTTGGAGAGACTCACGTCACATGCCCAGCAATTTGTGTCATGCCTAGAGTTATGTTTACTCCACCCTTGTAGGTATTTGGAATCCTTCTGTCAGAGAAGAGCCCCAGCTACGCACTCTGCAGCAGCCCCGGGAGGGCAAGTGCATCAGGAAAATGTGGTTTGGAATTGTGTTCACGTTATAAAGAGTACTGATGGAATCAAAGGGTGGGTCTTAACTACACCCTTTATGCCAAAATACTGAACAGTAACGAGGTGCTATTTGGGAACATGCTCAAAGGGATTAAGGAGCCTGTGACTTTGGGCAACTGACTTCAAGCTTTCTGTGCTCCAATCTCCTCATTTGTAAGCATGGTGTTATCACAAGGGTTAGAAAGAAGTTGTAAAAAATACGAGGCCGGGTTATGTAAAGTGCTTTCTGTCATTGGGTAGTAAGATGGTTTTATAAGATACTAACCTGCTCTTCATATGTACTGTTGGGATACTGCCTTGATTTTAGGTTAGCATTTCAGATATGTTTTTCACAAGGGGGCTTCTGAAAACATTCCAAGTATGAGAGAGAGAGAGA
>JAQHUG010000035.1:1459034-1481217 GCA_028555095.1 Dicrostonyx torquatus
CCCAAACATGGAAATATCAGTGTAGACCAGTGGTTCTACACCTGGATAGGGAAACAGCAGTGTAGACCAGGGGTTCTCAACCCAGACAGAGAAACAGCAGTGTAGACCAGTGGTTCTCAACCCAGACAAGGAAACACCAGTGTAGACTAGGGGTTCTTCACCTGGACAGGGAAAGACCGGTATAGACCAGTGGTTCTCAACCCAGACAAGGAAACACCAGTGTAGACCAGTGGTTCTCAACCCAGACAAGGAAACACCAGTGTAGACCAGGGGTTCTCAACCCAGACAGGGAAACACCAGTGTAGACCAGTGGTTCTCAAATCAGACAGGGAAACACCAGTGTAGACCAGGGGTTCTCCACCTTCCTAATGCTGAGACCATTTAATACAGTTCTTCAGGTTGTGCTGACTCCCAACCATAAAATTACTTTCATTGCTACTTAATAAGTGTTATTTTGCTACTGTAATGAACTGTAATGTAAATCTCACTGTTTCCTGATGGTCTTAGACACTCCTATGAAAGGGTTGTTAGACGCCCAAAGAGGTTGTGGCCCAGAGGTTGAGACCTGCTTGTGTGTACTCACCACAAACGAGTAAACCAAGAATGGTGCTTTGAAATACTTCCCAAATATCACACAATATATTAGGTACCTAAAGTAGTCAGTCTCTGATGAACCATCTTGCCTTTGTATGAAAAAAAAATGTAAAGGGGCTAGAGAGATGGCTCAGTGGTTAAGAGCACTAGATACTCCTCCAGAGGACCTGGGTTCAAGTCCCAGAACCCATAAGCTAGCTCACAGCTGTTCCTAAGTTCAGTTCCAGGGGATCTGACACTTTCTTTAGGCCTCTATGGGTATCAGATGCACAGATATACATCCTGGCAAAACATACATGTAAGTTAGAAATAAATAAATCTTAAAAAGATTATTCAAAAATCTATGACATAGATGTATTATATGTATGTATAGTGTAGTTTGGGGAGAAAAGGAATGTGAAAAATTTAAAACTCTTTGTTTTTCCAGTTCTGGGGATTGAAAACAGGCTTTCCATAAATTGGGCTAGTATTGCATTCCTCAGCCACACTACCATCCTCTCATAATTTTTCAACTATGTCTCCTATGTTTTTATTCCTGTCTCCAGTTTAATATGACAACTTAAAATATGCTGGGAGGTGGTGGCTCACGCCTTTAATCCCAGCACTCGGGAGGCAGAGGCAGGCGGATCTCTGTGAGTTCGAGACAAGCCTGGTCTACAAGAGCTAATTCCAGGACAGGCTCCAAAGCTACAGAGAAACCCTGTCTCAAAAAATAAAAAACAAAAACAGAAAAAATATGATTACTATGTTTTTGCATCTGTACCATAGTTTTAATTTATTCATAAACATTCTCATGTCTAACTTATTCTTAATCCATCCACATAGTTACCTTTGAATAATGATTGGAGCTATTTGTGATATCCTGGGTCTGACAACCTTTTATAATTCTAAATTTCTCTGTATATGGAGCTATTGAACATATTGAAAGGTAAAGGAGAAAAACTGCAACTCGTAACCATTTTATAGTAGCCAAATTTTATTTTATTCATGGGAGTTTCAACTGCAGGGATTTTTGTTTGTTTGTTTGTTTCCATAACAGGCTTTATGAAAGAAATCCCATTGCAGACTAACTTACGTGCCTCATCCTACATTTACTCATCAACTAAGGATCAAAAAGGACACCTGAAATTGATATGTAAAATAAAAAGATTGTTTTTAAAAAAAATGTTTTTCATTTTCCCTGTAATATATGGTGTCTGCCACTAGGTGGTAGCAGGAAATAAAGACCATAACTTGAACCCTGGTTGCACCAGCCACAAGCCATGCTTCTTGAAGCTCTTAGTTTTATGTAAACAGGAGATTCAACTCCACAAAACTCTGACTTTTATAACTTCATCTGCATAAAGGATAATGATTAAATGAAAAAAAATGAATAGAAAATAAAATGACACAGATGGGCAGGCCTTCTCACCAATTAATTATTCCTGTTTTGTTGGCTTTGTTTTATGAGAAGGGGTCTGACTTGGATGTTCTATTTGTTTCTAGAGTATTGTGTTCCTCTGTTCTCAGGAAAATCAGCTACTGTTTAAAATCGCCAATGGTTTTAAATTAAATGTATTAAATTCTTTTATGTTAAAAACACTAAAATTGCACACAATCCCATGTGATGTTTTTGTTATATTGTATGATATTTAAATAGGTTAAACATATCCATTTCTTCACATATCACACTCTTCCAGTAAAAACATTTCAAATTCTCTTTTCTAGCTTCTTGAATTTTCTACACATGTTGTTTTAGTCAGTCCATTGAGCAAAAGCACGTCAGGACTTGCTCCTATATAGTTATAATTCAGAACACATCGATAAACCTTTCCTCGTCAACTCCTTTTTCTCTGCTCTCCTCAATTTCTGTTAGCCACTATTCTACTTTCAATGTGTATGAGATCAACTTTATGTATCCACAATTGAACAAGATCACAGGATATTTCTCTTTGTGTGGCTACTTAATTTTACTCAACATAATGATTTCCAGTTCTACGCATGCTGTCCCAAATAACTGAATTTCATTTTCCTTTGAGACAGAATAATATTCTACAATATATATGTTACATTATTTTTCTCCATCCATCAGCTGATTGACACTTAGGTGGTTTCCATCCCTTAGTTATTTCGAATAATGCTGCAATGAATATTGCAGTACCAATGTCTCTTTGATTTACTCATTACATTTCTTTTTGGATATAACCAGGAGCGGGATTTCAAGCTTACATATTAACCCTGTGTGTGTGTGTGTGTGTGTGTGTGTGTGTGTGTGTGTGTGTACACATTTGTGTATGTTGTCCTACTCTATTTCTTTCATCCAAGTTTTATAATTTGCATTGTAAATGGATCACTTTTTGATTTCTATTTCCTATAATTAGTTACTACCATATTGTAATGCTACTGTTTTTGGTAAATTACCAAATTTACCAAATTAATTAATTAATAAATAAATTAAGCAAAATTGAAAGCTACAAACCAGCTATTTCCAAGATCCCACTTATCACAGGTCTGGTGAAGATCCTGCCAGATACACTCTTGAGTCTCCCACAAGGTTCTTCCAGATATTCCTGTACCACAATACACTTGATTTCTAAGAATTCCTACAACCCACTGACCTTGCTACCATTTTGCTAAACTCACATCTGCTTTAAATATTTATTTTTAATATTTTCTGTAAATTATTAAGTATTTGCTTTTTGTACAACTTTTGATTTTTAAAGCACAATGAGGAACTTAAATGGATTAATAATATCTGAGAGAGAAAAGTCATTTTATGTGTGTCTAAATATATATTTCTAGGAGTATTGGAGAAATGTGTGACGATGGAGACCTGTTGAATGGAGACGGGTGCTCCAGAGCGTGTGCACTGGAGGAAGGCTTTAACTGCGTGGGTGAGTCCAAGGAGATTATGTCCTAATTTAGAAATATATCAGTGTCTTGTGGCTTATTGATAAAGCTGTAACACCAAATACTACATATATAGTCATTATTTTCTCACTTTAACCATGAAGAAACTAATTGGAGGCACAAAAGGTTTAAGTGATTTCTTTTCTTTTATTTACCTGAAAGTGCTAAGTAGAATTTGAGCCAAAGGAGCGCTAGAATTTCATGCTAAACAGACTGTACTGGTCCCTAGCTTGATATTACCAGGACATTCTCTCGAGTCCTCACACATATGCCAACATGCCAGATAAACACGCAATAATGTGGATTCTACATACAAATTAGGGTCAGGAAATAATCTAAGCCCTAGTAGAAGCAAGATACCTTCTGATGTCTGTGTTTAATAGGTGAGATCATAGAGGCCAGCAGGGGGTTCTGGTGTTTTCTGTCCTGGGAAATGAGTGGTTATCAGTTATCAGATGACTTCATATCTATATCCTTGGCATTGAGAGGTAGCACACAAGGCTTGCCCTAGTTATGATGAATGCGTCCATGAACAGGTGCTTCAGAAGTTCCCGTGCATTGAAATGATTGTCTAGAGTAGAACCCCCACACCAGAGTTGTTTTAAGTAGCAGTGCATTTAAACAACTTCAGGGTCCTTAATTCTTAAGACGCTGTAGTGTATCACAGTGCATAAAACTTACTATGATATCAACTACTACATAAAACATACAGAAGCTTCTGCTCTCCACAGCCAAAGCTGAGCCACAGAATCTTAGTATCACCTATCTGTCCATCTGTCTAGCTCTCCACCCATGTATTAAGTAGTATCACATTTTATATTTAGTCCGTATGGAATACTGACATCTGCTAGATTTTTCCCTCCCAGGTGTAGTGAGCAGGAGTGGCTTAGAGTCCAACCTCGCTTTTGGAGATGTCTCTTCTACCCAATCCTGACATATGGGCATGCAGCTTTTGCTTACATAATTCCAGCAATGAAAAATGTACTCGAAACAGACAATTCTATTTAACAATGGTCTTACCTGTTAAAACTTTCTTTCTCCCAGTTTTCAGTTTGTAAACTGAGTCTCAGACCATCTTAGTGACTCATCTAGAGGCATACAAGGTCCCTGCCAAGCCGGCCCTGAAACTTCACTTTCCTTCTATTCAATCAAGTGAGGTTTTCTTACTCCGGCGCTTTAGAGGATACATTCTTTCCTGTTTTATTTGACTCCCATTCAGATATTTGAAATGCCTCTTCACTATTCTTCTTTCCAATCCAAACATCCCCGCATGTGATTAGGTTTCCAGACCTTTCCTATTTACCCCAACCTGGCACGCTTTGTTTGGTCGATGCCCAAAAAGGAATCCAATCCCCCAGATGTGGTCTGGCTGTGCGGAGTGCACCGAACCAATCGCCCCCCTCTTTTGTGCACAAGTATTTGTTAATGCCACCTCTGTCTGTATCATTTCTTCTTGGTAGCCACACAGTGGTCACATACTGGAAATAAACACACGTTCTCCGAACACCATACCATCTCCAATGCAGCTCGAGTTGCTTTTAACTAAAGAACAGCATTCACGCTGTTCCTATCACATTTGATCCTTCGACTCATATTTTCTTAGCCTCTAACACCAGTAAGACTATACTCAATTATTTTAACTATACTTAAGTACTATATTTAAGCTTATGTTTAAGTTATTGACTGGGTTAAATTGATGTGGTATATTCCACTATTAGACATCTTTTTCGATGAATACATTTATCGTATGCTAAGTGTATGATTTTACCCCATTGCTTTTCAAAATATTAGATTGGAAGGAACCATTAGAAACATGATTTTAAATTGTTCTATTATTTTCTTACAGAATTGCAAAAATACATAATGTTTTTTGTTCTGACGCTAAAAGAAAAAAAAAAGAAACAAGAAGGAGCAGTTCCTGAGTTATTGATAGAAAATATATTATCTATGTATAAAATTGTCATAAATAATAACAAAGGCAGAGAGAGAGAACTTGCTCTGCTGAGAATGTTGTTTCCAATGCACATGTGCTGAGAGGGTGAGGGTGCCATAAATTTGACAGACTACAGATGAAAGCCTTAAATGAGCTTAGAACCATGTTCTGTAGCAGGTGGCTTACACTGGCATGAAGAAGTAGATTTACCACGGAAGGGTCTTACATAGGAGGCCGTTATTAAGGAAAATCATAGCTATATTGGTGAGCAGCTGACAAACTACCAGGATATCCTTGTGGGGTTTCTGTGAAGAAGAAAAAATTAAAAAGTATGCTATAAGAATAATAAATCTTAGAAATGGTTTTACTGAGTCAGTGCTGGATAGTGTGGATTTGTTTTGAATCATGATTCTATTTCAGTGTCCTGTTTCTTTAAGTACAAATGAGAAATTGGGTTTTTCTATTAACACTAATTGTCCTACACTTTGGTAGAATTTCATAGATAGTTTTATAAGTGTACCTAAGCTTTCCACACTGAAAGAAGCCAGTCACAAAGGAGCAATACTGTTCACCTAATAGGAACTGCCCTGTGTGGATGGATGGTACTTGCCCAGTGTATCCAAACTCATCTTCCACCTCCAATAGTTGCCCGCAAATATTCTTGTTTTGTTTGTCTGCTCTGTTTCAGTATAAGTGGTACAGGGTGCATGCCTGAGGGAGGCATGGACCTAGATTGTCTAAGTCTCACTCAAACCAAGACCCATGGTTTGTGAGGGTCACTTCTCAAGTCACACAAACTCATTTAGACTTGCCTATTTCATTTATAAAACAAGCAACAACAATAATAAGAAAGCTACAAACCTCATGGTTGCCCTGAGAGAACTGATGCCTATAAGACTTGGAGTCTTTGCAGCACAGTTTCTTACAGTTTCTGAGCAGTTATGTGCTCAGAGAAAAATGTCTCAGTGGTAAGAGTAATTTTTTAAAAATCATAATTTGGTGAAGAACCCCCTTAAATAATTGAACATTAAGAAAACCTATGAAGGAGATTCAAATATAGCTTTGTTATATTATTTATTTAAATTCTATTTCTGCTTTTTTCTATGTCCTTCATATTTCTAACATATTCCATGTTTAGTTCAACATTACCTAAAATACCTTGGCTGGGCATGGTAGCACATGCCTATAATTCTAACATTCAAGAGACAAGAGAATCAGGAGTTCAATGTCAGCCTGGGCTACCCAAGACTCTGTCTCATTAAAACTAAACAGCACAAATAAGATGGAATCAATTTTCTTCCTATGACCAGTTCATAGTATGCTTCTCTCTTTATCCTTCTCTCCCAAGTCCAATATTTCCTATGAGTTCAATAGATTTTGCTTCTTCCCTCATAAAGGGTGATCCCTCTTCTCCAAAGGTATAGCGGTTGATGTTTTGGTGAGTACTGTGCGCCCTGGTCGTCACAGGATTGTCTTTAGTTGGCTGGAGAATAATTGGTTGGAACAACCATAGTACATTTCTCCAAAGACATATAAAAAATCCCAAAAATATCATATATATTTCTTGGCAGGAGAACCAAGCCTTTGCTACAGGTATGAGGGAGATGGGATTTGTGAACCTTTTGAGAAGGAAACCAGCATCATAGACTGTGGCCTCCATACTCCTGAAGGATACTTGGACCAGTGGGCTATCCAGGCATATTCCTACCATGAAGACAAGAATAAGTGTCCTGTTTCTTTGGTAACAGGAGAACCTCATTCGATGGTAAGTGAAGACAGATAAATGGAGTCCCAGCTGGCCCTCAATGCTTAGGGATCTTACATTTTAGTCAAGATATTAGCATCCAATTTTGTCCTAACTGAGATCAGAACATGTTGTGTGATGTTTTACTCTTTTGGCTTTTTGGGGGGGCCCACCACCCAGTTCCCAAATAAATCACACATGAAGGCTTATTATTACTTATGCATGCCCAGCCTCAATGTAGCTTGTTTCTTGCCAGCTTTTCATAGATCATCCCAATTACCTTTTGCCTCTGCACTTTTATCTTTATCTATTTCTGTACACCTTTTTTCCTTCTTTCTCCATGACTTGCTGTGTAGCTAGGTGGCTGGCACCTTACATCCTCATCTCCTCATTCTCTGGCTCTTTTTTCTCTCCTTGTTCTCTGCCTGCTAGCGCCACTTATCCTTGCTTCTGCCTTGCTTGCTATTGGTTGTTTATCTCTTCATTAGGACCATCAGGTGTTTTAGACAGGCAAAGAATCACAGCTTCACAGTTAATCAAATGCAGCATAAACAAAAGTCACACACCTGAAAATAACATTCCCAACAAGAACAAGATAGTGTTAGATGAAAACCTAGATTAATAATAAACTCCTATAATTCACATGCACACTACTTGATCTCAACAATGTTTATTCAATAACTCAAGGCATATGCAAGCATCTCAAAGTTTAGCATAGACTTGCACCTGTTATAAACTATATTTGGGCTCTATGTGTTGAATGATTTAGTGTAAGACGATCAAAAGCAGCAACAAGAAATCAGAAAGTTTGAATTGGACAGCTGGATCCACTAGTATTACTGTTATTACAATGGACAAGTCACTTAACCACTATGGATTTTTATTTGTTACTATCTTTTACATTTAAAAGGCCAGTGTAGAGTTAATTGAAAATTTAAATATATATAAAATGTAAAAGCATGATTTGATTTAACTTGGTATTGAAGTAATGCTAAAGTTGGTAGTTAGTAAATCAGGTGACTCTTCCCCTGACCATCTGCCAGCATAGTGGGAGATCTTGGGAAGACTCTAAGAGGCTATACTAATAACATAGTTGAACTGAGGTTGAACACTAAAGACAAGATGAAGGGCAGTTGGTTCTTTGGGTACCATTCCAGAAACTTTCATTGCCAAATAGACTCTTCCATCCATTGTAACAATAGGCAAGCTGTCTACAGAAGTAAAAGCTAGCAGCCCTCTGAGCATTGTAGGCCAGGATGAAATAAGTATATTTTAAACCCCTGATTTGAGGAAGCCTTTCTGAGTGAGTAGAGGAAGATAATAAAAGTGCCTGTCTTGGGTGTCTTATCAAAGATGCAAGTATCGAGATTCCAGCACTCCCATTCTTTGTTTGTAGTTTTCTTTTTCTTGCTATGAACACAATTGTTGCCTCTGTAAGAATGAAGTCAACATTGTGTGTGTGTGTGTGTGTGTGTGTGTGTGTGTGTGTTAGTTAGTGGGGCTTCAGAGCCTTGCACAGTCAGCAAATGTCTGTCACTGAGTTAGGCTCCCAGAATCTTGCAACCAGCTTTTAAGAAAAGAAGAAGAAAGCAGGTCAAAGGGAAGTTGGTGTATGCCAACTGAGTATTTTCTCATGTTTATTGTGAAAAAAAGCAAATTTTCTGGAAGCTCAATACTGTAGATTTTCATCTACCTTATGGTCTAATCACCCCTATTTGTGGCAAACCTTGAGGAAATGAACAATCATTTACATAACTGGATAACTTTGAACAAAGTTGATGTTCGTTAATAAAAAGGTGATGGGCAAGATACAATGAGGCAACTAGCCTCTTGTGCCACATTCTCTTTGCCAAGTCTTGGCTTCTTTCTCCTTAAAGTTCTGGTGCCCAGTGACAAAAAGCCAGGAAAGTTGGCGATTCTGAGTTCACAACAACTCTCTGAAGTGGCTTTTAGTCTAGCCTAAATGTCTTCTCTAAGTGAAGGAGAAGACATTTCCTGAAGTTCTGCTTCTTGGGGTTTCTACCCAGCCAAGTGCTCCCAGCCTCCCTGACTCAGTAGCCTCCCTCTTAGGCCAATTGATGCTGATTGATAAGGACCTAACCATCACTCTGAAAAGACTTGCAAAGTGAATTATTGGATCAGTCTCCTAACGTGTGCCAGAATAATTCGTTGGGCAAGACTCCATGCTGATGGTAGGCAAAGAGTTGTCCTGAGTGTTTTCTACCCTAGGAAGATACATCTTTTTCTTTATTGATTTTTATTGAGCTCTACATTTTTCTCTGCTCCCCTCTCTGTCTGTCCCCTCCCTTTCAACACTCTCCCAAGATACATCTTGAGGGTTACAGCATTGAGAAATTCTTCTACATGAATTGGGTTTCCTACATTCTAACTTCTGCATTCTGTATCTAACAGTGTGGTCATTAGGCAGAAAAGTTGGCTCTGTGCTAGAGAGCATCTGACTTTATTTGCCTCCTGCACTCCAGACTTAATTTAGGAATGAAATTGCTTTTCAGAATTGTACTACGCATCATCCAGACTCATCTCCCCACCATCTACTTCCTGGATGGTTTCCCTGTGTCTTCAATTTGAAGAGAGCCCAGAATGAAGGCAGTGAGCAGTCTGAAGATAGCCTGCAGAAAGACAACGAGATTTGGCTTGAAGTAAGTGAGCCAAATTTCTATTTGTAAAACCTATAAATAGGGATACACTTGTGTGCATGTGTATGGGTATAATGGGACATTTGACTGATTTATTAGAGTTTTTTTCTGTTACCTCAAAGTATTTACATCTTAAATTTATTTAAAATTGACTTTCTTTGAAGTTTGGTCTTCCATACGAGTAATCTCTTTAGGGAAATAACATGCATCATGACATGCAAAATTAGAAATAGCATAATTGCCATAGAAATCAAGGAATAGGGCTTTTAATGTTACTGTCACAAGGCTTTTTTGTGTGTTGTTTTGCAAACATATCCTGTAGTTTTGCTTCTATTGATACAGAAATTGTTTTGAAAAATTGTTTATTATTTTTATTACTTGAGATAGGGTCTCATGCAGCCCAGGCTGTTCTCAATCTCTGACCCTGAGCTCCTGATCCTCCTACTCTTCTTCTGGAGTGTTAGGATGACAGGTATGCATCACCACAAACAGCTTAAACAGTTCTGGTAAGGGATATCAAGGTTTCCCACGCATCGTGTGAGGTAGATTCACAGTCTCTGCCCCGTGGGTGCTCAGTAGATCCAGAACCAATCTAATTCAACTTAGATCCACTTTGCTGCATGCCACTTTTGTCAGAACCAGTAGTTCTGACATATGTTGGCTTGTGTGTTGACTCTATCTATTATTTATTAATTCTGCATTTCTATCTATTATTTATTAATTATGCATTTTGATCTACTAGATCATATAGTATTTTTGGAATATTAATACACTTTCAGAACTAAACATTTTATTCAGTCTTAAAATCACATAGTATAAGCCTTAAAGATTCTTCATTTTCTTTCAGAATATATTGGCTATCTCAATTATTATCCTTTAAATTTTATATGAATTTTATAATCAGCTGTGAGTGTTTTTAGTCTTGCTAGGGTTTATCATTTTCTATAACTTTTCACTTATCGTTTCATAAAACAAATCAAAGAACTGTAAAGTTTGATTTTTAATTTTGTTTTCATGGTTTTGATTAGTCTAGACAAGTGTTCAACCACTGAGCTACAATTATGCTTTTAACTTCTGTTTCTTTTTCTGGTAACTTAAAATGATGTTTTGATAATTGACTTTTGTCCTCTCTACCTGCCTGCACACAGAGGTAGTCCTCACTTCATATAGTATGGTGAGATCACACGATGATTATACAGAGTGAACCATAATCGATAAGATTATGGCTGCTTCATGACCTTAAAACATTTCTTGTCACTTTAAATGCTCTTCCATTTTAGTTATGCATATGTGGGAAAGTAAAAGTAATAGAGCTGCCTTTTGTCTCTAGTTCACTACTACTTAATTGGCAATATAGAAGATCACTGTGTTACATTTCTTTGCAAAAGTCTCAAAGATACCAAGGTAGTTTTACCTTTGCTTGCCTTTTTCTTATGTGACTTCTATAACAGAGCTGGTGTGGTTTTATGAGTTGGTGAAGTTTTTATGCCTTGCTTATACTGATAACCATAGACTAGGTCCTGAAAACTATTCCTCACTCTTCGGTGACATGAAATATCCCAGTGAGGTTCTTTAGCATGAACCTTTTTCTTGATAATGGCTCCTCTAGGAAGTCTTGTTCTTTTGGTCAAAGCTACATTCCCTACTTTTGGGGGACAACTTCGCTCCACTGCAGTCCTCTGCCTGTAAGTCTGCACTCTTGAATCCCCACTGTTCTTAGAGCTAGTTACTCCTTCCACAACACCATTGTCCACCGGTCAAGTTTCACTTCCAGCATTATCATTTTTCTGTGCTGCACTTTCATCTTGTTGACCTCTTCTTTTGAATATCCATCCTGCATATTGTCACTGGGGAATTTTCAGATTTTCACTGGGGAAAATGTTGAAATCACATGTGTATTGTTGTGTGTGTAACCCAAGTCAAAGCTTCATTCAGGCAGAGAGTGTAAAGAGGAAATGTTTCATCAATATGAAACAGTTCTGGTCACTAAGAGATTAACACTATTAATCCACATTAAAGTCATGACTTCAGCAGTGATGGGATTAGTCTATTGGTCAGAATTTAAACCCATTACTGGTGTGGAGTTTTTTGGTTGCTGTTGTAAGATTGGCAGTGAAATGTTTATTCATTTGCTATTAATATATTGTATCAACTTGATTTGAATCACGTTGGTCATTAAACTAACTTAATAACCATCATTTGTAGTATGCACATTGGAAATTGCCATATTTCTTCAAATTCCTACATCTTTTTTATAAATTATCTTCTTAACTAAAAACTGTGTTTTTTATCTCTAGTAATGTTTATTTAATCCTGTATATTCATATGTTCTTTGACGTACTCCTTCTTATGGTGTATTTTAAAACATACTTATCAGAATCACTTTAATGTGTACTTAATACCATCAGTCTCTTTAGTGACCTGAACTGTTTTATGCTGGTGATCTTTTCTCTTCTCACTCATGGGCCTCTCTCTTCTATCACAATGAGTGAAGCATTAACTGAGCATCAGACACTGAACACCTTGGAGAGATATTGGCTGACACTGTCTTATTTTTGAGATAGCTTTATTGGAATATGTATAAAGATTCAGGAAATATTACCTCAATTAAGTAAACAATTTGAAAGGCTAGAGCCTCTGTTATATTTCTGTGAGCCCCAATTTAGTTTCTTCAGTTTTTCTTTGTTCTAAGAAATTCCCCTTGCAAAGCTTAAACTGGGACCTCTACCTTGAATGTCTCCAGCTTTCATGGCCTCAGCAGTATGTGCCTACCAAGGACCCCTCCAGGGTCTGAGCCTGTCTCTGGACAGTCTTTGTTTCATTTATACTCTTACTTTGCACTGCTTTAGATATTAAAAATATTCCTGAGGCACAGCCTGCCTGATTTTATTTAATGTGATTTATTTCCTTTTGAGACATTGAGCTATTGAGTCCTGACAGATTTACTTGTTCTCAAACATCATCTTCATCTTACTTAATTTGTATTTTTAAAGTCATCCTGCTAGAGCAACCTTCTTTTTTGAGTATAAGCTACTCAATTATATCCAGAAACAGAAATCTCAACCTGAAACTGTTATTACCCATCAGTTAGCTGCCTCTGATAGTTTAGGTTTGTAGCCTAGTCCTGCTCAACAGCTAATCTAGAAGAAGAACCTCCATATTATACAACAAAATCAAATAAAAGGTTATATTAGTGTGTAAAGTGTCTAGTAAAATTTGATTTCATAAACCCATATGGTACCAAGTAAATTAGGAAGAGTATTTTGAAAGTAAGCTACATTAAACAAAACATTTTCCAAGCACGGCAGAATTTCTGGCCCTTTACTCTTCATTTTAGTATAATTTAATCTTGATTTGATACTAAGATATGATTTGTATGCAGTGAATCAGAGACAAATTTATTGCATAAGTAAAAAACAACAGTACTGGAAAACATTAGTTTTGAAAGCTTATTTCCAAATCTTTCATTCACTTACATGCTACTTGCCAAAATAAAAGTTCTGTCGTTTTAGCCAGTTTTACTGAGGTAATATTCTCTTGCTTTTCTTTATTCTAATCTTCAGCCAATAAAGCAAGAAGAGAAGAATTTTTTTACAGAGTATATAGTATAAGCCTTTATTGTTTACAATGAGAAACACATTTTAAAGTCATCTATGGTTTATACAATGCATATTCTTATGCTTTTTGCTGGTATTCTTACAAATCTCTATGAGTGACAGGAGAGATGTTTTTCTATTTCACAGATGAAGAAAGCACCCACGATTTGAAGTGCTTTTTCTACACCACTAAAGGATAAAATGGTAGTTAAGAAACCATATGCTCACATCTTGACAATAAGCTCATGAATCTCACATCCCCCTGCACACACACACACTGAACTCTGCTGCTCATTCCATCAGTATTTATTAAGCACCTGTATTATGCCAAACCCAGAATTGAGCACTGATGATGTCTAGAGCAGAGCAGCAGTAGGAAGAAAGCAAGAACACAAGTGGAGACAAGCGAAAGCTGCCCTCCCTTGTTTAGTTGCAGTTCTTCTAAAGTTTTGTGTTGTAAAAGGGGGCGGCTGTGTTCCCAGCACCTGAGAGGAACGCAGGCTCTTTTGTTTCTTCCTGCCCAGCTCTCGGCTGCCACTTAGCTTAAGCTTATGCCTGAAATAACCACACAACAGTTATATTAATTTAAATACTGCCTTGCCCATTATCTCTAGCCTTTGCTTGGCTAACTCTTACATCTTAAACTATAAAAGTCTGTATGTCACCACGAGGTGGTGACTTATGGGAAGATTCTAACCTGCATCCATCTTGGGCTGGAGCATCATGGCGTCTCTCACACTTCCTTTCTTTCCCAGCCTTCTGTTCTGTATACTCCACCTACCTAAGGGCCAGGCAGTCCTTTATTCAACCAATGAGAGTAACCCAAAATACAGAAGAACCCTCCTACACCAGTTTTGAAAGACTGTGTATCAATGAATCTGGGTGAGGGGATTAATTCAGCGCTTTTTGTAAACTTACATGCAGGGACAGGTGAGTCCCAGAAAGTGTGGTTTCTTTAAGAGAGTGCTTTGAGTCTAAGTAATGTAGAAAACAAATGCAACCATTTGAGATGCAGGCACTCCAAAGGCACTTGTTTGCTTCCTAGGGAGCTAGTCACCATATGCAAAATCGTATGTTCATGTTTGTGTCTATGGTTCTAAATTGTCTCCAGTTTGAAATGATCTCATTTAGGCTGGACTGGTTAGCAATCCTAACAGAAATCACCGTATGTTCACAGTATTTTAAAAACCAGAGTCTTCACATCAGTTATAAACCATGGACCACTGCCTGGAAATCTTTTCTGCATAAGCCTAAAGCCTGTTCACCATAATTTATTTCCTTTCTTTGTTTGGTATCAACTAGCTAAACACTGAACATGAGTCTCTAAGAACATGCAATGTGTATTTAATTGGTTAGATTTCAAATGAGTACCCCTAACACCATACAAAAAGGGAAAAACACACTTGTTGAATTGTAATCTGTTCTACATAGTATTTATTATACACACTTTAAAATGATTATTTTAAAATTCAGAGATTAAATGGTGTAACTAGTAAAAGCATAGATAGAATTATAATTCAAATCCAGTATATACCAAAGACTGTGGTCCTTTGTTCCATAGCAGGAGTTGGGAATACATTTTCTATGAAGAACCAGTTATAAAATACTTCAGGCTTATTGACCACACAACCCATATCATAACTGTTTAACATGGCTATTAGCATGAAGGTGGAAAATAGAAGTTGCTTTTTTAATCAGAATTTCTAATTTTACATACTTTTCATACTATATTTGTTTTTATTTTCAGCTATTTGAAAAAATATGTGTCTTCAATCACAGCCATATGGAAATAGGAATTGGGTCAGGATTGGCCCACAGACTGTAATGTGCTAACTCCTGCTCTATACCATGTTTCTAAGTTACTACTAAAGATATCCATGACTGTTTATCTTATTTCAGCACTGCGTTTTTCAAGCTTTTGCTACTGTGACAAAATGCTTGATATAAACAACCTAATTGAAGAGGAGTTCATGTTGGATCTAGATTCAGAGGTTTTGATCCAACTTGGATGGGAGGGAGGGGCTGGTAGAACACTTCACACACAGTCAGGAAGCAGAGGGAGAATGTCTATGGTGCCAGCCTCCTCCTGCTTTGTCGTTTATACTCTCAGTGCTCCAGCACATGGGACGATGTAATTCCAGTTCAGGGCAAGTCTTTTCTTCTCAGTCAGTCCTTGGTGGAAGGATCCTCACAGTCAAATGCAGTGGCTTGCTTTAATCTAAGTTTCTCAATCTAAGCAAGTTGACAATCAAGGCTAAAAGTCTTACACATGACAAAATGCACATATATGTCTCTGTGTGTATACATGCCCATGTGTATGCTCATATATGTAAGTGCACTTGCATACATGTGCTTATGTATGTGGAGACCATATACATAATGTGAAGAGGGACTGAGGAGGACATGCTGTAGGACATGTCCTCCTCAGTCCCTCTTCACATTAATTTTTTTAAACTAGACCTGAGCTCACCAGTTAGTTCATCTAGGCTACTTCTGTGGTATAGAGCAGGGGTTAGCACATTACAGTCTGTGGGCCAATCCTGACCCAATTCCTATTTCCATATGGCTGTGATAGAAGACACTTATTTTTTTCAAATAGCTGATTCTACTAGGGATTTTTCTGTCTCTCTTTCCCCAGTGACTGAATTACAGATGTGCACTGAAACACCCAGCTCTTCACATAGGTACTGTGGATCCAAACTCAAGTTCTCATGTTTGTTCAGCAAACTCATTCATGCCTGAGCCATATCTCCCATCCCAACATCTACTTTTGAGTCTACATAATGAACACTGTCCAATATGAACAATGTAATTATATTTTGGGAGAACTAGAGAATAAATGAATTACGATTTTCCAGCCTGAAGTTACATCTATGGCAGTGATAGTATTTGCCCTGATATTGTGGAAACAAGCATCCTAAAACATGTGCTACAAATTCAATAAAGTACAACATGGACTTAAAATGTCCTGGTTAAACACAAGACGTTTAGCTTAGTTTTATCATAAGCATTAGTTTGTGATATAGAGCTCATGAGCTTTACCTCTCAAGCTGCATTTTCCTATTTATCTCACTTTCCATATCTCTCCATACACATGCACACACAGCTTTACTCTTTTTGGTTTTAACAGAATGCTTTCAGTCTAGGAACTTTCCAGAATTTTCATATATCTATAACTTCCAGACAGAAAGTTTATAATTTTCCTTCTCTGGTAATGCCTCCTCTTCTTTGTCTCCACAATAAATATACAATTCCCTCTGAAGATTTAACTCAAGGATTGTTATTGTTTTCATTACAAATCTGAGTCTTTTACGAATTTTGCTCCCAAGCTGTACATAGCACAATCACACTTTTTCCTCAGTGCACCTATCTTCCATAATGTCTGCATACTTCATTATTCTATTTCTATTTAATGATTTATCTGTCTTAGGAACTATCCAGAGCTTTTGAGAGCAGCAATGTGTACTCCTGGACCTATTTCCCAAGCTGGGGAAAAAAAAAAAACTTCCTTTTGCTGTTCAAAAATGTTTGTTGACAGGGTGTTAGAGCTCACCATTTGGGAGCATTTGATATGCTCAGGACACAGGACAAAAGTGGACGAGGAGGATTGTGACTTGTGATGTGCTGGCAAAGAAGAGATGGCAGAGGCCAGAGACTGAGGCAAGCACTTCATCTTGCAAAGGCTGAAAAGACTGACTGGCTAGAGTCTGGGTGATAATCACATCAAAGGAGGTTTCCAATGGTGGAAAAAAAAATCCACAGCTATTCTTTGATTTGCCATATGGGCTCTCTAGAAAGAAAATGCCAAGACAGAATTCAGTATTCAGGAGATTTATTAAACAGTGGCTTAGAAATCAGCTTCTGTGGGACAGCAGGGAAGGAAGAATGAGTGGGTGAAAAGGGAAGCTGTACATCATTGGTAAGGTCATAGGAACACTCCATGTTATCCCAAAGGACTAAGCCATGGTGAATGCAAAATCCTGCTACATTGACCTTGAGATAGCGATGATTTTGAATAAGGACCGGAACAAGTTAGAGATGCACCTTATAATCTTTAGAGCAATCGCGAAAGTACACATATATACAAGTAGTTGTAGGTAAAATGTCAAAGACTAAATGGAATAAGAATTACTTAATTCTCCAACAAGAAGGCAGAGAAAGAGAAACCAAGAATCACCAAGATTTATACAAGAGGAGAACAAAAGCCAAGATGATGGGCTTAAATCCAACTAAGTAATTTCTTTTATTAAGTAGAAATTGTTTCAGAAAATCATGTAGTGTAGGAGGGTTCTTTCTGTATTTCTTTGCTTTCATTGGTTAAATAAAGACTCTTCCTGGCCTATAGAATAGGATACAGCCCTTATATGGGTGGAGTAGACAGAAGGGAAGGCGGTGAGAGAGAAGGAAGTGAGAGAGCCACCATGAAGCCGCCAGGGTCAGACATGCTGTATCTTCCTGGTAAGCCCATTACCTCGTGGTGACTTACAGACTATTAAAATGGGGTGAAATAAGATGTGAGAGTTAGCCAAGAAGAGGCTAATGATAATGGGCCAGGCAGAATTTAAATCAATCCAGTTTGTGTGTAATTTGTGTATTCCAGGTATAGCCATGTGGACCTGTGGCTGGGAGCTGGGCGGGACACAGCCCGCTGCTTCCTCCTATTACAACAGTCATGAAAATACAGATTATAATTTTTAAATTATATACTGTTACAATACAAACACTTCAAATATAAAAACAAGGAGATGAAAATTAAAAGTGTGAAAAATTATGTGTTATGGAAATTAAAAGTACAAAATAATTATGTTTTATGATAATAAAATGATAAGTGTTCAATTTGTGAAGAAGACTGGCAACATTGTTAGAAAATTAGTACTTAATATTTTATCCTCAAAATAAGTGAATTGAGAATTTGACAAACCTGATGGAGACTCTGCCATAATTATAATTCAAAATTATAGCTGAAATTTTCATTACCTCCTTAACAATTTATACAATAAGTAGATTAAAGACAAATCAGGACAAGTATATAAGATTTCAAAATAATTATTAAATATCTTAATCTAATTGATACTTATAGAAACATCACACTCAATAACTGAAAATAATACATAGTATTCTCCAAACTAGAACACCATAAAACAAGTCTCAATATATTTATGATTAAAATCATACAGATTAGGGTTTCTTTTTAACCTCAGTAATACTAAGTTAAATGGGAATAATAAATTGTCTTAACAATCCACAGTTGATTTTGCAACTAGAGAATATTACTATATAATCTGTGGGTCAGCCAGACATGTTGCCTCTGTCTCCTGAGTACTGGGATAAGACAACATGTCTCAGCTTGGTGTCAGGCCATCTTAAGTTAAGGGAGATTCTGTTGCAGTAAACAAAAACAAAACAAAACCAAAATCATTAAAAAGAAAAAAACCTCAATCCATAGGTCAAAGAAGGCTATATGATGGAGATTAGTAAACATTTTGAGTGGAATGGTACTGGCAACTGTGTGAAGGTTTGTGCTTGAGCTTAAAGGATGCTTGCAGGGAAATGTATAAATTTAAAAATCTATACAATATTTAAAAAAATATAAAATCAGTAATCAAAGTTCCTTCCTTATATCATTAGAGAAATGACAAGTTAAACAAAAATAAAATTTAAAAAGAACAAAAAAAATAAGTGGAATAGAAAATGAGCCAGTATTTTCTACTGAATTGTTATTAGTTTCTTTTCTCTGACATGAATTCAGTGAAGTTAGACTCTTCCTTTATACTTTATGAGATATGAAAGAAACCAAACGTAAAACATAGAAGAAGAAAATTTCATTTTCTCACAGATTGAATCAACACCCAAGAACAACCTAAAAATCATTTCATGTGACACCGATTTTAAGAGGTGGGGAGGGGAACAGAGAAAAATGTAGAGCTCAATAGAGATCAGTTAAAAAAAAAAAGAGAGAGAGAGAGAGATTAAGAAGAAATGAGTGTGTTTCTGAATTTAAACAGCTACCAATAAAAGGTATAATTGAAGAAAATATCTAATTTATTTATGAAGTGAAAGTGACAAAATAATTAGTAGTGAATATGAAAAGAAATAGGAAAGAACTATGTGAAGAAGGGCACAAGATAACACGATGAGAGAGCTTGACTACCTGAGTGTGGACTTGTCCTGCAGGGAGAGAGAATCTCATGCGAATCTCACACTAAATTTTGAAAGTTCATGTAATCTCCATTAAAAAAAAAAAAAACAAAGATCTCCAGTGAAGAATTACAATGCTGAATTTTATGTGGTTTTTTTTTTTTTCAACTAACAAAGCACATCAATTACAGTGATTTACAAATAAAGAGTGTAGATAGATGAATGGGTCAGGTGTTTGGGAATGTGCAGAGGGATGTTAGCAGACATGCAAACACGGGCTTCATCTCTGCTTCATCACACATCGACAGTGTGAACGAGGCTTGTGGCCTGGACTTATCATTCACCCCGGGTTAGTCAGTAAGAGGAATAAAGTGATTTCTTATTTTTGCCACTTTTTAATTTTTCCTTACTACCGTGAAGTAGATCATCCCTTTATGCAATAATTGCTGATCCTTTAGTGTTTTCTCTTTAATTTACAGTATAAGTGAATTCATTCCTTTTTCTCCCTATGGTTAGAATGGTATTTTTCATTTTCTTTTTTTTTATTGATTTTTATTGAGCTCTACATTTTTCTCTGCTCCCCTCCCTGCCTCTCCGTTCCCCTCCTCAACCCTTCCCCAAGGTTCCCATGCTCCCAATTTACTAAGGAGATCTTGTCTTTTTCTACTTCCCATGCAGATCATATCTATGTGAGTCTCTCTTAGTGTCCTCATTGTTGTCTAAGTTCTCTGGGATTGTGGTTTGTAGGCTGATTTTCTTTGCTTTATGTTTAAAATCCACCTATGAGTGAGTACACTCAGACATAGAAAGACAATTATCACATGTACTCACTCATGGGTGGTTTTTAAATATTTTGCATTTTCTTATGTTAGAGTTTTAGTTTTGCCTTTCAGACTGTCGCCTTAAAGCATGCTTGTTTTCTTGCATATAGTGTATGATTCATACGAATTTTAAAGAAATGTGACAAGCCAATTTCTCTAATAGTATCCGTTGAAGTGTTCATTCTTGTCTTGTTTCATGGCAAGGCACCAGGTGTGTACCAACTCCTAGGTCTGTTTTGCACTCTTACGTTGCATTTAATTGGTCTGTTTTCCTGTTCATTACACCAACTCACTGTCTGTATTATTATAAATTTAATTTGGCTGTACATATTCCCCTTCACCATTTTTTGCACATTTATCTTAAAAATTAAAGTTCATTATTCATGAAACGTTTCTTTTTTTCTGTATAAAATTCAAAGTGTAGCCTTGTGATTCTGCCACAAGGCTAATCATTTGTGTCATTGTTCTGTTGAATCAAACAGACAATGTTTGAGACACCAAAACACGTTTTCCTTGTGAAGGGATCTTAGATGTTGGTTTCACATGACATTTTGAGTGTACTATTGCATTTTATTGGAAGGTTTTATTTTTCACATTTATATTTACATTTGTATGTGGAACTCATTTATATATTTCCTTTTGAATATTCAGGTTGGTAATGCCTCATGAAGGTGGTATAATTTTTCCTCATTTCTTATGTTTGTAAAACTAGGATTATTTCTTCCCTCAAATTTAAACAGAACACACCTAAAAGCAAAACCAAAAGCTAACAAAAGAACTTCAGTTCAGGGCTTATTGGGGGGAAAATTTTTAATTATGATTTGAATGTTTTTGAATTTTAAAAATATGTCCCATATTTCTATTTCTTTTTCAGCTTTGGATTATTGGATGTTTATGAGAAATTATTGACTTATTCTACATATTAAAATGTAGTGCTGATTCCTGTTTCTCTTTCATTGCTTTTCCACTTCTGGCCATACTTACTGTGCCTTTAGAGATACATGTTTTTGGACATTGCCTTAATTACATGTGAGATTTGTCCACCCTTCTGGAACTTGCTTTTTATTCTTCTTTTCTCTACTTCATTGACTTCTTGCTTTATCGTTGTCACGTTTTCTTTCTTTCTTTCTTTTTTTTTTTGCCTTGGTTCTTTGGATTTACACTGATGTTCTGACTTCAGGTTTCCGATGCCTAGCTTGGTTATTTTATTTTTGGTGGTGGGTGATTTTTCTTTCTATTTATAATTACTACCTTAATTGTGTCCCATAAATCTTGATGTATAGACCTCTTGTTCCCATTTGTTTCTAAGAATTTTGTAATACTTTATGGCTTGTTTTTATAACCTTAGACTTTTTTATAATTGTATTTGTTTACATCATTGATTTTTCAGAGCATAAGAACTTTTTATTGTGCCAGCTGGGATATTAATAGAGGGTATTTTTTTCTCCTCCCTTTGGCCCTATGTTTTATTAGTAAACCCTCAAATGGCAAGTTTTTATTCATTTAGGAATTAAGAGCCAATCCATAATGAGAATTCTTACTCTGCATTAATTTGTCAAAAAATGTCAATAATTCTTTGTTTTCTCTCTCCAGCTATACAATATATCTACAAAATTTGTTCATCCTTCTCACTTTGGTTTTGTGTTCCTGATTACTCGTTCTTTTTCTCTTTAATTTTTGTTCTGCTTAGAGTACAGTCTTTAATTTCAGTTTAATAAATCCTTATTTTTAAGTTACTGACAAATACAGTTTGATTATATTCACAGAGTACTCTGAAATATTTTAATACATTATGAAACAGTCACCACAGA
>JAQHUG010000035.1:1496229-1506730 GCA_028555095.1 Dicrostonyx torquatus
GACGGGCATATCCCTTGACTGACAGAGATAAGACGGGCATATCCCTTGACTGACAGAGATAAGACGGGCATATCCCTTGACTGACAGAGATAAGATGGGCATATCCCTTGACTGACAGAGATAAGACGGGCATATCCCTTGACTGACAGAGATAAGATGGGCATATCCCTTGACTGACAGAGATAAGATGGGCATATCCCTTGACTGACAGAGATAAGATGGGCATATCCCTTGACTGCCTGTGGAAACCCATTGCTCACGGTGCATGTGCTTATACCTAGGTGTGTTTTGCTAGACCAGGAGTTGCAGCGGCACTTTTCCTTTTCTTGGCTTCTGATGGCCTGGCCCCTGGGAAGCATCAGCAGCCAACAGTGACTGTCTACCTGGTTGATGTCAGTGGAAGCAACCACTCGCTTGGTGAGTTGAGAATTATTTAGACTTAGGAATCAGTCTAATGTTGACCTCTGAAATGTTTGTGGTCTTGCAAGTTACATAAAGGATAAAAAGGTGCTACATGGTTCTAAGTTAATGGCTCAGCACAGTGTTTATCACCTTATCTCTCCGCAGGAACCTATGAACTGTCGTGTCAACATAACCCACTGGTTATCAATGTGAGCCACCATGCGAGTACCTACCCCCACCACACCTCCTCCGTGCTGGTGAATTTGTCATCCCCATTGGTGGGTATCTCAGCAGTGGCTCTAAGGACATCCTCCCACACCAGTTCTTCAGCTCCCAGTAACTGCATCCCAGAGCAAAACCATCAGGGACAGAGGTACAGAGCTAGCTTCTAACTTCTTTCTTTCTCCCAGTTCCCTTATGACTATAACATACTGCTACTATTTAGGCTCACAGTGATATTCAGCAGTTGCTTAATCATTAACTGAAAAGGATTTAAGAGCTACCAAAAAAGACTTAAGAATCAAGCAAAAAATAACATAGAAATCAAATTTGGGTTTTTCAGATTTTTTTTCTTTCCTTAGTTGAATATAACATTTTCTTTTGGTAAATATTAACATCTTTACACAGTCTTAACATCTTTTTTACATATAAAGGCACTGACTTTAAATCAACATTGTTATATAAACTGCCAAAAGTTTTGTGCCAAAAACTCAGTGTTCCTCAAGCAATCTGTATTTATCCACTTGTTCCCACCTGGACAGTGTATACAGAAAATTTAAGAAGTACTTGCTAAGGCGGCATGTCACATAATCATTTAGGGTCACATATGGACATTGAGAATATATGAACTGCATGTACCTTTCTGCGGACACGTGATTTTCAACATTGAGACAGATGAGGGTCCCTGGATCCTTTTCAGCAGCTAGAAAAAAGGGTTATACTTAAAAGTATCCCTATACCTACCTTTGGAGGTAGGGAACACTTTGAATTAAACAATCTGTGCTGCAGTTTGGATAGAATGATTCTATTAGTAGTCTGGTAGATTAATGGAACCAAAGGATAACAGATGCATTTCCTCACAGAGAAAAGTGGGGCCACCTGCTAGGTGACTCAGAGCCTAGTCACAAAAGCTGGGGTTCCAAGCAATGTTCCATCATCTCATACAGTACCTATAAGGGAGGTTAGCTCCCTAGGAGTTGGTACAGGACACATCCAGACATCCTCAGCACGAAGGAGATTTATTAGCCCCACAGGGGACCAAGCAGGGTGGGGGAGATGCAAAGGCAGACAGCAAGCAGCAAGAGCAGCGTTTTTTAAAATTGTTGTTCTCAGGAGCGGGTTTTTAAGGAGAAAATAGAGAAGTCTGTGAGCTGGTAAATCCCCATTGGCTGCGTTAGCCAAATACTGAGATTTGATTGTTGGACCTAGGTGTTTTGTCTTAGGAATGAATCAGTGGCCAAATAAGGGAGTGGACCTGGGGGGCTAGCTTTTGGAATGTAATCTAATGGTTTTTAGCAAGGGAGAGAAGGGTAAAATGCAAAACCTGTTGGTGCCACTTTTGCCATTCTTGGGTCTGTGTTTACCATGCTTTGGCCTATTAGAGAGCCCTTCAGTATCTCCATATCCCTTCCAGGTATACCAGAAACCATACCTGAGATCATTGCAGAGTAGATAATACCAGCAGAATACACTGTTTTCCTATTGCTGGATAGCAAACCATACCAAAGTGTAGTGATTCAACATTTTGACATGACACAGTTTGTGTGGGTGGTAAATCTAGATGCTCCTCAGAAAGGTGTTTTAGGCTTAGGCTCTCCTCAGAGAGGGTGATTGAGCTGTTGGCCAAGGCTACAGTTACCTGAAGATTCAAAGGAAGTTGGGGGATTCACTTCAAAGTCCATTGCTGTGGTGCCTGGTAGCCTCAGAAGATATACCCCCAATAGATATGAACAGTGTGCAATCCCATGCTAGTGTGAGTCAGTTTGCTCCATGTAAGACTTCCTATAAACTGTTTGAGTGTCTTAGACTTGGTAGCTAATGATCCAAGAGAAAAAGAGACCCAGAGGTGGTAAATATTACAGAAATTTCCCAAGAGGGAAGCCACATCATTTTTATAACCTAATGATGGGAGTGACAGCTCACTACTTCTAACATATTTTATGTACCAAAAATTAGTCAGCAAGTCTAGCTGGTAATCAAGGAGAGAGTTTGTATAAAGATACAAATCCCTGGGGTCATCTGAGAGTCTATGCACTATTTGCAGTGGTTATGGCTAGCTTTAATTTAGCATTAACTGATTCCAGGTACACTATGTTAAGTGTCAGGAAGCAGAACACAGCAAGAGACAGTCTGGATGTTGGACATTGTGTCATTAGCTTGCTCATCCATGATTTTTTATGTCTTCTTAGTGGGAAAATACCTTCAAACCTTAACACAAAGTGCATACGATTCAAATATAGTCTTTTATAATCCTCACCTCTTCTTCGTGTATTTTCAAATTATCTTCTGGATTGGCTTTATGTCTCCAGGTCCTCAAATCATGTACTCTCAATGAGTCTCTGCACACAATGTTCCTACTCTTTTGAATGCTGTCCAGCCCTTGTCATCTCAGACTTTGTTATGGGGATGCTTGTTCTGTGAAGCTCTGTCCAACTTCTTCACTGTTTCCATAGGTCATAATATATAACACAAGCTGTACAAAAGTGGCCACCACATTGCGTGGGAATGATCTGTTTACTGGGTGCTCTTTCACACTGAACTCGGGGCTCCTTGCAGTGGAAGTCCTGCTGAGTGTTCTTAGTCCCTAGCAGAGGGGCCCATACACAGGAGGTAGGAGAAACTTACGTTACACTGCATTTGGTTTATCATGCTCTGTGGAACAGAATTGGACAAGAAAAGCTACAGAGCAGAAGTTACAGTCTCTGTAAACATGAAGGACCAGAACTGCCCTCGGCATCATAGCTGTGAAAGTTCAAGAAGGAAGTTAATTAATTGTGATCACTGAGACTCATTCTCCATGTATTTTCATGTGGCACTGTGAGAAAAACAAGTTTTATATGCGTGCACGCAAGCCAGTGGAAATAGGATATGATTCTCTAGTTTACACTGAGTACATCTGGAATGCATAAACATTTCCAAACCACATGTGACTGACAGGAGCCATGGAAATTGGCTTTTCCTTCACAGCCAGTACAGTATAGTAAATTTTTATACACAAGAAACCTAAAGAGTCTCATGTATTTTTTTTATCATGAATATATTTTAAATTCATATGCACTTTTAAATTGAAGCCTTTGGTGGCAGAATTACATCAATCATTGCTGTATGTGTAGATACCCCATCACATGAGACCCTCAAATTCTAACTATCATGAAAGGAATTTCTAGCTACCTCCTTCTTATTCCTTATGACCTAAATTCCACTAATACTTACATGGTTACGGGAGAGCTGATAGATGCCTAGAATATAAGATGTATCACCCATTTTATATTTGACTATTAATGGCTTATAACCTGTCTCTCCTAAGCTATAACTTTATTCAATTCGATTGATGCATAGAATCTCAGTTGAAATCCAAAAATCCAAAGTCTGGCTCAATGGTGACATTTAATTTTTTTCTATGTACAAAGTAATTTTTTTCTCTGCATCCCACTGAAAAACCAACAGTACAGAAAAACAAACCATAAAAACTCTTACCAAAAAGAAAACCCGAATTTAGCACTGAGAATCTAATGGCAAAATGTGTAGTGGAGTTAAATTAAGAAACATCTTTGTAAAGCAAAGCAAAGACTTGTTACTTTTTTAAAGAATCAACAATAGCGTGAATGTGGAATGTAGTTTGCCTGATATAGTGCTGGCCTAGCGTCAGTAAGTCCAAGCTTTATCTCCAGCACTCTAAATGCAGGGCATGGTAGCACAGGCCTGTAAGCCCAGCAGTGGGAAGATGGAGGCAGAAAAATGAATATTGAAAATGAAGACATATGGGCCACTTTAGTTTTCTTCTAGGTGAATAGTCGTACTGTTTGTTTGGAATAGAAGTCAAGGTCATAGACAAAGTTGGTAAAAGACCTCAAGATTTTATAGTTGGATCAAGTTACGTCTGTCATGTCTATAGAGCATCCAAGATAAAAAACAACAAACAAACCACTGTAAAGCTGTCTACATGTTCCAGGGTGAGGTATAATCTAGTGAAAATGCAATAAAGAATTAAAGCATTGGGAATTCTTTAGATAATGCAAAGGTTTAAAAGGAAAGGAAGGAAAGAAGGAAGCTACAAGGGTGGGGAGAGAGAATGCCTGCTGGCTTGATGTCTCTTAGTCACATTATGATGGCTGTCCAGACTCTGACCCTTCCATCTTCCTCTATGGATCCGGAGCCCATAAGTCTTGAGGCTTAGCTATAGCCCTCTGGGCTATGAACTGTCAGTAAGCACTCAGACCATTCTTGTTCTCATACTCTTTCCAGCTGTATTTTAGAGAAAAGTCTCACGTAGCCTGTCACATGCTTGGGAATCGGACCCCAAGTCTTTAATTCAGACTGTGTAAATGACTTTTGGAAGCAAAACCATCTTTTTGTTCCTATAAAGGGATTTGGCATTGTTCTGCTGTCTATGTGAGTGGATTAAAATGTTGAAGATCAGAACTTTGGAAATTCACAAGGTGATCACTAGGAGAATTTATCAATAAGCAGGAATCACTGTTGAGCATGGTACTTCCCTACAGTGGGACATTTGTTCTTCTAGTCATGTGACTACAGTAGAAAAATTGATTTCAACCCCTCTGATCCTGCATGACAGCATATCCTCAGAGTCCCCTGTGCTGAACCTCTGGAGATAAAACATACATACCATTCCCAAAGAGGGTTGACATTGATGACAGCATTGAAAACCCTGTTTATCTCTCTGCAACTTGGACTCTCCCTTCAGCTTGCCTGGGTTTCTCTCTTCACTTGTCCTACATTAGGTGACAAGTTAGTACAAATCTTCCAAACAACTGCTCTTCTTTCTGTTTTCCTTGACTTTCCAGCAGTGTTTGCTCTCTCTAATTTGATGTTTCATAATTAGGTGTGTGGCTTCTTAGGACCGTTTGGTCTTTGTTAAGCCCCTACCTCCTGCCAAACCTTTTGGTTCTCCTGCTTTTGGCTTTGAAATCTACTTTGTCTGGAATTAAAATTTCCGTTCCTGTTTTCACTCTGTTTGCATTTGTTTGATAAATATTTGTCTCTCTTTCATTTTCAACCTTTCTTTATCTTCACTGCCAATAAGCCCAGGGCTCATTGCTTCATTGTACTGTTTACAAAGACAGTAGTACTATGTCAACGCGTGCCAAGATTTTATTCTGAAAATCATCCATTGAACTTAAGCCTCCAGTTGCCTTTAGAAAGCTATAGTATCTTGACTTTGGACCATTTATTCCCCATCATTCAAAGGCATCTGCCAGTGGTTATTGCCTCTACTTACTCTGAAGTGTTTGAACTTCCATACCTGGAGGTTTGACCTACGCAAGTAGAGGGTGGTGTTGATGTGTACGATGGGCAAAGAACAGATCTCTGATCACTAGAAAGCAGCACTCAGTTATTTTGTCTTTAGGGCAGGGCAGGTAAGAAAGAAAAGATGACTCGTTTAACTCTTTTAAACTTTTCTGGTTTCTTTTGTATGTTTTTGTGGCATTTGACATTGAACCAGAGCCTAGTTCATGCTAGACAAGTGCTCTGCCATTGTGCTGTATCCTTAGTGCTCTTCACCTCTTTCAGAAGAGCAGATAATGCAAAAGAGTGAAAAAATGTGTTTTTTCCTTTAACACAGTTCTTATCCACTTCCTCCCTAAAAAAAAAAAAAAAAAGCATAGCAAAACAACGACAAAACAGGAAGTATATGCTTTAACTGCCAATGATGTTTCTGCATTGAATTCCACCTCGTGCTTTAACCGAGAGGAAATGCCCAATGACTCTAGTTTTGGTTTGGGTTATTAACAAGACTTTCACATTTTTCCTGTATTGTTGATATTTCAACAGGAAGCTGGGACAATGCTTTATAGTGTCTTGTTGCATGACTGAAAGCAATGCTGATAGAGTTTGTAGGACATGGCGACACCACATTGGAGCAGCACCCATGGAAGCTGTCTCAGTATCTCCCACCTTTATTTTTATTTATTTTGTGTCATTATCATCTTTGGAGGTATGGTAGTTTTCAAATCTGTTGATTCTCCTCTCTATGTCTACTCTCACCGCTTACATTGTAGAACCACATCTGGACTTAGTTAGGATTTGTCCTTTGCCAGTTAGCACCGTGTTTTCTGAATGTGTGAGGAAAGGGTTTCTCCTTCTGAGTTCACTGTGCCTTTTTTTTCTGTTGCGACATGCCTAGTCACAGGTGCTTAAAATACACACATATAGCATCCACTTAGGTCCTTAAAGCACCAGTTTGGGCTGGACGGTGGTGGTGTACTTTAATCCCACTACTCAGGAGGCAGAGGCCAGGAGGATCTCTGTGAGTTCGAGACCAGCCTGGTCTACAAGAGCTAGTTCCAGGACAGGCTCCAAAGTTACACAAAGAAAACATGTCTTGGAAAACCAAAACCAACTAACCAAACAAACAAAACCACCAGTTTGGGTTGACTTTTTACCACAGAGCAGGCTTGGTATACTGTGATGCCATTCCATGCCATGGGGAATAGATGAGTTACCTATCAGTTGCTGTGATAAAACACCATGAAGAAAGAAAAAAGAAGAGGTGGGTTTTTTTTTTTTTGTTGGCTAATGGTTCCAGAGAGATAAAAGTCTATGATGGTGGATTAGAAGCATGGCAGCAAGTGGCAATCATGGCAACATGAACAGGGTGCTGGGAGTGCATATCTTCACCCATAAACATGCAATAGAAGGATAAACGATAAGTGGTGTGAGCCTTTAAAAAAGGCTCATTCCTACTGGCATACTTCTTTCAGTAAGGCCACACCATTTAAAGCACCCCAAGCAGTGTCACCAATAGGAGACCAATGTTCAAATGCGTGGGACATCAGCATTCAAACCATTACATTGTATTCCTGTTGACAAGGTGGTCAGCATGGTCCTGGAGCCCAGGAGAACAACCAAATCAATCCCTAAGTTGCATGTTTGTGGATTTGTCTTCTAGTGTCATTACTGGTGTCATTCTGTGTCAGTTAGGGTCCATCCATGTTGTAGTGATTAAAACAGGGACAGTTTAACATAGTTACTAAGTCCTGAGGGACAAGGAGAACTCTGGATAAATGAAGCAACTTTATGACTGGTAGCAGGATATCTAAAGAAGTAACAAATTTGGGAAAGGGTCCCCATTCAAAGCTGAGATTTGTTTGTCATGACAGAAGATAGAGCTGGAGCACAAAGGATTCTGAGAAGCTGGTTAAAATTCTCCAGGATGGGTCTGGAAATCAGAGACTTCCTTACACTGCACACTAGTGCCAGGGAAGGTAGTTTGTTACTAAACTGCATCCTGAGGACTTGCTAAGGCTTCTTGGAAAGATACCATCAAGATTATTTTGAATTATGGAAGGTTATCCCTGGGAAATGACAGGTCTTAATGGGAAGCCCCCATGGGGGTCCATGGAAAGTTGAAGGAAGCCAGCTGAGGTGCATAGAGTATTAACGTAACTTCCTGAGTGGTGAAGCACTCTGGGCTGTCCCATAAATTGCCACCCATAGAGAGCAGTGGAATTAGAGAAAGGATGTCATATAATAGGGAAGAGGTAAGTCCCTTCGTCCTGAACCATGTTTTAGTGTTCTCTACTGAAGAAAACATCTTGACAAGCTTGCTAGCAAAAGAGAATATTCATAGTCCAGGTCTGGTATCACAAAGTAGGGCAATGGATCACCGCTTTGCAACTGAGCAGTGAAACAGTAACTATTGGCAGGAAAAGGCATGTCAAAGAACCACAAATAAAACAACAATATCAACAACAACAGCAAGAAAAAAAAGTAAAAAACAAAAATCCTCTCTACTTTTCATTTGAGACAAAATTCCCTTCAGGTTACTGGCTTTAATACGATGACCAATGCAACTTCTAAATAGATTGAGCTGAGTAGAAATGTATATTTTAATCTTTTGATTCTTTCAATATAAATAAATCCAAGGCAAATATAAAAGATTAAACCCTCATTAACTTATTTAGTATTAAAAGTACACATTCTGAGCCTGGCAGTGGTGGTGCACACCTTTAATCCCAGCACTTAGGAGGCAGAGGTGGGTGGATCCCTGAGTTCGAGGCCAGCCTGGTCTACAGTGGAAATTCTAGGAAAGCCAGGGGTACAGACAGAAAATCTGTCTCAAAAGGAAAAATAAAAATAAAAATACACATTCTGAATGAGATAGAAAACAAGTAATAGATACTGACAAGATGACAGTGAACTCAAACTCTCATTTATCAAGAACAGGTATTCTAATATAAAATTGAATCAGGTCTTTATTTTTTCAAATAAATATGCATGTGGGAACCTGAATTATTTTGTCTATTTCTTGTCTATTCAGCATGTGAATTATAGGCATATAAGTAATGGATAAACAGTTATTTATGTTTTCATCCTTTTATCATTTTAGAGCTGGAATATTGTCTTCTGTAACAGTTCAGGACTGGCACAATGGATACATGTATTTGTGTTTGTCTATTTCCATACTTCAATTAAAAGAAGATCTGTTGCTTCAAGCAACTTTCTGAAAAGCTTAATGTGAATCAGTCTGCAAATTGAGTTGCTTTTTATGGTGAGCATAGCTGTGTGTGTATGTTTACTCTGGGACATATGCATGCCTATACATGTATGGATGTATAAAGAAATAGAATACTCATCTTTCAGAATATTTTAGGTGTCAAAATATGCCAGAAATTATTTTTCCATTGAAAATTGAAGTATATGCCTTACAAAGACCTTATTTCAAATCAGCAAACCTAAGACTAAAATCTATGTAATTCATTTCTAATAAGGAAATATTTACAAAGAGGAATGACCAATTATTTCTACTAATTTTCAAGAAATCTGGTACCCTCCTTGAAAACATATTTGAACTGATGTAACTGGAATTCCAGGGGCCTCAGAACAATCAGTGTGCACTGACATAACTGGGCATGTTTTTTTGAGGAAGTAATGTAATGTCAATGATGGCTCCATGCAATGCAGGTAGTTGGAAATTTTTGGAAGGATCAGGCCACTAAGAAGGAGCTATAAAGATTCTTTGGGCTTCAGGGGATATCTAGTGACTGTATAATCCAAATCAGAAAACATTTTACAGATAACATGCAAGGAATTGAAGGTTACTGGGAAAAGAGAAGTTTTGACCCAGGCCCTATAGAATTCAAGCCCAATCATAAAAAAACTTACCTTCTTTTTTTTTTAATGGTAAAGTTTAGGAATTTTTTTAAAGATTTATTTATTCATTATGTATACAGTGTTCTGTCTGCATGTGTGCCTGCAGGCCAGAAGAGGGCACCAGATCTTCCTACAGATGGTTGTGAGCCACCATGCGGTTGCTGGGAATTGAACTCAGGACCTCTGGAATAGCAGGAAGTGGTCCTAACCACTGAGCTATCTCCAGCCCCAAGAACCTTCCTTTTTAAAGAAGAGAAAAATCTGATAAAGAATATTCCACTCTTGGCTATAAAATTTGTGGGAATCTGGGAAGAGGAAGTGTAGTTTCAAAAGCTGAGTTTATGTGTCAGTTTCCCATTGCTGACTAAGGTTTTACTACCATAGTATATACTAGTACATTGTTAGCCTCACAGTTTCTGTGAGTTATATGGCTACACCATACTTAGATAATTCCCCTTTGAGGCTGTGATGAGGTATCAGCCAGAAATAGGTTCTTATCCGTTGACTTGACAGGGAAAGATGGTACCAGTGCTTCCTATTGTTGGCAGTTGATTCCAGAACACTGTCTGATGGGGCCCTCCGTGTGTTCTACTTCCTTGTCACAAAGTCATCATATGTGATGCAAATAATAAAAACCCAGAGACAGATAGTGGGGTTTATGGTGAAGATCAGAAAAGCAAAGCAACCGGCCACTGGCTCTTACCTTTACATCAGACCGAAATGGGCAATCCTGCCTCCATGAATGCTCAGACTGAGACTGAGCTGA
>JAQHUG010000035.1:1508847-1536618 GCA_028555095.1 Dicrostonyx torquatus
TATATAAAATTAGTAGTTGCTTTTTAAAAGTAGATTCAATACTTTATGTTTTTATTTCATTATATCTATAACCTCCCTTTTTTTCTTTTCATAGAAGATTCAATAATCTACTTTTTTATCCCCTTTTTTTCTTTTCAAAATAAGAATTCTGAACCTAATCATTTTTCTTCAACTATCCTCCTGGAAATAACAACTTGTAACCAACTCCCCTAAAGAATGACAAATATTTATAATACATTGAATGACCCAAAACTACTCACTGTACCTCTTGGGAATGTGAGTGTCATATTCTTAAATTTTCGAACTGGTGTCGGAGGCAACAGTATCTTTAGGGAATTCTGAAAATAAAAATTTGGGTTAATTGTCAATCCTAGGAGAGGTAGCCTTATCATTTGTTGTCCAGTCTCTGTGTAATGAGAAAATACAGAGCTTGTCTCAAGTCCTGGCTAGAGTACTCTCTGAGACTGAGTCATTGAAATTGTTCTTAGCTAGCCACTTCGAAATTGTTCTGAGCAGTTTGTAGTTCAAATGCAGATCTGTAGGTGGTGTTTTCAGTTTAGTGGTGTTATCATAGTCCTAGAAGGATTGTTATTGAGGGGTCCCATCTTCCTTTTGGAAACTTCATATATGGCATATATATAATTTTATACATTTTATACCTTATTATAAAAAATAATAAAGTTAAATAGTCAATATAAAACTAAAGGATTATGAGATTAATAGCAACAAAGTAGTCCTTAAATATATGTTTTTCTTCTGTCCCATACTAGATAGCTCTTCTACACGGAGACAGATATTTTGGATTTTACTTTAATAAACATGCTTGGGTTTAGAAAAGGAGAGTGCCACCTCCAACTCCAAAGCCAGCCTTTATCTTTAACTGAACTGGGACTACAAAAAGGCCATTGGCATTATATGTCTGTAGAGAATAGCAGAAACAAACATTAGGGAAAATTTATGAAATTTTATCCTGTTGGAAATGTAATATACCAATAGGCCAATTTATTCTTTTTCTTGAGACATGTTTTCTGGATGATTTGTCCTTTTTCTTTAGATGTCTCATTTATCCAGTGGTCTTCAGATTCCTTAGCTGGAAAACTTTATTCTCCTAAAAAGAAAGAAACAGAACCCTTCCTCAACCCTAATTTTGTAGAGATTTTCTTTTGACAAATTTTATCTGATCAAATGAAAAACATTTGTTAGTTTTATATGTTAGTTTTGATTAAATGGCCATGCTGTTTGATGAACTATCATCTCTTCTAACTAAGAGATGTCTCTTATTCAAACTGAATCTTTATCAATTTTGATGGTATACATAACTTTTCTTCTGTGCAACTATTATACCACTACAGTCATGTGTGGCATGTCAGGGGTCAGCTCATACTTGGCATCCAGTGTGAGACAGTCTGTCAGTAATAAGACCTTAAATGGCTTAGGAGGTGTTTCAGTGTATAAGAGAGCTTGCTAGGAATTCACAAGGACCTGAGTTTGAATACCCAACACCATGTAATATGTCAGGTATGAATTTGTGTGCCTGCAACCTCAACATTGTAGGTAGAGACATTGGATGTGGATCTCAAGAGTTTCTTGGACAGTCAGCAAAGACAAAATGGTAAGATTATGATTCAGTGAAAGAATCTGTATTAGGCAATAAGGCAGAGATTGATAGAGGATGGTAACCAAAATTACCTCTCACCTCCCAATGTGCGCACACACACACACACACAGGTGTGCATACCTGAACATTGCTGTTCATGCAATGCACAGAGAGAGAGGTGAGAGGGAGGGAGGGAGAGGGATAAAAGAGAGGAAAAGGGAGGGAGGAAAAGAGGGAGGGAAAGAGAGATTGAGGGAGGGAGGGAAGGAGAGAGAGAGAAAGAGAGAGAGAAGAAAGACATCCCAATCATACTAACATAATAATAGAAGTGGCATCTTATTAGGTAGCTATGAGAAAATCACTGGTCCCAACAGTACTCCTGCTGAGAGGCCTCCATGAGAGCATGGATCCAGAAGGCAGGAACAATACCCACAACAGCATTAATCTGGTCTACGCTAATGTGCTCATAGGTGCTAGAAATCTCAGTACTTAAGTGTTGAACATCCTGACAGAGACACATGTGACAGCCATGCGATCTCAGCCTGTTGGACTGCTTAAGCTGAAATGCTCATGAGGAATTAGCATGCAGGAAGAAAGAGGGGGAGCATTTTGGAAGAGCAGTGTTGAGAAGAAAGTTCTTGCCATATTCAGCTCTAATGACTAGCGGGAAGGTGGATTGTCTGAGCTGCCCAACCATTGGTATGTTTCTCTCAACTCTGCTGGCTGATAATAACAGATTTATTTTATAAATGGCCCCTGTCCAGAATTTATTTACAAGCTCACTTCTATTTCTCAGCTTGCTCCAGAGCCACCTTCTCTGTGGCTTGAATGGAAGTGTTAACATATTCATCAAGTGAAATTGAATCAGTTATATCAGGCATTTTTTCCTGGAAAATAATGAAGTTAAATAAAAATTCAAACATGGAAAAGGGTTTTGGTCATTTTTTAAATTATATCTTTGTTTTTATTCTTTTCATAATGATGGATGAGAGTATTTCACATTTATGCAAAGCAATCTTTCAGAAAAGGTTAATGTAATGTGCATTGAACTATAAAACTAATTTTAGAATGATTTAACTGTTTAAATAATTGTGCCTTTCAGAAGAGCATTGATAACATTAAAAGATATTTTAGATTAGTTTTATGTTCATAGCAAAGTTGAAAGGCAAGTACAAAGATTTCTAGTATGTCCCTAGCAGCCACATAGGCATAATAGTCCCCATTATCCCCAGCTAGCATCAGAATAGTCCATTTGTTAAAACTGATGAACCCATATTGCAACAGCATCATCACCCAGATGCTGTATTTTATATTGGGATTTATTCTTCTAAAACTTTTAATTGACTCTCTCTCTCTCCTCTCTCTCTCCTTTCTCTCTCTCTCTCATATTATGTGTGTTAGTATGTACATGTATGAGGGTGGGTGCATGTACATATGTGAGTGTTTGGAGGACAGAGAAGGGTGTTGGATGACCTCCCCACCTTATTCCTGTGGGCCAGTTTTGAAGGACATCTTACTTGCTTCCAACTGTTGGCAGTTATGAAGGAAGCTGCTGTAAGAATCTACCACTTGCTTTTCGTGTGACTATAAGTCTTTAATTCCTTTGTGTATTTACTAAGGCAGGCAATTTCTAGATTATATGTCCAAACATATGTTTAGCTTTTAATCAACAATAAATATTGTTGGAAATACCAATATTACCCCTAGATTGTCTCCTTTTCCATTTTATTTTTATGATAAATCAATATTTTTTATTAAAGCAAATTGGGATTGAATTTAGAACATTTGCATTGAGGATATAATGCAGACATTATACAGGTGTGTGATTCTGTTTCAAGGTCACAAGTCATACTGTGAATTTGTCTTCTACACTAAAACATTTTTATTATGTTTGTATGTTCATATCAATTTGGAGTCAAATATCTAAATATTGAATATTTATTGTGAAAATACTCATTTGCGTTTACATAATCTATAACCTTGCCATGCTTTCCTAAGCATGCTTATGTCACAAAGAGAATTAGATTTTTCAGAAAATATTTTATTGTTTTTTAATTTCATTTGTATTTTGATCACATTAACTCTCCACCCATGACTCTTTTCAGATGCATTGCCTCTTCTCTGCCCACCCAACTTTGTGTCCTTTTGTTTTAAACCCCATCAAGACCAATCTGTGCTGCCTAAATATTCTTGGCTATGTGGCTTTCTGCAGGAGTATGATCAACTTACTGGAGACTATACTCTTAGAGAAACCTGTCTCTCCCTCTCCTAGAAGCTAAAATTGAAAACAGTTTCTTGACTAGTGGTGAGACTTCATGTCCACTTCCTATCTCTAAGCTGAGATTTGGTCTGTGTTGAACTTGCATATATATGTCTTGTGTATGCTATCACAATTGTTGTGTGTTCGTGTGCAACTGCCCTACTGTACCCAGAAGATACTGTTTGCTTGTAGTCCCCCACCACCTCTGGCTCTTACATCCTTTTCACCCCTCTTCTCTAATGACCTCTGAACCTTGTAAGGAGAGGTGTGGTATACAGGGTTGACCCTTCTACAGTCTCTTGAGAATAAGAAAGTTTTAAAGAAAAGACTAATGAGGGAATAATACATATTTGATTTTGTTTGATTGCCTCAGGATCCAACTAGAAACCTACTAGTGTATATACACATATACTACGTGAGCCCCTTCATTACTTTTGTGGAGTCTTGTACCTTTGGGTTTATTGTCTCTTGAGGTAGGGACTGTAAGATAAAGAATCAAGGAGACAAAGTAATGACCACCCACCACTAAATAACACAGCTTTCTATTTGTATGCAGAAACTCTGGAAACATGGAGAATTAACACTCTTGCCAGTGCATTCACCAGTTGCCCAGCCTCTTCAGATCCCCTTTTAGCGTCCTCTTTGTGACCATGACACAAAAGATACCTTTAGCCCAAAAAGCTTTTCTCAAAAAAATTGGCCTGCTGATTGCAGTCATATAAATCACATAAGGGTTATCCATGTGTCACTGTCCCCTTTTATTGCAGAATGTACCACAAACATGGGATTTGGGATGGGAAGAAAAAGACCAGAAGGAAGGAAAGCAGTTTTTCCATAGACCTTGTTTCTAAGACTTCAATGATCCACAGAGAAATTTTAGAGGAAGTGGTTGTGCTTTCTATTTAGGAGATGTGGAGGCTCAGTGGTTACTGGTAGGACAGGGGCTGATTCCTAGGGCCTCAGCATCATAATCCAAGGCTGGGCAGGCCAAGCTGAGCTCAGCTCCTTCACATTCAGTGTTTGGTCTCAACAGGATCCCTCTAGCTCTATCATTTGTCATGCTGCTTTGTGCTTCCTTGTCCCCTGGAACCCTCCCCACTCCTTCTATCAGTCTCTACTGTCCATCTTTGGAGCTGAGATTTGCCCTTCCTCCTTAGACTGCATCAGATCCCAATACTCCACTGCGCCTGTCCTTCCTCTGTCCATCTCTGCAGAAACTGCATATTCCCTTCCTCTTGATAGCTGCACGAAACAGAGGGCTCCTCTTTCTCCCTTTGCTTGGGGGCTTAAACTAAATTGTTTGCTTATTCCTTGGCTCCTCATCTTTTAGTTTTAGCAAAGGCTTCCCTTTTAGTGCTCCAGGGTGATGGGAAATGATCCCCTTTACTGCTGGGAAAGGCACTATAGAAATGAAATATGTATTGCATTTCTACTCATTTGATTATCTTCTTCCCCAAAGCAGTTTAGCAAATTAACGTTGAATTTGTTTTTGTTTCTGCCCAGTTTCTTTTGAGAAAGGAAAGAATTATATCCACTCAATTGTTCCCTAGATTTCTTGCCCAACTTTCTTTTCCCAGAATGATTTGCCCATAAAATAAGAGGGAAGGATGAGAACCCACTAGAGAAAATTCTGGGTCCCCCTGGACAATAAGAAATGGCTGGGTGGACAGCAGTCTGTACTGGGAGCCACAGCAAGTTAATTGAGTCTTTTTGACTGCCTTTTCTAATGGAATTATAGAGAAAAAAATAAAAGGTCATGTACGTAGTTCTCATTTTGGAGCTTCCTAACATATAGATAAGACTATTTTTTGAATAGTTTTTATTACAATTAACACACAATTGTGTCGGCGATTGTTGTTGGTGGGGTATATTCTAAGGATAACTTAGGTGACAGCTTTCAATGGAAAGCTATGATATAATCTGCATATATCTTGCAGCAAAGAGATAGCAAGGCTGGATTCAAACACCAAGAAGAGACTGACGTCAAAGCAGTGCCTTTGATATGAGTTTGTAGTGGTTCATCGTGGCGTCTGAGACAGGCACTAGCAATTATTTTCGTGATGTCCTGACAATCCCCAATGGTCTCTTTAAATTAGAAAGCAACTATGTATCAAAAGTGAGCATGTTTTATACAACACACATTCTCCTTTGGACCTTGCTAATGCAAAATATAGAGGAGAGCTCTGCTGGAACATCCTTTAGTGGAGGCATTTGTAAGTTCTACTGAAAGATGAAAAAAAATTAAAAGAGTGTGGGAAAGAGGAGTGAACTGAAAATGTCACCAATGCCTCCACGCTTTACCCAGCACTCGTCCTGTTAGTATGGTGGGTTTTCATGGCAGCTGTGGAGAAAGTACAGAGAATAAAAGCAAGCCGACATTTCTAGAGCTCTGTAGACTTTCCAGCTTACCACTAGGCAGACCCTGTTGACACATTCATGCATAGGTTTTTGTTGGAATGATCCTCTGGTCTGATGTAGATTTTTGCTCAGCCAGAGTGTGGAAGTGGCAGCAAATTCGAGGTGCGCAGGCCGAGCTCTTCTCAGTCGGCCGCATCATCTAGCTTTACAGTGTGGTTTCAGGGTCACCCCGTTCTGTCTTTCCCTCCACACCCAAGTAAGTTATTGTTATTGCAAAGCTCAACTGTTCTAAATATTAAAAAACAGAAAATAAGAGTATAAATGTGATGTCCGTTAAAGACTAGCAGGTTCTGGGCTAACATAGGAAGCGTCCATTGTAGACGCTGGAGGGTGTGGAGTAGAAGAGCAGGCATCCTGAAGTGCTCAGCCTGGGTTTTGTGTTCTACCTCTTGCTGAGGACCCATTTAAGGCTTTAGGCCTCCATCTGCCCATAGCTTATACATAGGTCACAGTCAAGCTAAGCTGATCGTGTCTTCTTGCTTTGTAGGTTCCTTTCTAGTAGCGACATGGTCAGTATTGTTCCTTACTTAGTTTCACATGTGTCCCAGTGCCCAGGCTCGCTCGGCCTATGAATATGGCTAGATGGCTGTCACTCCCAGTTTAATTGCTATCCAAGGGCGGATTGTGGGCAGGGAAGTCATCAACAAAGCAATCACTTGCAGAGCTCCAGTAAATCATTCCTCATTAGGAAATGCCCCATGTGGAGAGAGCTGCAGCCTTTGGAAATTGTTAGGGAATGTAGCTAGAAATCCTGTGGCTATTTCAGATGGACAGGTGCTAGGGTACAGTCTGCCTATTAGTCGGTAATTAGATTATTTTGACTCCTTCTTTGGTATTCTTCATATTTTATAATCCACATGAAAATCATGAATTTTGAAACGTGGTAAGACAGGGCTTTTGAAAGGGAACACTTTTGGCCATTTGATTCAAATCTGTTTCTTTTTAGAAGGACAGGGGCATTTGGATGGGACTTCTGGTGTTACGGCCAGACATGGTAAAATCTGTGCCCAGAATTAGAAATGAATAAAATGAATTACCAAGTGCTGGGGCCACCGGAGTCTACTTCTAATCTTACAAATAGGTCACATTCTAGGAAGCAATGACTCGGCCTGGCGGGACGAGTGGACTGAAAGGGAGAGCCAGAGTTAGTGTTGAGACTTAAGGGGTCACAGACAAACTTCTCTTTCTCAGAATGCAGGGATTGGGAAGTCTACTGGGTGCAGTAACTTGTCATTTTTCTGTCATGTGCCTGAGTAACTAGAACTGCTACCAAGATTGCTACTTTGCTCAGATGAGAATCTTCAGGGACCAGAAACTTGAATCAATTTCCCCTTTCCAGTTGGTATGATCCTGCCATAAAATACTTCAAAGTAGCAGAAGGAGTTTTCCCGAGAAGGCTGTTAGAAATATATTCTGAATTTAACCTGGTTCCTATCCCAGAAAACAAATGAAGCCAGAGGTGAGAAGGACATAGGTTGGGAACTCACATACTCTCTAAGAATGGCTGCTATTGTTACACTTGTTTTTGCAGATGGCCGTGAGCAGATGAATGAAGACTCTGTCTCCACCAGTCCTTTACATACACTCTACTCCTGCTTGCTGCCAAATCCCAAGCATACATTCCCTCTTAGGCTACACCCTTTTATTTCCATAAGAATCAATAAAGCAGCATGGAGGGGCATCTGATCCTCCCTTACTGTTTAACCTTAAAGGAGGCCCTCTAGGGAGTGCTCTGGGTTTGCTGCTTAGTCAATAGCACCACTTCTTGGGTAGGTGCATTGCACTAGGTGATTTAACTAAACAACTTGTAAAGTGGGACTTAAGCACCAGATTTCTTCTGGGCAAGAAAGATTATGACAAGCTCTTTCTTGCATTCCCTACCACATCCTGTCTGTTCCTGAGTTTTCTGGTCTCCCACCCCAATACCACCATCACCTCATCTGTGAAATTAAATACCATGCTAACGCTGGCAGGGCCTTCGGTGGAACCTATTTCAACCCTGTTGTTTTACAAATTTGCTGCTGGAAAGCCAGAATGGCAAGAGATTTACCCAGGGTCATAGATGTCAGGAGGGCAAACCAAGCTCAGAACACAGATGACAGGTTCTACTGCTTTCTCTACTATCCCGGGCTCTTCTTGAAGAGTGTGATATGGGTATCAGACAGTTTCTTCGAGTATCAATTAGAAACATTGTGGTCTGCTCTTCTGGATGCCTCAGTGAGGGTAGGATATTGACTTTAGGAAAATTCATGAGCTGAGGTCAGCCTGATTTTGAGTTTGGACAAATATTAATGAGCTTCTTTTGTTCTTCTATTATGATACAAGGACCACAGGAAGTCCTTCTTGGAGTATCACACACCATTCCTTTAGAGTTCAGTTTCCCCATCTCTACAATTGAGGCATTTGGGTTAATTTATCTTTCAGATCCATTTCAGTTTTAGCAAAACCTAGTTCTATAGTAACTGCTATATGTCATCCCACAGTTAGCACACAAACTTTCCTCAGCTCAATATGCGGGCACCGGGTTTTCAGTACTGCTTTTGATTGGCTCCTTCAAGGTGAGCCAGTACTGGACGCTGGACCAATGCAGTTTGTTAACTGCAGGTAGACAGCCATGACTTCCTCATCTACCAGGAACTCTTTGGTTTTCACAATGGGAACCTGGTCTGGAAGCGAGGACAACATCCCTGCAGTGCCCTCGACAACTGAAAAACCAACAAGCAGTATCTGCTCTGGCATCCTATGGGCTGCAGTGCATGGCAAGCTTGTCTGTGGGTGTGGCTACTCTATCTGCAGAGAATGATGTCCATCCTCTGGTCTCAACCTTAGCCTGTTTGTCACTCACCAATGAAAGAGCTTCCCTCTAAAGCTGTCTTCAGGGACAGATAGTGATTCCTTTTAACACAGATTTCTCTAAATCCGCTGGTCAGAATAGAAGTGATCCAGACATGTTAAGGGTTATTCATATTGTACGGTGACAGCAGAAATCATGATTTTCTCCATGCTTTCTTCACAGTGCTCCATTTCTCTGTCTAGAAAGCCTCAGAAGTAACTCCCCAGGACATGTGTTTAGCCCTTCCAAATCTTAGTCATTCCTTAAGGTCAAATCAATGTAATGATAATATTATCTCTGAAGGAGCCTTGAATTCATAATCAGTAGCTCATTATTCATTTTCCCTCTTCAAATGTATTCAATTTTTTTTGTCAGAACTGGAGGCTATGTTTTTGGCCTACTCTGAGGCTTCTTTGTGATAATCATTAAAACATAATGATTCAGCAGTAATACCTATTTATCTTTTTGGAGTCAGTTTTGATTTCATCAAGTCTAGGCCTCTAGAATTTTTCAAACTTTCCATTAGGCTATAAGTATCTAGACCTTTACTGGGATGGGACTGACTCCTGGTGGGTAGTAAAAATGGAAGCAGCTGCTCAGAGTGGTACATACTTGTAATCCTAGCATAGAGATGAAGAGGCAGGAGGCTCAGAAAGATTTTAAGTCAAATCCTGCCTGGACTACAGAGTGAGACCCTACCTCGGAAAATAAAACAAAACAAATAACCATTTGAAAACCACTGGAAAAAATAAAAATTACTCCAGTGATCAGGGGTGGAAATAAACATAGCTTAAAAGCTACATGAACCTGTGACACAGCTACAACGAGAGCCTGCATCACAGAACAGAGGACCAAGCTTTGTGGGATCATGGTAGCAGAGGTTTCTCACCTCTGGGCATGTACAGTCACTTGAGGAGAAACGATATAGTGAGAGATTGTTAGGACTGAGTGTGGAGGGCTTTGAAGTTAATTCTGTCCAACAAGAAGATAGACTAGGGTTAAAATGGTTCCTTTAACTGGGATTCCTGAGTTCAATGTCTTAGTTTCAGTCCCTTCAACATAATGGATTTTAGAATCAGAACCAAATAAAAGATGTAGTGGCTTCTCAGAAAATGGAGAGGGAGAGGGAAAAAAAAATAAAATAAAGCTAGAATAATGGGTAGGTGGCCATGTCCATGGTGTGATTTCTAAGGACCCATTGACTTGAAATTCAATTTTGAAAAATTCAATCTTTTGACTTAAAGCTTAAAACTTACATTTGGCCGATCTCATCATATCCCTGCCTGAGAAGACATTGTGATGAGGTATATGGAGATCTGAAAGAGTAGTTGGGAGAGAAAGGAGACATAGCCAATGGGGAAGCATACTTAGGGGTTTTTACAGACAGCACCTGGACAAACACTGCTGTATTGATTTACCACTGGAAAAACTACTGTTCAAAACTCAAATGAACTAATATTCTATACATCCCTCCTATTACTCTACTAAGGAACCCTTTGATTCATGTAGCCAGTGCTACTCTTTCCTGATTGGACAGAAAATAGCAGGAGCACAACCTCATCCCTAAGGCCTCATGGTCTAAGTTGGCCTACGAAGGAGGCCTAGGGGATGAAGATTTTCCTCTGACTTTATGTGTGGCCTCTAGCCAGTCTCCAAATAGCTTTAGTTTCCTTGTATGTCAAACCAAGATAAATATCTTCTCTTGCCTTCCCAGCCTCACTTCATTGCAAAGCATCACTTTTGCCACCTTCATCAACCTTTTCCAGAGACCAACAGAAGAAAGCATTTGAGAATTTTTAAGATGAGCTATTTGAGCTATTAGCACTGTCTTCATGCTATGAGAACCAAGGTCACATTAGGAGAAAGGAGAATGTAACAAGGTGTGATAATAGTGAACACAACAAACTCACTCAGAAGGCAATGTTTATAGTGGAAGAGAAACCCCAAAGAGGGTTTGGGATTGGGGTGCAAGGGAGACAAGTCCACAATTGGTACCAGATGCCATCAGAAGCTAACGACCTGACAAACACTGTCCTCATAAAACAAATTCTTTTAAGAGGAAGTAAATGGAAATATAAGCTAGTGAAGGAATTTGCAGCAGCTGCCACAAAACCGTTTCTCACTTCATAAACAGGTTTGGGTTTGCTTGCCCCTCCCCCCCTCCCCACACTCATAGTCTTACTTCATGACACCTTTCCCTTTTGTGTGTTACTTGTCTTGTGTTCTGCTCTGCTGAGAATGCTGGATACACTCCTGGTGCTAGATGCTCATAACATCAGCAAGGAATGTGGTCCTTGCCATATCGATGGAAAGAAACCCATGCACGGTGCTAACTTTCAGTGCTTGCCCTTCATGATGTTGTGGACTCATCAGATAGAGTCACTTTAATAGCATGTGCTCTTTCATACAAGTTCCTTGGCAATCAGCTCACATGACCCAGAGAGTTAAAGACCCTTTTCTAGCCCTTCCTGCTCAACTTGCTGTGGAAGATACAGTGGTTTGGAAATGAATAACGTGTAGCATTTATGGATTGGAAGTTCTTTGATATTATAGAGGAAGTATTCTGATCTCATCCCATGGACAGTCAAGCTTTGACTACCTTATCCAGATGTTGAGTAAAGAGTCAGACACAGCCTCATTCCTTGTATCACATACCCTCTGGTCAGCATTGGATCTGGGGGATTCATACAGATTCATTAATGATCCTGATTTTCTCAGTTTGTGTTTTTCTTTATTTCTTTGGGTCACATGGATGTTATATCAGCTAGAGAATAACTATGGGATAAGACAGCAAAAAGATCCCTTCCCATCACGCATCTCCACTTCTTCCACCATCTCAGGCATGCACAAAAGAAATGAGAGTGTCAATGGAATAGTGTTTAAAACCCATCCGTCAGGGACATCCATTTATCACAGTCAGATCAAATCCCCCCTTTTAGGGGTTACTACTGCTTTTTGAACCAATTCTCAAATACAGTTGGACCTATGTACATATTTTGGCACTTTGTTTTCTACATTCTTACACTTTTATCTAATTATTTGATAAAGTCATCAACCACTAATACAAACCAAGGACAAATAGAGAACATCATTGGTGATGATGACAGCTACTTTCTCTAATAATTGTCACCACTGGAAGAGCATCGAGAGAGGGAAAAAAAAAACATTGTTAGTCTCTCTCCCTAGACAGAGTTCCTTACAGATATTGTTTTGGTGAAACCACCAGTGCTCTGTCCAATGTCTTGAAAAGAATATTCTTTGTTGTTGTGGTGATGATTGTTGTGAAGTAATTTCTCTGGAGCACGGATACTCTTGCTGAATAGAAAGTCTGTTTTACCAACTGTTGACTGCATGGGAAACTTGCTCAAATCATGCAGCCCTGGTCTTACCATTCCTTGTCTTTTATGTACAAAAAAGCATGTCCTAGTTGACACACCTTTGTTAGCAAGAAAGTTAATGAGGAGTAAAACTATAGAAGCCAAAAAGTAAGGTCAGTCCATTTAGGAACTTTTCTAGGTCTTGGCATTACGGACGAGGTCTTGGATGGATTAGGTCTTTATCCCTGCTGGAGCAGGTGTTAAGGGTCTCCATGATGGTCAGAATGGTTCCTCTATCATGGCATCAGTTATGCTAAGGTCTTAGGGACTAGTATACTTTGTGTTTATTGGTGAATGAGTGATTGGGTGATTGGGGCAGAATGGTTGAATCATAGTAGGATAATTTTCTTTTATGTGATTTAATACATTTTAGTAACACTGAATAGCGTTGCTATCTGAAGTAGGAACAAATTTAATTAAGTAAGCTTCATTGTGGTTACTATAGTCAAGAATATTGTTATTTAATATTGGGCAAGAATAAGTATTGCTCTTCAAGAACTTCAAAGTCCAGTTGTGAGATCAAGGACACAATCAGATAATTGTCTTGTGGGTAAATGGATAAGAAACTAATCAATTTAAGAACAAGAAAGTGCATATATAACAAGATCAAATAAATTATTAGAAGGCAGTTATTTTGATACTTTCACTAAGAGATATGAAGGAAGAAAGTAAATGGGGAAGGGTTGTTTCTTGGAAAAGGAAGGCCTTTCAGAAATTTCATTAAATTGAAAAAAGTGCAGAAGTGAGAGAAATACAAAGGAAGGGGGCCTGATAAGAAACAGATACTGAGATGGAATTGGTCCTTTGGCAGCAGGACAGCAAAGGGGTTAACCTGGAAACTGTATCAACCTTGTAAAGTGTGTTCTCTATAAATCTTCTCCTATAAGGGAAGAAACTGAAACATCAGGGTGTGAATTCCTCACTCCATATCATTCAAGTATTAAATTCTGGAGCCAGGACTGAATTCTAGAGCTAATGTTTTCGTTAATCGTGTTTCCTCTGTGTCTGGAGACTGTACTCTTCTTGTCCCACTGCCTCTTTCATTATTGCTATTATAGTCCAGGTTCTATAATCTCCTTAAACCCTGGAGAGTTTATGTATCTCTCTGGCTACTGGTCCAAGAAGCAATTCTCTGCTAAGGAGAGTGTGATGGGGATTCAATTTATACTGGTAGGTTTCCTTAGCCCATGCCACTCTTCAGTGGTATGTAGCCATAGTCAAAATGTTTCAAGTTAACCAGTCTGTGATCTTAAATACTCAACCTCTTCACACAAGCACTGTGGAACTTTCTTGTGATCAGTTATCCAAAGGACCAATGCCTGATGAAACCAGGGGTCTCCAGGATCTAGTTTTGAGATTTGTTCTGGGTTTATTCTGATTGCTTGGGACCTAGAAATGTTGCTATTTAATGTCTCGAGCATCATTCCTAGATCATTTAGTTTCTGAGAGTATCTAGAACTTTGGGAATCCATTGTCTACCTCACCCCATCATCTTTGTCTCTCCTAGAAGGGCCACAGAAAGTTAGCCATCCTGTTTTAAGTTTATCGTGCCTCATAGTTCATAGGGAGATGGAAGAAAATGATGAGTCTCACTTAGACTATGAAGAAAATCATTCTGCAGTTTAGATGTATTGTTCAGATATGTATACTGTTGTCATTTCGGCTTACCTTAAGATACTTCCATTTCTGTTGTCTCCAGCTGTGCCCAACGACCATGTGGAGAACAGGGAAGATGTACACCATTGCAACTTGACCATGCAGACATGGTAAATTGTACCTCCAGTGGCCCAGGTCACATGAAGTGTGCTATAACTTGTCAAAGGGGGTATGTACTTCAGACCAGCAGTGGGCAGTACCTCAGGAACATGCAGGTGAGTTGAAAGCTGAGGATCAAAAAGAAAGAGTTCCTAGGGCGGGATGCTCTCTATCTTCTTCTTTCTCCCTAGACTGGGAAGGATGGGAATTCTTAAATCCTCAAGAACAAAAACTGTGATCTCCATGAAAGCAAAGGGAAACGTGATAATACCAAATTTAAGGTGTCCAAACATCCTAAGGTGTTAATGTATTCACTGTGTGGACAGTAGATATGAGTGCGTATTCAGTGTTCCCTCAATTTGTCTTCTTCACAGATGGCAATGTCTCATAATTCACAGCAAAACAGATTGCTGTCAACTTGTCTGAGGCTCACTATCAGTCTCCTGCTCTCTTGATTTCCTTTCAGGATTGTTGGAGGAATATAACAAAATTGCACCCCAAAACATTAAGTCTGCAACCAAGGCAGGATTGTATCATGGTACTGAGTTTTTATATACCCCGCTCCACATTTCAACTGCACCATTTCCAGGAGTTTGGGTCCCCTGGAGGTAATAGAATGTATTAGTGAAGAGCATGGTTCAAGAGACAGACATAGGAAAAATTTTTGCCTCCATGATCTTTTAGATGTACAACAATTAGAACAACCAAAATAAAATAATCCTTTAAATTTGCTTTTGCATTTGTAACTATTCCAAACAGAGGTATTGAACTTGTTGAGTTATTACAATGGATGATGAACATCATTTTAAGCTTCAGGTGGAATGATAGGCATTGGGTGCTCTCATAGCTAAGCTTCTTGTATTAAGAATAAGATAACCTCTCTCTAACTTGGGCTTAGTTTCACATCTCTCCTTGAGAAAGCTTGCAGCACTCAACAGGGGAATTTTAAGTATAAATGAACCATTGGGAAACAGGATCACATTATGAGATAGTGGAAGCATATACAAGGTAAAATGCAATTATGCTTGAAGAGAGAGACAGAAATATGCATGAATAGGCACACCATTGCTAGTCAGGCATTGTTTGCGAAATGGTAATGTTTCAGGTTTCTGCCAATTGGTTCCTTAACAGTTTGTGAACCCATGGAAGAATTTCACTTTCTTAGACATGGTCAGAATTTAAAGACACAATTATGAATTTGAGAAAGTCTCATAAAATCACCTAGACAGAGACCATTTTAATGAAGCTTGAGGCATCAAATTCCTTATTTAGAAAGATCTATCACCTGTTTTTAACTCAGGCAAAGATACTTCATGCGGAGAATACAACAGAAATAACTCAACAAGCTAGGAACTAAATACATGTATGTGGTAGATCAAGAAGAGCAGAGAAGAAAGACTGTGTTTGTCACGCATTAAAGTTGGACAAATTTAAAACAAAATGGGCAATACTCAAGAAGCCAAGAGAAAAGCCAGGCATTACACATGGAGTTTAGAGACAGTCTTTAAATGATTAGTGGTTTGCTGCAGTTTGAACCAGACCTCCCAACTGTGCTAAGTGTGAGAAGAACCTGGTTAGAAGGAGGATGGGAGATCATATTTGCCAAACACATGGTGGAGTAAGCAATGGCGCCCTGCAGCTGACCAGCCACTGTCACCCGACTCTGGCCCCATGCAGGAAATTGTACAATCCAGGCTCATGATCACAAGACAGTGGGGATATTTGCTTTCTGTTGACATGAGAACTGAAGCTAAATAGAAAAAATGTGTCTGGCTTTGACTTGGATCCTTCTGGCTGGCAACAGGAACACACTGGGAAGCAGCGAAAAGCACTAAGCTGAGATGCAGTGTCAGGGGTGATAGGTGCCTTCAGCTGTCATTGGACCTTTGGCTTGTGTGCCAGTGTGGTCACCTGATGGGATGACTGCAGTTTCATCATCGAAACGCTTCTGCCGTCTTTGATCTTTATCCCCATGGCCAGATGCTTGTTTTTTTTCCAAATAAGCCACGAGTTTCACAGTCACTAAGTGCCTGCTCGTCTCATACCTGGCTGGATGCCTTCTCCCACCTCCCCTAAGAGGTTCAAAAGCCCTGATACTCTTTAAAGTCCTATACCCATGTCAATAGTTTGTTGTTGGTTTGGTTTGGTTTGGTTGGTTGGTTGGATTTTACTTTTTTTTTTTTTTTTTGCCCGAGGGTAGCTGTCCCTCCCTGGCTCCTTCGGTATTGCTCTCCTCACTCCTGCAATACCTGATGATAAGCTTTCATTTCTGTAGAGTTACTGCTTTTTCTGGAATGTTTTTATTTCTCTTGTTTCTAATTTATTCTCTTTATGTTGTATTCTCTCTATTCATTAGCGAGGGCTGTTGGACTATATTAGATCAAATTAAAATGCATTGCCAGCATCTGTGAGCTTCCTTTTTTCCCTTTTGTTGTCTTAGCCCCTGACTCAGAGATTTGCTCCACTCTTAGACTTTCAGCCTCTGGAAAGCATCTTGTTGGTGCAGGACCAGGCCCTTCTGGGTACTCCATGCATATTTTCTCATTTATATAAAGGCAATGCACTCTAGGCCTGCCCACTGAAATGACAAGTTTGGGAACATAGCTAGACTTACTCCCACTTACCACAGGTTGTGTGGTAATACCTGTGTGTATTAACTCTCTTAGGTACCATTCACTATTCTTGACACAGGTAGTTATTTTTAGTATCAATCAGTATGTCTATTAATAAGGGTACCAGTAGGAAACAGTTGCTATCTAATGTCTTTGCATGGTAATGAGCAATCTAGTCAACATCCATGTGTTTTAGTGTTTGTATCCAAAATGGAAAGGATTATTTTGAGTATGAAAGTTAAGCAATGTACTAAAAGTATTTTTATCAGTTATAAAATTCAGTGCATATACTATGCAAGGTGTTACTCTTTATTTCTTGTTATTTTACTTTGAGTTTTTGAGAGAAGATCTCACTCTCTAGCCCAGTCTAGTGTTGGATTCATGGCACTTTGCTCAAAAGTAGGTAATATAAGTTTATAAATAAATGTCTTTAAAAGATGTAGGCAGGAAATAAGCATATGTTGCGCCATGTGTAATAGCCCAGAGTGATAGGGCTCTGCTCTCATCCTTAAGCCTGAAAGGTTGGGCCTGTGGAATGGCAGATATCACAGGATCAAAGACCAGAACAAGGTATAGAAGATAGCTACTGGATGAGTCAGTCTTCAGCAAAGCCAACCCTTTAGGAGGGGACAGGGTGAATAAGCACCTAGGACTTTCTTTTCTCTTGTCCTTTCTAGTTTGTCCCCAGGTCCTAGGGCAAGCATTCAAGTACCAGTAGGAGGCTTGGGATCCTGGGTCTAGAGCAGACTGAAAATACATAGTTCAGAGAAAGGAAAGGGCAGCCCAAAGACATGGCTTGGAAGAGCAGTGCCCCAGTGACTTCCTGGTACAAACAGGCGCTCTCCATCAGCATCTCCCCAAGCAGTGAGTCATACGAAAGGACAAAGGCAGAATGGTGGTGCAAATGACCACTGGGACTCTTCCAAAGCCAGGAAGCAAATCTGATTGATAGTCATTCTATGTGATGTTGACAGAAGGAAATTCTCTGTTTCTAGAAAGGGATTCTTCTCACTTGTTCCTCGGGCCACTGGGACAAGGATGTGACCTGCATGCGAGTTGACTGTGGAGTCCCCGAAGCATCCTTGGTGAACTATGCAAACTTCTCCTGCTCGGAGGGTACTGACTTCCTGAAACGCTGTTCCGTCTCGTGTGTCCCACCAGCCAAACTCCAAGGTATCGTTGGGCCAACCAGGGAACTGAATGTGAGCCCCGTTTATTCCCTCACTCTGTAGGGGGACTTTTGTACTGTGTTTTCACTCACATTTGCTTTAAATTGCTATTCGCTGATATCCTCTTCAGATAACGCAAAATCCCCTCAGATACCACTATTTTTTGTTGTTGTTGTTGTTCCTGAAATGTGTAGAGATGTCCTGGATTAGGATGTCATTAATAATGAATGAAACTTAATCTTTGTTTTGAGTTTTTATGTGCATGCTTAGAATAAAGTCAATAAGCAAATTGTCCTGATAACATTAATAATGGAGGTACATGCTAATAAATTTTAATACCCTCAGACATTCTGCAATAGATATTCTTTTTTTTATTTTGTAAATTAGGAGAACACAGTAGCACAATGTACTCCGGGTTGTGGCTGTGGCTACTTGAGATGAAGAGGTGCTGGACCAGGCTCTAACTGACCACCACACCTTGCTCTTTGTCTAGACCTTTCAGCCTTCAGTATGTCACACAGTGACTCATGGCCTATGAGGATCCCTCAGTCTTACTCTCAGATGTGGTTTAGTAGGTTGGCAGGCTAATGATGCTAACTCTGGTCGTCCTAGTTTACCGTGGGAGAAACCAGATTGCAGAGGGTCACGTGGTAGGGCATTAAAGCTCAGAACTCTGTATCCAGACCCCCTCTCTCAAATCCAGACTGCTTTTGGACAGACACCATTTCCTTATTTCCCTGATAGGGGATAGTCAGAATCTATTTGATAGGGTTGTTTGCTGTTTGGAATTTACATGAGTTCACACAACAAGAACCCTTAGAATAGTGCCTGGTATTTATTTAATCACCATTAAAGTGCCAACACTCACTCTTTTAATACCACCCATACTATTTATTGTTGCTGTATATTTGCTACTTGTAGGTAGAAAGAGAGGCAATGATTTGATGGGCAGCTCTTCCTCCATTGAGACTAGGGTATCTTTATGTGGTGCTATGGTATGTGAGACCTCACTAAGAGCTATAAAGTAAGAACAGACAGGATGGGAGATTTGATGGGAGGTTTTAGAGACACTGCTCAACAAAGAATAATGGGACTTGAGAGTCAGTGTATCTGTTCGTTACCTAGGTTTTTGTTGTTAGTCCATGTGCTCTCTGTTCTGAGCATCACGTGATTCTCTTTCCTGGAGTCAGGAGTGAGCCCGTGGCTGACCTGTCTGGAAGATGGACTCTGGTCTCTCCCTGAAGTCTACTGCAAGTTGGAATGTGATGCTCCTCCAGTTATTCCAAATGCCAATTTGCTTCTGCCGCGTTGCCTAGAGGGCAGCCATGATGTGGGCACCATCTGCAGATATGAGTGCAAGCCCGGCTACTACATGATGGAGAGTGCAGGGAGCCAAGGAAGAAAGTAAGTGTCCATGTATTTGATCTCATGGTTTCCTTGCCTTGGGTCGTGCTCTGTTCCCTCATGGCAAATTGCAGATCCTTTCTTTCTGGGATACCCACTGTTTATTGTGTTCGTTTCTTCTGTGTAATTTCTCTATACCTACACAGACACACTCTTCCATCAAGGCAGACCGGGGTCCAGGTGTTTCCTGTAAAGGCACTGTATCCCATGAGAGATTCCATAGGCTCATGTAGGTGCTTTTGTAGGGGAAACTGGTTTACTCGTCATTTTCCTTAGGGTTAAAATGATGAGCCTCCTGAATATTGTTTAGGCTGTCTGAGCCCAGCTCAATGCCTACACAATTTTATAGGATAACTCAAAACTGAGGTCCATGAAGATGAACCTAGCAGGGGCCCAGGGTGTTCATTACATATGTATTGTGTGGAAAGTTTCTTTCTCTGCCTCAATTATCTTAACTGGAAGATGGGATAATAAACAACCACTTACAGAAGTGAAGGGGCTTCTTGGGCAAGTACGTAGTAAACAAGACTTAGGATTTTTTTTTTAACAGAATGCAACACCTTTAGCTATCTCCACTGCTATTTCCATCATTCTGCTTTTCCTTCCAGGAGCTTTGTGTGAGGTTGGCAGGGAAGTGGCAGGACAAAGTGCTCAGGAATGACTAAAGAGTGGGGAGATGGCTGACACGTACAGTGGAGAAGAAAGAACAGAACATTTGAGGATGGGAGAGTTAAGAGTAGAGAGGCGACAGCCATTTCTCTGAGCTCCTAGCTAAGCTTTATGTTGGGAAATGAGGTTTCCATGGGGGATTCTGGGTTTCCTGTCCCTGGGCAGGGGTACTTGAGGCGCATCCATGGGCGCAGCTTCTCTGGCTGAGAAAGTGGACACTTAGACCAGAGCGTCACCATCAGTTTGGTCTTGACTGTTTACGTTTATAAGCACCCTGCTAAGGAGAGATAAAATTATTTACCACACTGTGTAAACTGATTAAATCTTAGTTTACACCTGTTTATGTAGCAGGCGACGAATCGGTAATCAGAAGTTTGCAAGGTGAGCATAAATCACTGTCGCCTGCCCCTTGTGTTTACCCAGTGAACTATGTCTGCCTTGTTTTTACTTGTGTGGAAGAAACCCAAAGCTGGACAGATGGGGCCCTAAAATTTTTCTTAGGACATACACTTCAGAAGAGAAGGAACTGAGAAAAGCAGGCAAGAAACACAACTCCAAGAAAATACGCACAGGGTGATTTTAAGTAGTTGTATGAAGTAGTGTCAGGGGCAGGGGCAGTTGGGCACAGCTGCTTGAGGACTCAGGTTTGTAACCTATTTGCATGGTAATGAGCAATCTAATATGTCCACAGTCTTAAGTTTTGTATTCCCAGTAGGAAGGGGATGCATCATTTCTATGGCCTTGTTTGGGTTATAAACGTTGAACAATGTACTGAAAATATCCTATATGTTATGAAATTCAGTGCATACACTATGCTGGGTGTTGCTTCATATTTCTTATTCATTTATTTATTTTGCTTTGGGTTTTTGAGACAAAGTCATACTCTGTTGCCCAGGCTTACTTTGAACTCAGAGCAATTCTACCTCAGTCTTCCAAGTGCTGGTCTGTTATTTATTTTATTTTTTTAAAGAAAGAAACAGCTATATAAATTTCAGCTGAATGTATTCCCTTCTTTATTGTGTGAGATATGTTCTTACAAAAGAAACACAGCCAAGGACTGACTCCGGCTTCTGGACTCCCCCTCTGCTGTAGTTTCACTCCATTCTTCTCACCCTGTACCTTGTTATCTAATAATGAAGACCCAGGCACCATACCCGGGCAGTGACACCTCAAAGAGAATCAAAAGCCTTGGATAGTAGCACATTCCTGAAATCTCTAGTACTTGTGAGGTGAAGGCCAGGTGATAAGGAGTTCAAAGCCATCCTTAGCTACATAGCAAGTTCAAGGGTAGCCTGAGCTACATTACATTAGTTCTACAAAAAGCAAAGAAAAATAAGACAGAAGGCCAAAATAAAAACAAAAGAAACAAACAAAAAATATTAAACACTTCTAAATATTAAGCAGGATTCATGTTAGGACACAATAGCCACATACTGCTTCCTGAAACTCTTCCTCTTCAGCTCCGTTGACCTCCTGCCCCAAGTTTTCTTCTTTTTTCCTGTCTCTTCTCCATTTGCTTCCCCAGCTTTCTTCTCTCTGCTTGATCCTCCAATAACCATTTTTTCCGAGTTCTCTTTTCTTTCTTTCTTTCTCTCTTTTAAGACAAGAGTTGTTTATTTTTATCTATGTGTATGTGTGAGAGGCTGCATGAGCTTGCATGCACCACTTGCATGCAGTTGCCACTGATACAGAAGTCAGAACAGACTCAGAACCCCTAATTGGAGTTCCAGTAGACTGAATCACCCAGTGGGGAGCAGAGGCTCAAACCAGGGTTCTCTGCAAGAGCAGTAAGAGTTCTTAACTACTTAGCAATCTCTCCAGTTCCATATTTTCTTTCTTAATCTACATACTTGTCAGGAATGAAATTTTTCAGTCCACAGCCTAAATTGTGGTCACATGTTGATGATTCCCACCCAGACTTGTACCTGCTACTACAAACTCTTCCCTTAATGGCTATAGGGTACCATAAACCAAATACCTAGGGTTACAGCCATTGGAGTATCCCATCTACATCCCAGATTCCTAACTGCACAAAGGACAGTCTACAATAAATCATTTGGAATCTGCACATCTGTCTGCCCTGTGATGCTGGTTGACCATAAAGCCTGCACAGCACATAGGACTCTGTGGTGTCTTGTGCTGTCTAGTCAATCAACTAACAGCATGTTATTAACAATTTGCCTCCATGTAAATCAAGGTGTATCTACATACCAGAATTTCTGGGGGTGTGATCCAGGCACTAGAATTTTGAAAATTTCCTTGCGTTTCTTTGGTATTCACTATGCACTGACCTATGAGAAACTTGGCCCTTGTTAGAACAATATGCACAGTGAAATTTTGGCAATAAATAAGTAGATGAACAACCCATATCTAAAAAATATGTATTGTCCTTTTACATGGTGGACTTTTGCATATGATTTTGTATATTGCTTATTTTTAAAGATAATAGAGAAAATATAAACAGAATTGTAACTCCATAAATCAGTAACAATTGCAAAGTTTTAGGACTTATCACCCTTTTGCAGTGATAATCCACACAATTTTATACTCTTTTCATCTTTGTCTAGCCATTCATTCTACCTGCATACCACCATTAATCACTTCTCTGCTATTTCATTAATGTGACTTCCAGGAAAGCTAAAATAAATGTGTCTGTGTTATATTTTAACCAAAGACCATATTATAGTCTCCATTCTCTTTTACTTCCATTGGTGCTTTTTTTCTCATTACACATTATCCTTCTGTGTGAAGGTTAGGTTAACCTCATTAGAGGTCCTAATTAACTTAATTTTAGATCATTCTGGCCTTCTAACTTTGCTTGACAGTCTCTCCTATCCATCATTCATTAACATACCATTCATAAGGTAGTGTAGAAGTCAGATCTTCTTAAAGGAGTAGTAAATAGCCATTCTATGTGAGTATTTCTCATGATTTCAACTTTTCCAAAGTGCACACACACACACACACACACACACACACACATGTTCTATAAACACAACTGAAGATCGAGACTGCGGGCCTCACATTGTAATTGCTTATGTTGGGTGGTCGTAAACATTGTCCAGTCTGACTTGTGGGAAGAACCTGAGGGGAGGTAGAAACTAGGTATGTATTTGAGCCTTCTCTACACACAAAGAAGGACCACTTGGTATAGCAGCAAATAAAACAGTTGAAGTCCAGAGTACTCTTCTGTTGTTTGGATGAGAACCATGGAAATGCTAATGATTTCTTGCTTTGTGCTATGAGAACTAAGAATTTTGGCTACTTCACTCCATATATTTCTCGTGACAATAATATATTTTATTATTAAAAGCTAATACAATGTCTCATGTTAAAGTACTATATAAATTGATATATATGTATATATATGCATTAGATATATATTTTTATCTATTATATGTGTATGTGGTATATTATTATCTCCCACTACAAAAGTGAAACAGACTGAAAGTTATGTGATCATTTGGCCAATAAATGGCCATGTTGAGATTAAAGCCATATTAACACAGAAGACTATGCTCTGACCTGATAACATTTTTAATCATGAGCAAAGACCTTCATTTTTCTGGTCTCTTTTTCCATGTTTGTAAAATAAACTTCTAAATTATTTCTACTGCTAAAAGTTTGCATTCTATTTCATGTCAATAGAGCAAATATGATGGGCTAAGACCTTGGTATACTACCATTGAGAAAAGTAATGCATAGTTTATTAATACCAGAAATTCAAGGTTTATTATAAACACAAGTACTGTACTACATGAATTTAGTAGAAAATACTTTGGGCAATCTTACAGTAATTCCCAAAAATCTTAGTCTGAATGAACAGCCAAAGCTTATAGCAGCTTCTTTATTAACCAATGTAATAAAACATATTTATAGCATACAGAGGGGAATCCCACATCAAATCATTGTTAGCTGGTTTGGTTGGTCATTCTTCATTCACAGCCCACAGGGCTGGATGAAGATGTCATTTGAAAGTGGAATGCTAGAATATTTTCCTCTTTAGATTTGTGGACTCGTGAGAACACTAAGAGTGCTAAAGAAGATCATTGAGTCAAAACTACAAAATGATGTTTCTGCAGTCAAGTTTTAGCTCATGACAGGGCATGGGCTTGGTGAGACAATCTTGAATGGCAACTCTGCTTGCTTGGTAGTTTTTTTTTTTTTTGATACGAACAGGGTACCACCCTACTGTTGTTAGAGTAGACTATCACTATTCTAATTCACAAGATAGAGGCAATAGGAGCATTGGAAAGTCTGGCAAATATGAAATGATTAAACACAAAAAGCTGACATAGTTTCTGGTTGTGTTTTCCTGGCTTAGCAATGCCTTCTGCTATTTGCATTCATCATCACTACTCCCACAGCTTCTCTGTTACCATGGTCACCACTGGATCAACTATTACCACCATCATTACAGCCACCATTATAACCACCACCACCACCACCACTGTTGTCACTCTAACGACTATCATCATGAGTGTGTCTCCACTGTCATCATTATTTCCACCATCTGTCTTTATCACTGTCATCACTATGACCACCAACATCCTGGTTATCCTAACACAGTAACTCTTGATAAGTAAGATGCCCCGCTGAGGTGTTAAATGAGAATAGTTATTTTTTTAACAAGGGGTTTTTTAGATGTCTTTGCTTTTGTTTTGTTTTTAGTCAGTGACCATTCTTTTCCTTCCATAGTTTCTATATCCCCCCAAAACAGCCTAGAGGCCAAAAAGATTGGGACTGTCATTCCAGAGACAGTTCTTTAGTAACCAGGAGGGAAGGTGCATTTTCCTGTCTTTATAAGAAACACACACCAAAACAAAGTTGTTGAGGTAAAACTATACATTTTCCTCCCCTAACCAGAACCTTCTCTGCAGGCTTCATATCATCCCTCTTCACCAAACTGACATGAAAGTGAAGCATGAAACAATAAAATTGTATGTGGGAGAAAGTAAGTGGAAATAAAATAGTAATAGAGTACTGGTTGGACTTCAAAAGCATAAAATCAGTCTGGCCTGGAGGAAGAGGGGCCATGCCATGGCATGGAGGTCTTACCTTGAGTTTTATTTGACTTTCTACATCTTTCTGAGCCAATAGCTTGAGCTTCAACAAATTTTATTCTACCATGAGATGTGATAGGAAAACTTGACCAATAAACTGCCAATGTGAAGATAAACAATATTAAAATTCCTTAATATGCTAGATTTACAACTTTTCAAAGCAGTAATATATCTGATGCATAAACACTATGTCATAGCATTGCATATACAAGAGAATAGGTTATAACTCTCCCTCCCCCCCCCGTGTGTGTGTGTGTGTGTGTGTGTGTGCTAGCTGTTCTTACTTTCCCAAGTACAGCACTGTAATCTCTGTGTACACTTGTGCATCTGTAAGACATAGAAATTTGTTTTCTTTCCATTAAGTCTCTGTCTGGCTTTATAATTAGTGTTTAGGGTAAATACATTCAAAGTTTATCCTTAGAATCCTCAATTCTCTTGCCATAGTAGTATCATGTGAGCCTTAAACTAATTTATTACAGCTTCTTTTGGCTTCAAAGTGACTGAGCCTCTGCTGCAAGCCTTGGCCACTCAAATACACACCTGGGAATGGGCCAACTCCTGCCTCGGGATTTACAGGACTGGCAGTTGGTGCTTCGGCTTTTGCTTAGAAGAATACTTGCTGGACTTGTAAATGTCCCTGTGACCTTCAGTCCCAAGCAAGGAGCATCTTACTGTAAAGTTTGCTGTTCTGTATCAACTGCCAATTTTTCTATTAATTGGAAAAAAAAGTATAAACAATGCTTACTTTTAACAGATAAAGCAGTGAGACTTTCAGTAACATGCAACTTCATACCCCAATGTTGTTTCTCATCTGCCTTTGGCTTGTCCTGACTGCTTTTCTGGCCCTAATAACTCTTATTTTGGGTGGGTGAGCATTTTGGTAGTGACCTTGCCTTGTTCTCTAACAATTGGGGTCAGGGCAGGCCAGACTGATTCATGAATGGTCCCCTAGGGGATTCTGGGTGGGACAGTAATATGAAGAATTAAGTATGGTTAGAATACTGAGTGGATTGTGGACATATACACACACTTAGGTCATTAGCACTTGCTAGTCATTTGGGCCACTTAGCAGATGCTCTTCATTGTGTTACATGGTTTCTTAGAATAATGGGAGAAACGTGTGATCTCCATTTTTTTCAAACAGGAAAACTGAGAACAAGAGAGGCAAAGTAATTGATTTCATGTCAGTCAAAGGCTTATTTGAACCAAAGCTGCAGTTTTAACACTAGTTATCTGCTTCTACAGCCTCTGTTTTGAGTCATTCTGTCACACGTAGTGATAGTGATCATTCAGTGCAGCCTCCAAATATATCCTGGATGCCACTGTGACTGAATCGTCCAACTCTTGCCTTTTTTAAAAAAAAAATTCCCTCATATATTACATCCTAATAATTTTCACCTCCCTGCTCTCCTTCTAGTCCCTTTCCCCTCTCCTCCAGACCTACTCCCCTTCTGTTTCCTTTCAGAAAAGAGAAGGCATTCTGGGGTTATCAATTGAATATGGCATAACAAGTTACAATAAGACTAAGCACATGCCCTCCTATCAAGGCTGTGTGAGGCAATCCAGTAGGAGGTAAAGGGTTCCAAGAGCAGTCAAAAGAGTCAGAGACAACACCACTCCTACTGTTAGGAGTCCCACAAGAAAACTCAGCTACACAACCGTAATGTATAAGCAGAAGACCTAGCCCAGACCGATATAGAATCAATGATTGTCCTTTCAGGCTATGCAAACCTCTATGATCCCCACTTAGTTGATTCTGTGGGCCATGTTCTTATCATGCCCTTGACCCCTCTGGCTTCTATAATCATTCCTCGCTTTCTTCCTTGGTTCTGCCTAATGTTTGGATGTGGGTCTTTGCATCTGTTCCCATCAGTTGTTGGATAAAGCCTCTCTGAAGATGACTGGGCTAGGTTCTGGTCTATGAATATAGTAGAACATCATTAAGGATCATTTCATTGACCTTTCTCTTTTCTGTCAGTCATGTTTTGTTCAATCCTAGGTCTGTGGGCTGTGCAGCCTTTGGTTCCTGGGCATCAACGCAGTGTCAGGCATGGTCTTCTTCTCATGGCATGGGACTCACGTTACCCAGCCATTGGTTGGCTACTCCCATAAGTTCTGTGCTACCATTACCCAGAATTTCCTGCAGACAGGATGTTCAAAGGTTGGGTGGCTGAGTTGATGTCCCAATTCCTGCACTAGAAACCTTGCCTGGTTCAGGCTGATATCCCCTATTATTGGAAGTCTACATTAGGGTCACCCTCATAGTTTCTAGAGAGTGTCCATTGCACTAGATTGTCACATTATCCCCCAAATGTCCCTCTAATTACTAATTCTAATAATCTCTTCCAGTCTTCTCTCCCTCCACCTCCATCCCTCCTGCTTCCTTTCCACCTTCCCCCAGTCCACCTACAAAATAAATTCTCTTTACCCTTCCCAGGGAGATCCATGAGTCCCCCGTTGAGCTCTCATTGTTATTCAGCCTTTCTGGGTCTGTGGATTGTAGCATGATTATCCTTTATTTAACTGCTAATATTTATAGGTGAGAATGTGCCATGTTTGTCTTTCTGGGACTGCAATATCTCACTTAGGATGATTTTTTTTCTAGTTCCATCCA
>JAQHUG010000035.1:1537040-1574487 GCA_028555095.1 Dicrostonyx torquatus
TTTGTATTCCCACCAGCAATGGAGGAGTGTTCTCCTTCCTCCACATCCTCACCAGCATGAACTGTCACTTGTGTTTTTGATCTTAGCCATTCTGACAGGCATAAGATGGAATCTCAAAGACATTTTGATTTGCATTTCCCTGATGGCTAAGGATGTTGAGCATTTCTTTAGAGTTTCTCAGCCATGTGGGATTCCTCTGTTGAGAATTCTCTGTTTAAATTGATACCTTATTTTTAAAATTGGATTATTTGGTTTGTTGGTGTCTAGTTTTTTTTAGTTCTTTACATGTTTTCAATATTAGCCCTCTGTCAGATGTGGAGTTGGTGAAAATCTTTTCCCGTTCTGTAGGCTGCCATTTTGTACTATTGTTGATGTCCTTTGCCTGACAGAAGCTTTTCAGTTTTATGAATTTTATGAATTGTCTACCTTAGTGCCTGTGCTATTGCTGTTCTGTTCAGGAAGTTGTCTCCTATCTCAATGCATTCCAACTCTTGCTTTTTACATGGAAAAAAAAATCTGACACAGAGGGTGTTAACTAGCTCACTCCTCTCATCCATATCCAGGCATGATAGACCAGGCAAGTGGCATGCATAGGCATTCCCGTCCACCTTCCAATCCACAAGTACCTATGGCTTCCCAGATGCTCTAGTTACACATTAGTAACTCAGATCTTATCGCTGCTATGGCTTCTAGACAAGGGATTGTCAAAAGCCCTTTACTTTCTGAAGAGCAACAGTGACAGAAAGTGTCTCATCGGTGAAGCCCCAGGCAAAGGTGTGGCTGTGTTTTGAAGTACCTAGTTGTTATGAGTACTTACTGTCACCCCTGTCTGTAGTGGAACAGACACACTGACAGAGGCAGGGCTACAGAGATGCCGGGAGGGGTCTGAAGAATATTTCGTACTGAAACTTTTGAAGATAAGAAAATAATTTGTAATAAATGAGATAAACTATCTTCAAAAATGATTATATACAGTTTTTTATCTTTCCTGAAGAAAAAAAAAGTCTTCTTGGACTCATGGCAGGCTTTCCTCATTAGCTGAGTCCTCACTACTACAGGAAGAAAAGAGAAAGATACTTTTTTATATGAATGTATACATGTATATATGTATGTATGGGTGGATAGATGGATGGGTAGAGAGAGAGAGAAAGAGAGAGAGAGAGAAATAAAAAAGAAAGAAAGAGTGAGGTATTCTTCTCTTATAACTAGCCAAGACCACCAATGATTCATCTTTATACCTCTGGGAGTTTTTACTTTGATATAATTTAATTATATTTCTTACTTCCCCTTTCTCCCTCTAAATACTCATCACTATTCTTTTTCAAATTTATGACTGCTTTTTTTCACTAATTGTTATTGCACACCTCTATGCCACATACACAACACATGCACAGACACACACACACCACTCATGGACAGAATCTGATCAGCCTCTATGTTTTCAGGGCTAACCATTTGGCGTTGGGCAACTAATAGATGTGTTCTTTGCTCTTCCCTGGGAAAGGCCACCTTTCCCATTCCCAGCCTTCCTCCATTGCTTGCAGTTCTCTGTGTAGGGTTCATGCCTCATGGGCTTCTTTCTCCCATTTGGCACATTCTGGTTGTTCAGTTCATATTGGAGTGGTCATGCTGGGGAGAGTTTATGGGTGTAGCTTCTGATATTACCAGAAGACTCAATCTCACAGCAAAATCCCTGTTCCTCTGGCTCTTACAATCTTTTCTTTCTCTATTCTTCAATGTTCCCTAAAGGTTAGGGGTGGGATAGTGGATTCTACAACTTTGTATTTTGCTTAGTTGTGGTTTTCTATTTGGTGCAAAGGAAGTTTCCTTGGTGATGGGTGAAGACTACACTTATCTGCTTATATACTGCTGCTAGAAATTATGCTGGTTTGGTAAATTAGTGGTTGTAGATTCTCTTCATCAAATACCTCTTGGATCTTTCATGTGTGTTTTTTTAGTCTAACTATCCTTCTCTTTCTGGACCAAGCAAACCTACCTCAAGGCATCTTTTTCCTTATATACTTCATGTCTCCTAGTAGCTTCCTCTTAGAGCTATTTGAATAATAATGGCACCCATGGCCTCATATATTTGAATGATTATTCACTAGGGAGTGGAACTCTTTTATAGGATTCGAAGAATTGGGAGATGTGTCCTTGTTGGAGGAAGTGTGTCACTGGGGTCGGGGGCGGCTTTGAGGTTTCAAAAATCCACATAAGGTCTAGTCTCTCTCTTTCTCTCCTCCTCTCTCTCTCTCTCTCTCTCTCTCTCTCTCTCTCTCTCTCTCTCTCTCTCTCTTTCTCCCTATAAACCTGAATGTGAAGGTCTCAATTACTGCTCCAATGCCTGTCTGTATGCCTGTATACTGCCATGCTCCCTATGATGATGATAATGGACTAAACCTCTGAGACTGTAAGAAAGCATCCAATTAAATGATTTTTTTGTAAGAGTTTCCTTGGTCATGGTGTCTCTTCACAGCAATAGAACAGCGAACAAAACAGGGCTCCTGTAAATTAGTATTCTGGCATTATTAACATACCAAGCTGTGGGACCCAATGTAATATATGTGTGTGTGTGTGTATGTGTATATATATACATATATACATATATATATATATATATATTCAATGAATAATTGTCCAGTGAATGTGGAAATGAACATACAGGTAGATGATGCAAAAAATGGTAAATACTAGCGATTCCTACTAAATGTCTCCATGTTTTAGGTTTCATTAATCCTTGCCTTTCAGTGTGATTTCTAGTTTTTCAGAGAAGCACCAATGGGAACAGATATGAGGAATCTGAATAACTGTAATAATTGTGTGCATTTAGATTTAAATCACGTGAGACATCTCAGGTTTTGGGAAATAACCCAAGCATGTCCTACATGAGAAACTCCAACAGAGGTAGCAAAGTGGGCCAGAAACATAACAAAAGAGAGATTAAGTACCATTGAACTTAAAAGTTAGAAATGCTGAGGGATCTAATGAGAAAGGGTGGAGAAGTTATTATAAGCTTGAAGATGTTCTGGCTCAGCAAGAGGGTGTTCCTGCACCTACCAGCCTGATGACCTAAGCTATTAGCAAATATGGAAGCACAGAGTCAGGCCTTGACACAGAATAAGCAGTTCATCCACATCTAGACTTTACTAGGGTCTTTATGCTGACAGAGGCTCCACTTTACCGGGAAGTACTTAATAAAAGACACTCTCGTTTGTTTCTTACTCAGAGAAGAAACACATGCCAAAGTCAAAACATCTAAGTGGATGATACTGCTGGTTCTGTTTTCTCTCTGGGACAGGACATCTACAGGGCAGAGTAACTGATCAGCTGTGGACTGGTCACAGCCGAAGTCTGCCTGCTCCTCTTTATGGATATTGGCTTGAGAAGCCAGGCCTGCAGTCTGTTAAAATGAGGACTGGTGTGGAGTTTGGAATTGCTACAATATTCTTTGGGGTAGGGTTGAAGACCCTCTCAAAGTGTCTCTCAAAGTGGCCTTGGTCTTCCCTTCTCCAACTTTAAAATGCATGGGAATAGCTTGGAGAACTTTAGATTCTTGTATTTATTACTAACAAGCTTCCATATTCTGACTGTAATACTGCCGTTCTAGGTACCACTCTGAGGGTAGTAAGAACCCAGAGTATTCTGAAGAGAGAATCTAGTCTATGTAATTCAGTTTGAAAACTAAGCATGTGTCATGCAACAAAATTGAACCAATTAATACTATTGTTCTGCAATAGAAACAAACAATGTAATTGCCTTCTCTGCTTACATTTCCTATTTAGCATAGGTCAATGGCAAATACACAAGCAAGGAATTAATTCCTTTATCTGTTTTTAATTAATTCCTTTATCCTGATCTTTGCAGGATCATAGGTCCTTTCAGATTGCAATATGGGCATTAGTGTTCGGTCATCACAATACATTGATCAGTGTGATAACACCAAGTGAATTAATGGAATTTCTAATGGCATTTCAGCTATAAAGTAAATATTCACACATCCCCTGAACAAAAATCTATTGATACCTAATATGAACTGGATATAATGCTGGATATTGAAGATATCATGGCAAATAAGGCCCACGAAGGAGTAAACAGACATAACAGAAGCAAGTATATTAATAAACAAATAGAAAATAAACAAGATAATTACAGAGCATGCACTCTGTGAACACAGCAAGAATGCTGGCTTTTAAGGTGTCAGAGGGCTCTCTTGGTGATAAACCTGTTCATGATAGGAAGAGAGGGATCCAGTTAGAAGAACAGCACCACAAGCAGAAAGAGTGGCATCCGAGTCCCCATGGTAGGGACAATCTTATGCTTCACTTGTAATTCTCACCCCAGAGTAGATGAGTGCATTTAAAATCATGACTAGCGGGGTGCATGATATCAAAGAGAATGCAGTCATGTAATACAGGACCTTGCAGGCTAATAAGAAGCATTTGGACTTTAATGAATTCAAATATTTTGATTTGTGGCCAGAAACAAATGAAATGCTCTGCACAGGAAATGATACAATGTAATGTATTCATTTTATGAAAATTTCCTCTAATTAGTACTTGCTGACAGGGTATGATAGAATACAGAAAAGTGGAACATCTAGCTGAAAAATAAGAGAGTGGCTTTGGGTCTACGGAGATGCTGAGGTACTGGGACAAGCTCCAGGAATACCTGCATGGAGGACCTCACAGGGCTTCCTGATGGACTGTGTGAGACCAGATGGGGTCGGGGAAAATAGAAGATTGAGAGAGTGCAGACAACGATGTCTCCTGTGTTTCAAGTTGGATCAACAGAGTAGATGGTGATGTCATTCGTTGCGTGGAGGAGAGGAAGTCTGAGTATATGCAGAGATGTGGTAACCAAAAACTAAGGAATAAGAGTCTTTACCATGCACGGACTAGTTCCTCACTCTTCCATATCTCTTTTTGTTGATACTATTTCTGAGGGACTCCCCACTGTAGACAACAGATGCCCTGGATTGGCAAAGATATGATAATTCTCTTGGAACCAGAAACCATACTCTTACTTTTCTCCAAGGGAACATAAATGTGACTTTTGAAAAAGCCTTCAGTGGTGGTAGAAAAATGGGGTAGACTCATGTGTGCCTAGAGCAACATCAATCAAACGTGCAGCCAAGTTTTGATTACAGGCCCTTTATTTCTGGCAGGAATGTAAGAAGGAGAAAAGGCACAGCTGGGGTTTCGACAGTATGTGGGTACCACACACTCTGGAAATTGGGAAAAGGTACCTTTCAACTTGGAAATTGTGGCGATTTGTCTGGGGAAGTTAGAGAGAAAATAAATATAAAACTTAGCCTAGCCCCAACTCCTCATAATTTCATTTACAAAGTAAAGGATAGAGAGCAAGATCACTCGGCTAACAACCCTTGCCAAAAAGCTGGATGCTCAGCCAAGACCAGATGGGAGGGCTTCAGGCTTCTTAGGTGAATGATCTTACTCTCCTTTTCTTGTATTTATGGCTTACTTTTACTAGCATGGGAAGGAGAAGAAATTGAGGCATTTGCCAACCTCATTGCATATAAAAAACATGGGCAGGATTTTAAAATACAGAGTTCAGACTGAGAGATCTAGTTCAATGATAGAGTATGTGCCTAACATACAGAAGGCTCTGTGTTTGATCCAAAGCACTACAGGAAAAATAAAGGGGGGAACGGAAGCAAAGAGGGAGAATAGGGAGAGAAGGAAAGTACTGTCCTCAGCCAGTTCCAGGAAATTAGATTCAGTAGGCCAGGTAATCTAGGTTTTCAAAAGAACTCTTACTGGATTGTGGTAAGTTTTCCTACAAATTTCATCTGAAACCCATTTCTCTGATGGTTGGGGTGTTGTCTTAGAGCTTGAAAACTTCAGAATTTATTCTGTCTTTAGCTGGCAACTCTTTTATTCTATGACATCAGGAAAGTCACCTACTTGGTCACTAGTATTAGTTTCCTATAAAAGACAACGCCTTTACTTTCCTTTACCCACTGGCATGAAGAGCATACAGAGAAGGGATAGATGTGAATAGAAAGTGGAATGAGGTTTCCAGAAAGTCTTGGACCCCGTCTTGACAAGGACCTGTCTGCAAGGTTTGTTTCAGTGCTTACTGCCATCATTCCTTGAAATGCAAACCCATTCCTATCATGACTTCAAAGAGTTTCTTGGCTCCTGGTTTGCACATATTGCCTGAAGGAAGTGGGCCATTAGGAGAATGCCTTTCTTTCCCTCCAGGAATAACCCTATTAGAGTGAGAGACCAGTGTGCGATATCTGTACATCAGGAGACATGCACAAGCAGTTATCACAAGCGGGAGATCCAGATCATGCCACAGATCTGCTATGGTCTTGGGAGTCGCAGTAACAATACGATAGACTGAGTGTCTCAACTAACCGGCATTTATGCCTTGCAGTTCTTGACGACAGAATTTGGTAGATGTCTTCTCTGAAAACAGGTTTCCCTGTATGCAAATGCTCTCCTTTCTGCTGTGTCCTAATGGGGAAGAGTGTAGACAAGGCAGGGAAGTATTCATGCCCCTTTGTCTAAGGGCACTAGTCCCATCATGAGGGTACCATCTTATGGCTTAATTATCCCTCCAGTGCCCTCCCTCCTAGTGTAATCACACTGAGGATTAAAGTTTTGACATAAACTGGTGAGCTGGAGAAGGAACAATGGTTTTGTGTACAATAGTAACTGAATAAAGTAGACTAGGAGGAATGTTTTAAGTTTCAGCCCCCCTCAGACAGGCCGTAGAAAGAAGCCAAGTTTTATGGAGCTAGAACTAATCCAAAGACTTCTTGTTTTCTGATATAATCATGGTGTCTTTGGAATGTAACAAAACGGCCAGGAGGGTCCCATGGCACACAAGCTCCATACCATGACGCTGAAGACTCAGGCCATTAACTGTGAATCCACATGTAAGCATGATCAGCAGATAGAAGCATTACACAGCACTGGGCCACAGGGTCTGAAGGTGGGGCCTTAACTGTATCATCTGATGTAGAGGTACAGGACCTGAATAACAAACAAACAGAAACCCAGGAGATGGCTGTTGTAATGGTTCACTTGTGTGTTTGGTCTATTTGGTTGGATTAAGAAGTACACAGCGCATTAAAGAGGCATGGCTTTGCATATATCTCTGAGTATTTTCAGAGAAGTTTAACTGAGGCTGGAAAGAAAGACATTCCTCAAATGTGAATGGGACCATGCCCTAGGATGGAGACTGGGATGAATAAAAAGAGGAAAAGGGAAAAGTCAGCAGAGAGCCAGCATTCCCCTTTCTCTGCTTCCTGATCTTTGACAATATATGCACCATGGACAGTCTTGGTCCTATGTCCACACCTTCCCTGCCATGGTACATTATACTCCTCTAGACTGAGAGTCAGAATCTTCCTCCTTTAAGTTGCTCTTTGTCTGATGCTTGGTCACAGCCATGAGAAAAGGAACTAATACAGCCCTGTCAAATCATCTGCTTTCCAAAGGAAAAGAAAGCACGAGGAAGGAGAGCTCATGAAACTGGGAGAAATGTAGGAAAGGACTGTTATGAACGGACCCCGGTTGCCTAGGAAACGATGATGCTCCCGGCTTCCCCCTTATGCTTGCCCAGTCCAGGGACTGCATTCTCAACTGTGTTTCTTCTCTTGCTACCACACATCAGTCTTTATCTTTTGTTGCTGCCAGTTTGCAGCCCAGGTCCTGTCATAGTGTGTGGGTACAACCCCGAACACCCAAACTCACTCTTCCCCATGCAAGTTTAATCTGTCTACTCTCACCTCTGAGGTTATTAAACTGGCAAGGAAATGCATGAACTCGACATTCTTGAATGATTCCTCACTCCGGGCAAGGAAAGGGGAGACTGTTTCCATGGTTGAACTATTTCAAACCAATTCAGAGAAAAAGAAAAATACCGCATGAAGTAAAAATATTATCATCCTGGCCAAGCAAGGGTTTTCCTTTGCAACCGTGCTGACAGGCAAGGATTGCACGGCCTTGCTTCCCTCTTGGTGTCAGTGGTGTTGCTAGCTCTCTCCATTTGGGAAATGTAAGTTCAGCAGAGCTATGGGAAGGGTCTCAACTGTAGAAGGGGGAAGGGCCCCCTGAAGGATTTAAAATCTGCAGAGTAAAGGAAGAGTAAATGTCGAATTTAAGGAAGATTTCAAAGGAGCCTCATTACAGAGAAATGAGCTGCAAACCCTTTGCTAGAAAAGAGTTTTGGAAGCCATCTTTAACTATCATCTTTGTGGGGAAGAGTCCATGTACTAAATAATACATAATTCATTTGCATAGAGTTTCACAGTTAACACCACTAACCTATGCTAGTGAGATCCTTGTGCAGCACACAGCCTTCTAAAGAAATAATATTAAAATATGTTATTCACATTGTTTGAAAGCAAATGCATCCTGTGGTGTAAGATCCTGGGAAAGGGACTTAACATCTCGGTGTGTGCTTTTATCTATATAATTGAGATAAAAGCAGAGTTTTATTCTTAGAGCGATGATGAGTCAGTTGATTTGTTTGTTATGAGTCTTGCAATGTACCTGATATTCTTCATTGCAATTCAGTGGTTTAAAAATAAAGTATTTATTTTCTTAGTTCCAAATATAGGCTAAAAACTGCATCCTAAAAATTGAAAACAAGAAAATGAAACAGCTGGTGCCTTCTGCAAGTTTCCAGCCCAGTGTAAAAACCTGACTTCTGCATATACCAGGGTGATCTCTGTTTCTCTGGTAGAAAGTAGAAGAATATTACAAGCAAAGAGAAGGCATTTTATGATTGTTGGTTAAAAGCATATATGGGATGGTGCACATATCTTCAGTGTTAAAATGATATCATGACACTAGAAAACATCATTTTAATGTTCTGGGCATGTAGCATAAGCTTGTAAGCCCAGGCAGTTGGGAAATGTTGGTAAGAGAATCCATTAGTTCAGGGTCACCCTCAGATGCTAAGAGGCCAGCTTGGATTACATGAGACCCTGCCTCAAAACATACTTGCCTGCAAGTGCGTCGGTGCATGCGTGCACGCACACACACACACACACACACACACACACTCACAAAAGAAAGCAAGCAGATGGCAATTTAAAACCACCAACTACATGGTGGAGAGAGCCAGTGGCCAAAGGATTATTTATATTTTCAATGACAAGCTTATCTGTAACCGCGAGTTTTGTGAATCAGAAGTAGGTATGCGAAAACAGCCAAACTGGAAAGCACCTCCTGGCTGCAGTGAGTCAGTGGGGAGTGGAATGGAATCCGCAGTACCAAGAACTCTGGTGTTTTCATTCCTTTCCCTCTCAAGCACAGTCTCTGCTCAGGGGCCATGTCTGGACATGAGATGGAGGGCCAGGTCTTCCAGGGATGTACTGAGTCACATCAGCTCACGGATCTGATGAAAGCTATGAACATATTCCAAGAAAAATGAACTTGTAAACAAAGAAAGCAGCCATATTGATGTCAGTGGAGAGACTATCCTTTGAAGGTCAGGTGGACCTCTGTTCTAGACCAATACATTGCTGGACTCTTTCTCCTCAAAGAGGCAATGACAATGAACATTACCAGTTTTGGCAACTATATCACCATAGAACAGGTGATCTTCATGTTATATCCGATGTGTCCTGAGTGTCTGACAACTCTGCTGTACTCTGACTACACGGCATCTCTCAATGGACTCAGACATGAGACTGCACCCATCAAAAGTCTAGTTGCTATGCTATTTATCAACTCTCCTGGGGGTAGTAAGTCAAATGTGCAAGACCTCCCAACACTGTCAGTCCATATATACCACTAGTTTTGGCTTAATGAGCCACAATAGGACATTTGGCTAAATAGAACCAATTTCCCTGCCCTTTTTTTTTTTTTTTTTTTTTTTGGTTTTTCGAGCCAGGGTTTCTCTGTGGCTTTGGAGCCTGTCCTGGAACTAGCTCTTGTAGACCAGGCTGGCCTCGAACTCACGGAGATCCGCCTGTCTCTGCCTCCCGAGTGCTGGGATTAAAGGCGTGCGCCACCACCGCCCGGCTTCCCTGCCCTTTTTATTTTGTGTGTGTGTGTGTGTGTGTGTGTGTGTGTGTGTGTGTGTGTGTGTAGTCTCATACATATAACATGGCATGTATGGGGATCATAGGACAACTTTGGATGTCCCCGCATGTCGGTTCCAGGGATTCAACTCAGGCTTGGCAACTTTACCCGCTGAGCATGTCACTGGCCCCCTTTGCTAATATTTATCATATTCTTATGAGGGTCCAGTCTTCTCTGATGGACCGTTCGGTTTCATGTCTCATTAGTAAGTTCCTGAAGATACAATGCCTGGATGATGGAACCTGGGAACAGAGGAGCTGCAGCCCAGTGGTGTGCAAACCTCCTTCTCCTGTATTTGAAGGCATGTATGAATGTACCGATGGCTTCAAACTGGACAGCCAATGTGTGCTCAACTGCAACCAGGAAACGGAAAGGGTAAGGAAGACTCTGTGAACTTCATTTGGATGGGACTCTGCTCTCTTCTCCATGATCATGTCCATGACATGAGTACTCGGAAGAAGTGAGCTGAAAGAGACGCAGCAGGCAGGTCCTTAAGCAGTTGAGTTCTAATAAGAAGCACTGATATTATTCCATAGAGAGTTCCAAAGAGAACTGGTGTTTTGGAGCATTCCCTTCCAAATTCAGTTCTCTTTGGGATAAGGAGAAGGCACCAGTGAGTAGGGTACCAGAGTCCTTTTCATGCTCCTCTAGGATGCAGATTTGGCAATGCAGTCAACTCTCATGAGTGCACTGACCTAATGAGTAGGAATGCAGGAGTCATGAACTTCTTTTATAGTAGAACAAAGCCCCAAACAAAAACACGAATTATTCAGCAAAGCTTGTTAAAGTGCTGTTTGACTAGTCCCCTCCCTAGGATTCTGGCACAAGTCTGAACTAAAAACCACAGTCTTATCATGATTGTATGACTAAACTCAAGTTTGGTTTGAGACACTTTTTCAAGTATCCCAGACACATACATGAGACAGGAAGTTAAGTAGACTTTGGAGACAAAGATCAATGGTATTCCCTGCTCCTTCGGCATAACTTGAACTTAGTGTCCAGTATTCAAGGTAATATTGCAGAACTGATGTGAAAGGAATGGACCAGAAAATGAGATCCGAAGACATCAGACATGCCTGTGTGAACTGACTAGTTAAGAAAGCACGGAGTTTGCCAAACAAAGGCAGAGTTAATGATAGATCTCTAGTTCTCCCCTTGGGGTTTATAGCTATTAATTTTCTCTTTGTTCCATCCAGGTAGAGTATACATTGATTGGGGGAGGGGGTTGGTGAGCCAAGAGTTATACCAGGCAGCACACTTGTGGAGAAAGGGAGTGGACGTCAAGCAGAGAGAAAGCAGCAATAATACGTGCATTTCAGTGGAGAGGGAAAAACATACCTTTAGGAACACTGTTAATTAATTCCACTATAGAAAACCCGTCTGGGAAAAAAAATCAGCATTTGCCACAAGCGACATTGGTGTGATAATATGTACAAATTGTGATAAAAATCACGCCATCTGTGGAACTTTTCTCAAAATAGATCAGAATATATGGCTCTGGTCAGTTGTTTGTTGTATCCTCATTGCTGAAGGAGAATATAATGGTAATAAGTTTCACGAACAGAGAAGTTGTTCATGATTCCTTCACGTTGCAACAGCAAAAAATTGTCTTGGGTTGTACTGTTAGTTCTTCATTCCTTCCTTCAGTCCTTCCTTTTCTCCTCTTCTTCCTCCTCCTTCTTCTTTTGCCATTTTTTTAACTCAGCTTATTGCTTCGATCCTGGTTTAGCCCAAGATCCAGAAGTTAAAGGGTATTGTCACTAACCAGAGCACTTCCCCTCTTCTTACCATGAAATTAACAAAATAACAATAGTGGTGTTTCTCATCTTTGATCTTCCAGACTCCCATCCTCTGCACTAAAGAGGGGCTGTGGACCCAGGAATTCAAGTTGTGTGAAAACCTGCAAGGGGAATGCCCGCCACCTCCTTCAGAGCTGAATTCTGTGGAGTACAAGTGTGGACAGGGATATGGGATTGGTAAGAATGGGACATCTGCTCATATTGCCTTCTTTGCTTTGAGACTAAGCACGTACCTGTGACTGGATCGGTAGTTCTGAAAGGAGTGATCAGCTGCATCCCACCCCATGGTGCTGGGCTCCTATATTGCCTCTGTTGGTGTGAGCAGGATCATTTGAGGCGGCACTACTCATGTTCTTCTCCAATCTTTCTCTACAGAGCCTGGGCTCCAGAGCACTTAAGTAATTGTAGCTAAGTTGTTTGGGGCCAGAGCCACTTAGAGTAAGGTTGAGCTAACTTTGCGTAAACTGGCCCCACACATCACAGAAAAGGTTTGTAATGTGAAACCTTATGAGATTGTGTCTAAATTCTGAATTACACAGACCTGAAAATTTCTTGGGAGAGTCTAACCCATCTAATGTACATGTACGTAATATGATTTGGAAACCCAGTCATTTCTGAATTAATTCTTCACTGTGTTTCAATTATTATTTGTATTATAATGTCTTGTGCTGATCATAGTACAAAAGGAGCTGGATTATCAGTGATATCAGATGTCTCTTCAGTGGTGTTTCATGAGCAGATTCTCGCCCTTCTGATTTCTACATAAAATATTATACATATATGTTGGCTCCTAAAATTAATGTATTATTTACTTAAAGACACAGACAATAAGAAATGAAAAGAAAGTTAGAGACTACATAAATTGTTGGAAAGAAAACCCCAAGAATAAGTTTCATTTGACTAAGCTTTGAGGAGGAGGTACTTGGGTCTTCCATGTAAGCAAACAGAACAAGATTTTTTCTTTGCACCATTTCCTCCACCTCACCTATTGAAGCCACAAGGTAACAGGAGCTATCAATATAAGCTATTGGGAGATCAGAAAGATATTAAATATCTTTACAAGGCATCTGTCAATCAATACAGAATTTGACTAGCTGGAGCCCTGATTTGGGGATGTGGCAGTCTGCTAAACCAGAAATCAATCTTTTAATTGTTGAATGACTCAGAGATGTATCAATTGCTGAGGAAAGAATATAGTGGACTAGACAGAAGAGGTAGCACATGGAGAAAAGGAGAGAGTTTGTCACACTGGCTCTTTATGACCATACATAACAGTACCCTACAAGTACACACGGGGCAGAAGTCAGTCCTGCCTATAACTACCATAATGTTATAATCTATAGAATAGACTTCTCAGTGTAGACTAAGCAAGCATTGAAAATGAGTGTGATCTGGGAGGTCCATAGCTCTGCTATACACTTCTGTTCCTTCAGGTGCAGTGTGTTCTCCATTATGCGTCATCCCCCCAAGTGACCCTGTGATGCTGCCGGAGAACGTGACTACTGACACTTTGGAGCACTGGATGGAACCTGTCAAAGTCCAGGTGAGGAAAGGGTCAGTTTTGTGGATTGTAAGTGCAGGGGCTGCCAACCAAGACTCAGCTGGCAGGACATTTCCTGAAGGAATGTTAGATGCTCTCCAAATATCCTGTTATCAAACATCCCTGCGAATGATTCCCATGATCAAGGACAAACTATCAAATAAGAAAGGAAGAAAAGTGACTGGGGGGAGCGGGAATCCATTTAAAAGGGAAGCTAGAAATAAGGCTCAGAGATATAAGCATGGGGAAGAAAGTGAATAATGAAAGCAAGACAGGAAACATGAGGATAAACTGAGGGAACGTACGATGGTAAGAGGAGGAAGGAGGAAGGCTATATTAGAAAAGGTCCAAATAAATCTGCATTTGGGGAGAAAGCAGGTAGCAAACAATGAGAAAAAGGTTCACTTTCCCCGCCTCCCCTCTTCTAAACCTGAAATCTTCCCTCTAGGTCCCTCTTATATTCATCAGCAAAAGCTGTTATACCTTTGACCTCTTCTCTGGGAACCCCATTTATTCTCTCTCCAACTTGGAAGCTGGCCCTCCTTGACATCACAGCCTTCCAGAAGGTTCATCTCTCTCTCTCTCTCTCTCTCTCTCTCTCTCTCTGCTCATGTCTTAGTGTCTGTGTTGAGGGNTCTCTCTCTGCTCATGTCTTAGTGTCTGTGTTGAGGGATAGCTGTCGTCCTCTCTCACAGCCTCTTCCAAACCATTGTTCCTCCCAAGAACCTACCACACTTGAGACTAACGTCAACAGAATGAAAGCTTCACCATCTTCATGGCCACTGTCCTCTGAGCCTAAGGTCTCACATTCCTCCTAGTTTTTAAGAGTTGTAGCTCCCAGGACACAGGAACTCCAGATAACATCCCCGTTAGAATTTTACGTATATATTTCTGCAATTGGAGTAAACTGAGTGGTAATATCTCTTTAGTCCATTGTTTAATACCTAGGTTCTCAAAGTGGTATCTGGGAAAGGCTAAGTGTTCAATTGCTATTTGTAAAAATGAACAAAAAGAAATGGAAACAAAAATCAAGAGTTGAATGGAGAATATTTTTCTCTGAGTTGTAGTTTCTCAGAATGCGGGTGGAATGGGATATGCCTGCTTTATTAGACTGTTCAATTAAATCCTTGAAAGCCACTTGCTATAAATTTGCTAAGGCATGGATTCTGAATCTATACATTTTGTTCATAAATCATTTTTGTTTTTTTGTTTTGTTGTTGTTTTGTTTTTTTTTTTTCAAGACAGTTTCTCTCTGTGGCTTTGGTGCCTGTCCTGGAAGTCACACTATTGACCAGGTTGTCTTTGAACTCACAGAGATCCACCTGCCTCTCCTTTCCGAGTGCTGGGATTAAAGGTGTGTGCCACCACCCGGCCATAAATCCTTCTTAAGTTTCTTCTTTACCTCACTGGCTTGAGCCCAATGTTGTATTTACTGTTAACTAGGAGATTGCTACTTGGTTTTGATTTTGTTTTGATGTGAAAGATGCTGATTTGGCGTTCAGAGACCTTGTATAATGCAGTGTGAGGAATGGTTTGGTTTATGGCAGAAGTTCTTTGGGAACACCTGAGAGGCAGCAACTATGTGGTGTTATGATCCTCCAGAAGACAACCAGGAAACTCTTGCAGAAACAGACTCTTTCCAGAGTAGAGAACCATTTGCTCTCTCTTAATGAAGCCTCCCTTTCCTCCTCTGTCATTTACGAGGACCATTATTTACCTAGAGTGGTCCTAATGTATTTTGTCCATGTTTGTGTATCTGATGCCCTGTTCAGTACCTGGTACTCTTAAGCATCTTAATAGCATTGGCTATATGAGTAAGCAGTTGTTAGAATACCACCTTCTACTTGAGAAACAAATATTTTCTCTGCACACAAACCAAATTTGAGCAGCTTCTTGCTGCTATGAATAAACACATCCTTGTTAATGTGGAGTTAACTCTGGCCAAGAAAACGCAGAACATTCATCTCCTCTTAAGCCAGCACATTGAACACTATCATCCTTTTTCTTGCATTTGCCATGATTATAGTCTGATTAATAAATTTTTAGTTTTGGACATAAGTTGTCCAGATGTGATATTTAAGCAACAGTGAAACCCTGCTGTCTAGGCATTAAAAAAGTATAGTTTTTAAAGATTTGATTTGCATTTTTGTGCATATGTATGTATGTATGGTAGGTGTGTAAGACTGTATACAGGGCCCAGAGGACAACATTGAGACCCCTCAAACTAGACTATATGTGGTTGTGAGCTGTCAGGTGTGGGTGATTGAAACTGACTTCTGGTTCTCTGTAAGATCAGAAAACATTCTTAACTGCTGAGTTATCCATCCAGCCCGGAAAATGTTTTTGTTCCTCATTAAGCTGAACTCACTCACCTGAATTTTGCTAGTCACCAAGAGAATAGCCTCAGACAATCTGATCATTGTTCTGGGTTTCTATTTCTTCAAGTAAATAAAGATTATAGACATCTCCATGGGTTATCTCAGAATCAGAGGAGAAACATATGAATAGTTTAAATTGATTGGTCCCTAGTCGTCTTTCTCAATCAGTTGCCAAGCAAGGAAGCTTCATTTGCTTGTGCCCACTCCTTATCATCTGTTGTGATACTTCCCTGCTCTTTATGATTAAGGCATATGTGTCCCATCACAGTGTTCTGGGACACAGTTGCAGTAGAGGACATCTTGAGATGGGTGTCATGATGCTGTGGAAAACAAAATAAAGTAAATTAGATCCTCCCAATAATCTAAAGGAAGAACTGAGATGATTTGAAAAGTATATATTATCAGACCAATTTACTTTGCCTTATAAGAAAAATTTATTCTCGGAAAACAACCCAGGAGTCTGAGTTTCCCAAGTAGAAAGCGTAATAAACAATATTTTATGTGTTTCTGAACTCCAAATCAGCATCTTTCACACCAAAATAAAATCAAAACCAAATAGCAATCTAATAGTTAATAGTAAGTATCCCAGTGGGGCAAAGCAAGGCATTACCCAGGCCCTTTATTGATTATCAGCTCTTCCATTGATGCCACATTAGGGAGTATTGCTTGCAAAACACAAAAGGATGCTCTGCATGAAGTATATCAGAACTGTATTGTAAAAGATGAAGAGGAGTCCATGGAAGTAATAAAAATAATGAGGTGATTGGTGTATTATCTCTCGTTATCTATTTTGAAACTATGTTCTAGCTACTGATGAGTTCTTGAAGTCTGTCATTTGGGGGCACTAAGGGGATTATAAAGGGTGCAAAATATAATTAGGTGTCCTTTTGAATCACTTGGACAGTACATAAAAATAATAGACATTGCACTAAAAGCTAGGATACCTTAGAATGCATAAAGATTTGTCTTACATATATCCCAACTATCTCACTGAACGCTTCAAGCGTAATAAGTCATTATACTTACAAATAAGATAATTGCAACATAAGTATTAAAAGTTCAGGAACACCTATTCTGAGTATAGTTCAATTATATGGTATATAATTCTTATCTATATAATGGAAATCTCTGCTGTCTATCATATTTCAAATCATTTTGCATCCAATGAGAGTACAGAATGAAGAACTAAATAATACCCTTCTAAATTCTCCTTCAAATGACTTCATTCTTTGTAACAAGAGTGATAGCTTATATTTGAATAATAATTTGTTTCCAAACTCCTGTGTATGTTTACTACCACCACTACTACTAATACTATTACTACGCGCACACACACATATGATTCAGACTATATGTATATGTGTGTAACTACATATATGTAATTATGTATATAAATATGTTTTCTATATATAATTTGAATCTCATCACAAACGAATAAGCTTAGGGGTTGGAGAGATGGCTCAGCGGTTAAGAGCACTGTCTGCTCTTCCAAAGGTTCTGAGTTCAATTCCCAGCAACTACATGGTGGCTAACAACCATCAATAATGAGGTCTGGTGCCCTCTTCTGGCCTGCAGGCATACATGCAGAAAGAATATTGTATACATAATAAATAAATAAATTTTAAAAAAAGAAAGACTCTATTATCTCTACTTTACATATACATAGGCATTGCTTGATAATCTGCCCAAAATTCTACAGTTGTCAAGAAGTCAAGTGAAGAAAATGCTTAAGCAATCTTCTTCTTCTTCTTCTTCTTCTTCTTGTTCTTCTTCTTCTTCTTCTTCTTCTTCTTCCTCTTCCTCTTCTTCTTCTTCTTCTTCCTTTTCCTCTTCCTCTTCCTCTCCTTCTCCTTTTCCTTCTCCTTTTTCTGTCCAAGATAGGGTTTCTCTCTGTAATAGTCCTGACTATCCTGGAATCCTGGAACTCATTTTATAGACCACACTTAAACAATGTCCTTGACTCTAAATTGTGTGCCAGTGCCTGTACCACCACAGCCACAGAAGTCTTTTCCCCTCTAGCTATCTGTTTGGGATAGTTTTCCTGTAAAACAGATAAATAGGCTGTTCTTTTCAACTATTAAAAATACCAATCTCCACATTTCCTTTCCTTATCATGAAACCTGGAGAAAAATCATTGGAAGAGAGACATTTCCCTCTAACACTGCTTTCTTTCTGTTTGATAGAATTTGGGGTTTGTTTTTGCTTTTAAAGAACAGTGAGGTATGCTTTCAGCTGTCTATAGTTTATTTACCCTTCTCTAGAGGGCCAGTTGGTTTGTATTCCTGTAAATGATGACTGAGATTCATAATACTATACATTTTGTTAAAGAAACAATTTCCTAAGATCTAGATTGTCTGGGGGTTTTGATGAAAAATACCTCTAGAAAACAACTGAGAGAGAAGAAGGTGGTTTGCATTCAGAACCTCTGGGCATTCAGCTTCAAGATGAAGGAAATATTACTTCTCCTGCAGTGTTCTTATAAAAGTTAAAAATATATATATATAAGAAACACCCAGCACAGTTTCTATCACATAAATCTTAAGTTTAAGTGATATTTTAACTTATTTGGTAAAAATTTACCCTTTTAAAACCTCCTCCAACTCTGTGAAGATTGCACAACTTAGCTCCATAGACTAAGAAACATTGTCTCATGGTTTGCTCATGAGTGTGTATGTGTGTGTGTGTAGATAAATATCTGGATCATTTGCTCTTCTTTCTTTATCCTTTTACAAATATGGCTTGGAAAACTAGAGAATCCATGCCTCTTCAACACTTCCTATTATACCAACTTTGATTAAGAAAGCCATTTCTTAAAAACTTTTGTGATGCATAGGACAGAGTGATAACACACACACACACACACACACACACACACACACTATTCTGCTTCAGTTTTACAAGAACATGTTTCCTGTAGGAGACAATAGGCCAGAGTATGAAGTTCCCAGGTAAACATTCTGGGTCTTTGACATGATGACTGGGCAGTGGGATCTGACAAGAATGAGAGGTAGGGTGCTTTGTGCTGAGTAGTGTTGATGCCATAGTTCACGTCCTGACTCCCAGAAACAGCTGCTGCTGTCTCCTGACATCTGCCTTTATTTCTTAAGAGTCTGGCATCTCCAAGCTGCTGAGTGTGTGAGACACACTTCTCCAGACCAGGTGTATGTTGCCATTTTCAAGTCTCCATGTTTTCTTCTCTTGATCTCTCCCTTTTTCCTTCATTTGACATGCTATCCCAACTCCATACTGAGCATAAAGGGTCCTCAAAGTAGGTGGACACCTCACCCTTCATCCTAGTGTCATATCCTGTATGATCATAGGATGAACATAGTGGCTGTAGGAAGGCAGAAAACCTGCAAGGTGGAAGCCTCCACTGAGACCCTTCTCAAAGCTTTGTTTTTCTACAATGCTATGGAAGGGTGAGGTGAACTGTTTATGGTTATCTTCATCTGCTCCTTCATGAGGTTGGCTTGTGATAGCTTGACTTTAAAATGGGGAAATATATTTTTTTAATGTGGAAAGATGTGGAACCCATTTTATGAGCTGATGTGTTTTTAACACAATGCAGAGTTGTTTGGCTGGAACTAAGTTTCCCTAAATTGTATTTGAAAGTGATTCTTTTCAAAGCACGAGGCATCTACCATTGCCTCTCATTCTCCACCTCCTCACCCCCATTATTCTGCCTCATAGAGTCCTACTTCACAGACTGAACAATGCTTTCCCCTCTGTCTTTAAAGTATGATCATAATTATGAATTAGTCAGGTGTGAGCTAGCGAGGCTTTCCCAAGGAATGGATTTGGAAGAATCATTTGTAAGACTATCTGTGATCCCTGTCAGTTCCCCAGCTCTTCAGTGGCTTAGTGACGTCAAAGTTTTTTAATCTTTATTTTGATTTGCTTTCTCAAATTAATCCTGAAAGAACTAGTGGCACTTTTAGTAAACAGAATAGTTTAAAGGAAAAGAGAAAGTGGGTGAGTTGGGGGGGGAATAAAGAGGTCTTACTGTGTGGGAGCTCTGACTTCTCAGTATATGGTCTCATCCTCCCTTCTTGCTATCACTTGCTCCTTGCTATTTAACCAAACACACATGGAAAATCAATTCTGTTATTTTCATTCCTTTTGCTATAACTAAGTATATGTAAAATCCTTTCAGATGTGCAAATGTAAGATAAATTCATCATAGTGAGACTGACAATACTCACTGATCTTTAAATGCTAACTCAGTTTTCAGAGTAGTCCAGACTGCCATTCCTTGTTCCTTGTTAATTTGTGTACGTTGCTTAAAGGGGGTAGTATGTCTGTTGTACCCATCCAAGAAGCCAAATCCTTGAGACAGAGGCCTGGTCTTGCTGTCCTATTCTTTATGTCAACTTTCAGGCAGGTGACACTACCAGCACTGGACAACTGCTAAATGCAATGCTGGGCCCCCAGGCTTCTCCTGAATCTCCTGGCACCCACCCACAAACACAGCACTTACCTGTAAGGACATGCTTATCTTATATGGTGAGGTGGAGCTACTGGTACCTGATAAAGAGACAATTGCAAGTGTTCCTCAGAACTGCAAGAAGGAAGTGAACTGGGGTGGGAGTGGGGGCAGTGAGTCAGACAGTTCAGTGCCAGCACCTGGTGAGAAGCGAATTCAATTCTCTTCTAGGCTTAGGGGCCCAGCATCACATTTAGCAGCTGTCCAGTGCTTATAATGTGTCAGTTGCCTGAAAGTCAGCATAAAGAATAAGTTGGGGAGACCAGCCCTTTTTCTCAAGGATTTGGCATCTACAATAGGCATACCACCCACTTTTAGCAACTTACACAGTTTAACGAAGAATGTCAGTCTGAACTACTCTGAGAACTGAATTTGCATTTAAAGATTAGTGAGTATTGTCAATCTTACTATGATTAATTTATCTTACATTTGCACATATGAAAGGATTTTGCATATACATAGTGAAAGGGATGAAAATAACAAAATTGACTCTCCATATGGGCTAGGTCAAATAAGTTAAAAGTGCACTCAAGCACTGGTGTACTTGTTAAGACCAGTTCCACAATTTTGAGCTGCATTTGAAGCAAGCTTTAATTAAATACTGACCAGGATGAACTCTACTCAGGCTCATTCTGGGATTCCCAGGCAATGGTCATGAGTCACATTTTGTGTGACTTTAAAAAGGCATTTCTTGGGCTGGAGAGATGGCTCAGTGGTTAAGAGCATTGCCTGCTCTTCCAAAGGTCCTGAGTTCAATTCCCAGCAACCACATGGTGGCTCACAACCATCTGTAATGAGGTCTGGTGCCCTCTTCTGGCCTGCAGACATACACACAGACAGAATATTGTATACATAATAAATAAATAAATATTTTTAAAAAGGCATTTCCCATAAGGTCCAATCGGGGCAAACATACATCTTGACGTATTTCCTGTCTATATACTTCCCACCTATATGTGATCAAGCACATCCATTAGTTGTTCAAACAGATTTGTTGAGGGGAGTGAACATGAGGCCAGTTATTCCTCAAGAACTGCAGCTCTCAGCGTTCTAGAAACTTACCTTGTCCTTGGGCTTAACGGGTTAACTTTGGCTCTTACGGTGCTATGCACTCAAGAAAATACAACATTCTAGGAAAGATCTTTATTTTTAGGTCATGGCTCTTCTGACACAGCCATGTAATAATTTTCTAGAAATTAGTTAAAATTTCAGTATTCTGCCTAAGAACAGATCACACTCCACTCATTGTGTTGTGAATGCCTTTTCAAATAACTACCTTCAGCACTCTGAAAGGTCTGATACCTTAGGGAAGAAACAAGAAGATGAAGGTGGCACCAAGTTCCCACTTGGAGAGTTTCTTCTGCCTTCACACTACCCAGCAGGGTTAGTGGTTTCCATAAGAAAGAGCAGATGCTTGCCAGGCATATGGAGAGGACCCGTGCCTCCAAAGCACCAGAGTTGGCTGTGGGGCAAACACGGAACTGACCATGTCTCCCATAGACCTAATGTGTTTCCCATGTTTCTGTTCTAGAGCATCGTGTGTACTGGCCGGCGCAAGTGGCACCCAGATCCCTCCCTGGTCTACTGTATTCCATCATGTGAGGTATGATGTAAGCTCCTCCAGTTCAAGGCCCTGATCTTCCTGATCCCTCTTTCCTTCCTTTAGTTGTTTCTTAAATGTACCTACCTCCTAATCTCAGATTTACAGAATTTAGAATTTCTGAATTCAGTTTTATTTTAGTAAAATCTTCAGTCATTTAAAAAGCAAGCTGGAATTATTTATGGCTTTTGGGATTCTGTAACGAGGCCTTAGTTGAAATTAGTTAAATAAGGATTTTACTGCAGTCAATTTTGTTCAGCCAGCACAGTGCTGTGCTTAAAATCAACTTTGATGTGTGTGTGTGTGCATTTCTGCAGACAGGATATTACACTGCAGCCACAATAGCCCAGACTAGACCTTGTGGTAATCCTTCTACCTCAGGCTCCTGAGTGCCAGGGTTATTGGTAGGTAGGAGCCTTCAGGCTTGGTTTAAAACTGTAATTTATATGTACTTATATAATATCACATATATACATATTACAAATTAAAACAAATACAAAATCATTGTGCAAAACATTTTTTCTTACAAAACAAGAATATCTGGAAGTTGGGGGTCATAATTAGGGAACTTAAATAACAGGTATAACCTCAAAGCAGATATTATTCTAGTCAGCATATGGTTCACTTCTTCCCTGTGGTCACTTTTCTGAGGCTCCCCTCCTTTGCATCAACTGCAAGGTCATACAGGTGTCTAAGCAACCTTCTAGGCAGACATATATTGCACCATGGAGTGGCCTGACCTAGAAATCTACTATATCAAGAAATCCTGTCGTCCTCCCTCCACAGTGGATTTTCCTTTCAGTGGTTACTTATGGCACAATGACTTTTTAACCTGACAAAGAGGAGACTAGACTGAATCAGAGCCTTGCCTAGAGAGTTGACTTAAGCACTGTTGACATTGAGAAGGACGATACATACGTAGCACATTTATGCAAGCCCTCCAATCCTGGGAACAGCTGGTAACAAATACACATATCTAATCTAGGCACTGTCCTGCCCAGCATGGCTGGCTCTAGGAATAGTCCTGGCTGAGATTAGAGAAAGCATGAAGAAAAGACAGACAGATAGACAGGCAGGCAGATACATGGAGGCACAAAAAATTGGCATCAGATGGGTGAGGATGTCTGTGGAGATGCTGCAGCACACAGAGGGACTTCGTGTGTTTATTATATAGAGTTGATTATATAACAGGGAGGTGGGGTTATTGCAACTGTACAAGGAGGCTGAGTTTATGTTAAACAGTTGGATCAAGGGAACAGATGTAGCTAATCTTAGTAAAAGCAGTCTCTGTAGGAGAGCAACATGCAGGCTCTAGATATCAGGGGAGAGAAAGCTAGGGTGGGTGTTTTCCTATAGACAGTCAACACCCATACTTTGTCCACTCTGAAGGGGTTTGCTGCCCCTCTCAGTGGCCATGGCCATGTCAACAGCACCCATTCTCTCAGGACTCCTCTTACTCGTGGCTTTCTCCACTCCCCACAAGTTACTGCAGATTTCTTCATCCAAACCTCTCTTTGGAAGTTAATAAGCCACTTTGCAGCACTGCCCAGATATTTTTGGCTCTTTGGAGTGTGCTAAAGAGAGCTCCTTTAACGGCCATTGATTTCCAACAATCTCTTCAAGCACACCCAACCTGCATGCAGGCATGAATGTTAATCTCCTATTCTGTATCTCGGAGTCACTTGATCTAGTTCTGGGAAACTGGGATCCACATGAGACCAGAGAAAGGGTGGGGTTTAGGAGAAAAGAGAAAACTTAGCGGAGAAAAGATACCCATAAAACAGCATTCTGAGGATGCATGAGGGCTAATGCTAACGTGGAGTGTGCTGGGTTATGGTGCAGGGCCAACAGAACAGCTCATCTTCTGCCATCATTAGAAAAACAGATGGTAGTGGGGTGGGGTGGGGAAGCAAGGGGAGGCAGTGAATCATCCACTGGGCAGGGGGTGATGGAGAGAGAGGAGGCCAGAGAAAGAGGGAGATAAACAGACAGAGGGCTTAGGGAGCTGGACAGAGATCAAACAGATCCTGAGAGTTCCCTTCTGCTGTTTCTAGGCATCATCATAAGTACGAGGGTGGATGTCAGGGGCTGGCTTTAGTGCTTTCCAAAAGGTTATGATACAGAGCTTTCCACACTGTCCTTTCCCCTGCCCTGTACCCAAGCATATACCCTCCAGACTGACCTGTTAGTCAGAGCTTCCTAGGTAGCTATGTTCTCTTTGAGGATGCCACCAGAAGCAAAGCTCTCTTCTCCCTGGTTGCTTCCCTTCACCCACTACTATCATGCACAACCAAACCCAGACTGTCTGATTGACAGTTCAGTGGTTCTGTGTGGCCCCTGACTAGTGTCTTTGTCATTACCTGGGGACTCGGTAGATCACACCTTCTTAGGTCAGCCCTACACCCACTGCATTAGAAAGTGCACAGGGGTCAACAACCTGTATTTGTAACCAGCAAGGGATTCTGAAGGTCACTAAGTCTAAGAGTCACTATCCCAACCCCTGGGAGGAGACTAGAAAGTTACTTCTCTGGGCATCCCATGTTGAATCTTTCTTTATCCAGAAATAATTACATTCTCCCTTCTCCACCCCTCTGTGTGTGTGTGTGTGTGTGTGTGTGTGTGTGTGTGTGTGTGTGTATTGGGCAGTAGTATATGTGTCTATTCATGGTCACCTGGCTACACATACAGATGCAGGACAGAGACTAATATTGATTGTCTTCCTCAATAACTTTGCACTTTACTTTTGGAGACAGGGTCTCTCATTAAACCTCAAGTTAGCTGATTATGCTGTCTGGCCAACCCACTTCAGCTATTCTCCTCGCTCTGCCTCCTAGATGCCAGGATTACAGGTGCCACACATTGTTTTTTAATGGGTACCAGGGATCTGAACTCAGGTGTTCATGCTTACATAGAAATCTTGGACTAAGCCATCTCAGCCTCAGACATAATTCTATACAGTATTATTTACATTCTGATTGCCATACACTACTATGTGAAGTCTATACTGTTATTTCCAGGTTCTCTGGGTTAGGAGAGGTCTTTGGTTTCTGTTCTTTTGATAAAAGCAAGGGAGAAGAAGTCTATCTAAAGAGAGGAGGGAAAAGCAGAGAAAGGCGGAGTCATCAGGACCCATAGGAAGGAAGAGATACAGCACAGGAGAGAAAAGTGAATGTCCCTGGAGATGCGAGCAGTGAGAAATGCAGAGAGGGGACAAGGGGACCAGGAAGAAAGAAGATGGTGAAACTGGCAAGTTCCTCATGCGACTTGGCCAGTTCTTAATACTTTCCTGGAAAAGGCTAAACATGATAGCATAAAAGGCACATAGAAGGAAAACAGACCCAGAGGCGAGAAACAGAGGGCCTGCTGGGTGGGAAGTTTTGCAAAGCACAGTGTATAATCTGTACTGAAATTAAATGCATTGTGACCCGTAATCTAGATGGACTTCCATTTTGCAATCCAGTACTAAATAGTAGTCTCAACTGTCCCCTGGAGCCATTCAGCCTTGGTCAAGTGTGCCTCATGCATTATTTCTTTTAGTGACTCAAGGCAGTAACCTCATCCTGCTGCCTCATTGTCTCCAGCCTGCAGCGCATCAGTGCCAACAAAGTAACTTGCTAGCATCATTTCTCTCTCCTGTACCACTCTTGCCATCCATCCTCTACCATTCTATACATCTCAAATTCTTAAGAGGCACCTTCAGGAATTCCTGTAAAACAACCAAGCCATCGACAAAACCTCTCAGAGCAACTCGGTCTCCTTGTGACTCGTACTGACACTGTCTCCCGTGAAAGCAGGTACACTGCAATCTGTAGCCCAGGTTTGTTCCTCTTCAAATTCTATTTTTCTAGTTGCTTCTTGCACTTGGCCTTCTAGACCTAAGTTTTTTTTTGTGTGTATTTTTCTATTTTATTTCATGAGTCATAAATGAACGAGAAATGGCAAGCTGGCTAGAGGAAAAGTTTAAGAGGCAGACAACTCAGGATTCAATTTCTGGTCAGTTAGTCGTGTGAACTTCAGAGTCTTGATCTAAAGTAGCAAGTGAACAGCAAGACTATTTCAAGGTATTGTTGACGACTCATAAAGTACTGTAGGTTGTGTCTGGCTGGCCAATAATGCATTCTTAGGGTGGTGTCATTCTTTGCAATGTGTTAGCTACCCCATTAATATTTGTCCAATGAGCAAAGCCTAAACTAGGGTCAATGCTGTTCATATGCTCTTAACACAATTAGGTATGAACCCTGAAGCTGGAAAAAAGATAAGTAAGGGAAAACAGGAAGTTCCCATGGAGAGTCATTGAGATGTGTGCATCACAGATCACTTGCAGACAGTTGGCTATTGTATCCAATCGGTCACTAAATCAGCTTGTCATCAGATCATTCTGTGAGACAGTCTACTTCTTTAGTCTTCGTCTTGTCCTCTTAGCTGGAGTCTAGTCAGTTTCCTCAAATGAGTTGTTATCATAGATTCCTAATTGTCATTCTGCCTCCCAGACCTGTGCCCAACAACTGCCTTCACACCCTCCACTGCTACTATGGTATTAGTTTATTGTCCATTTTTTTCCTAAATCATCCTAGGAATTTCCTGGCATTTTCACACTTCTGTCTATAATAAGTGGGTCTATAGTAAACAGGTCAATTAATGTTCTTGGGGGCATTCTAAAAGCCTTTGAAAGTTGCTTGGTGTCTCAAAACCTCTCTCTGAACCTTAACTGGCCTTTCTTCTATAAATTCTTATTCTTCCCCTTGTAAGTGCCCACCATGCCACTTAGCAAATTATTTCATGCTTAGTGAGTAGGTCTAAGTTTCAAGCCATCTCCAAATCCCCAAGTTTGAAGAAGTGTGCTCTGATCAGTTTTATGTTGTCTTTCATGTACACCAACCTAGTATAGTATCGTCATTACTCTTCTGAAGAAGGGAGTGGAGGAATTGAGGTAGAGCCTTGACTTGGGAGTCTTAAATTGGAAACAATTGAATCAGCCCTCTGTGAGACAACCCAGTGAAAGAGAAGGTTGAACTGCAGCAGACAGGGAAGGAAAGAATGAAAACTACATGAGGAGTGGAATCTGAAGGCGCTGAAACTGTAGGAAGATACATGGCATAGGAAGAAGAGGCTGTCTGGGCTGCAGAGGCAAGCTTGGCTCTAGTCCTTGTCACCAATTTTCTTTGGTAATTTCATTAACTTCTCTAAATGGTTTTGAAATTAGACAGATAAAATGTATAACTAATAATTGTCAGAATCAAGATTCAGAAGAACAGTGGAGACACAATCTTGCAAATATATATTGGGCTCACCTCAGCAGAATCACTCAAGAGTAACAACAAAGCCACTTTTGGGGTGCATTTTGCCTATTACCTACATAAATCTGGGTCCTCATTGCAGCCACAAATGGTTGTCCCCTGTAGATTTGAGGCCCTCTTGGGTTTTTTTGACTTCTGATTTATAAGGTGTTTTTTATTACATATGACAACTTGTAGATCCTGCCCTTCTTTGTCATAAGTCCAAAGAGAGCTATAGGTTTTATTTAATGTTTCTATCCTGGAATTGACTTACAAGAGAAAACATACTCTATGACATCATGATAGGAGAGTTGGAAGATATAAAAAAAGAATCTTTATGAACCTGAGTGTTTTTTAGTAAACACTGAATATATGATAAGGACTGACCAAGCTTCATTTATTACTAGCACTGACCAGCTTCTGCTATTCAGTGTGATAGTTGTGCTTTTTCAAACTATTATTTTCACAAGGTGGTAAGGGGTAACATGTATGTACCAAGCACGTATATATTGAGATGGGAGAAATCTACCCAGGATGAAGGACAAACAACATAATCTCCTTGGCTGATGTCGCATTGCACGACAAAGCAATTGGTCAGAGAGACAAAGAAGCCCTTCTTCGATTTAGCAGCTACATTGTTTCAGTCTATGAGGTGTGTCCTGCATCATCACTAGAAACTCTGCTGAAAGGGGGCCCAAGCAGGGCATCAGGCAGCATGTGCGGCCACGCCTCCAGCAGACACTTCCCAGGCAATGCTTTCATCTGGGACCTCCTTTAAAAGCGGTCTTAGGAGTACATGGCAATAATTGTTTTAAAATGGAGACTCTAGGGTTCGGGTTTTTTTCTTTTTAAATTTTATATCAGTCTTGACAAGCTGTTCAAGAATTTGTTTTTTGACAAAATACCCCAGGTACTTCTCCTTCAGATGGTCTTCGGCTCCATGTAGGAAGCACAGGGTCAGGCTCATTCATTCACGAGCAGATGGTTGTAGACATTATATTTAGCTCACATCTTGGAATAAAAGGATATACCTTCTGGGAGTTCTCGAACAAATGAAGAAATTACTCATAATATAGTTGAAAAAGGTCAGGGTTAGAACTTCAAAACATTGTCAGAGAATGTCAAGGTTACAATACTTATAAAACAGAAACACTGGCATAGAGTTTCAAGGTTACAATGCTTATCATACAGAAAAAGCTAAATTGCTTGAAAATAATAATTGTTTTAAAATAAAAACAAAGACAAATCCCTCCCAAACTGTCATTTATCTTGGAGTAGAGAGCAAAATGCCTCTATTTTTAAAGCCACCACTCAAACAAGTGTGAGTGAAAGCAGGAAACTCGGAAGTTTTCTTATTTTATCACTCTCTTACCATTGATCTGACCATATTTTCTCTTTGGGTATGGCCTCCAGAGCTACCAGAAAATGCAGATCACAAGGGTAGCAAGAATGGCATAAAAAAATCTAGCTATCGATACCTTTGAGGGGAAATCCAAATAAATATGTTATCATTAAGCTTAGACTGAAGAGGAAAATGGCTAAAGTAATAAATATTTTTACTCATTAAATACTTCATAGAAAAATTAAGGGTCACCCCCATGAGAACCTAACAGAACAGAAATAATGGACATAAATACTGAGTGAACTATTTAAAGCAAATCTGTCCAGGAATAAACTGGAAGTGTTAACCTTTATACAAGGTTATAAAGAGAAGTGTTTAAAAGGCATGCTAGTCTTTCCAGAGTATTAAAGGCCTGTATTTCTCCTCTTTTTGACAGGGTGAAATATTTTCTCCTGTCTCAAACACCAAAGATGGCTTGGTATTCTATTCCTCTGTAAATCTAGCACTTCATGGCTTAAATGTAAATATATCTACGATTTTTTTAAGTGAGATATTTTTATCTGTCACTGCCCTAAATGTATTCTCTATAGGAATTATGTAAAAGGGAATTAGGAGTGAAAAAACAAGACCCTGGGGACAAATTGAGTTTCATCGGAGTGGCTGCATTACTGAAATGTAGGTAGGATACAGTGCTGCTTTTATACCTCTAGTAGTGAATACCAACAGTGCTTCCATCATTAATTCATTCCATTTGCCACGGCGTCCCTTAGATTCTTTCTCCCCCATTGTCTTGGGCCTTGCTCTTTTTCTCTTTTATTCTTTACATTCCAGATGGTGCTTCTGTTAGCCGTGCCTGCTATTTGTGCTTTGTGATCACTCTCAGGCACTGTGTGTAACTGCATGGGACAAATGGGCCAGCACGGAAGAAAAAAAAGCATGAAAACTGAATTTTATTGCACTATTCTTTTTTCCTTGCTAAGGAAGGAAGCATAAAAAGATATGCTACCATGAAAGGTAGAGAGTAGCTGAAATTTGACTTATGAGCACAAATTTAGGGGCTGAGTTTTAGTTGGGAGAATACAATGCCTGTATACAGACACAGAAGGACAGACACTCAGAAGAGGAAGAAGGGGAAATGCAGGTTAACCTATCTGAGATGAATCATAGGTTTTTTTCATTTAATGGACTCTTTTGCTAGAAAGATTGTGTGCCTTGATAGACTGCTATCTTCCTGTTTTCCAGGAACAGATGAAGCATGTACATGTGCATGGATGTGTGTGTAGCATGTGCATATGCATGCGTGTGTGTGTTTCAATTCTTCCTGTTTGAACATATGAGGAGCCACTGGGGGCAGCTAAAACCTCATTCTCAGTGCAGTTGTAAATGTGAAGACACCCTGTTCTAAGAGGTGTGAGTGCCCAGGGCTGCAGTGAGGGCCCACATCCCTTAAGGCAGCAGGAGGGGAAGCAGGCTTATACTCACCTCCAGGAAAGCAAGAAGAGAGTTTTCTCTCTAGATTAGCAGTTCTCCACCTCTGGGTCAAGACCCCTTTGGGGACTGAATATCAGGTATTCTGCATATCAGATATTTACATTCAGTTTCAAAACAGTAGCAAAATAGCAGTTATGAATTAGCAGCAAAAAATAATTTTATGGTTTTGAAAGAAACTGTGTTAATGGGTCACAGCATTAGGAAGATTGAGAACCACTTATCTAGATGAAGGACTCCAAGAGGCTCAGAGAATGTGTTGACAGCATCCTTAGCTGGGAGCCTGTTAGTGTCTCAGGAAGCCTTCTTCCACTCAGTGACTGGGGCCAAGGTCCAGCAGTCACTCCTACCAAACACCCTAGTGGGCTTGCATACTCAGATCTAAGGTCTCTGGTGTAGCATGGAAAAATAAGAGTAAAACCATGGTAGCTTGGAGAATATATCAGTGCTTAGTACACTTCTATAGTTAAAAAACAAAACTCGCTCATTTCTATTCCCCTGTCTGTTCAACTGTTTCCCCATCTCAAGCATTCTTATCTCTAAGATTTATCCCTATTACTGTTCTTCAGTAATGTGCTTTTCATCACCAGTAACACAATTACTTGTAACAAATGCCAAAGGCTTGTTAGTATTAAAACAGTCCAGTAGGGACTTAGCAAAAGACGCATGGAATCGCTCCTGATCTTTTGTAGAGCGCTCTCACTGGAGTCTGTCCTGATGAATTCCTCATTAAAAAGAGAAAAGTAAATTGTGTTTATGACACAAGATTGGGCATTTTATGCCATCTTTAGGAGAGCTACACTACATGATAATGAAGTTAGCATCTCTAATCTCCCCTTTATTTCCATGTTGTTATTTAACTAATAGCCAGCAATCAAAATTTCTCTTTGCCATTTTTCGGCTGTTCAAAACCGGATATACTAATTGTCCCCTTTTCTCTGAAGACACATCCTCCAAGCTTTGAGTTGTTGCTAAATCTGTTAGGATCCACGGGAGGAAGAGAATTATAAAACGATCGTTTGGGTTGAGAAGGCAGTGTCCTAGAAGCCAGCGACAGCCATTACTTTCTGGTTGGAATACTGTAGGTCCTCGCAGCTCTAAATCTAAAGATGTGTTAGACGTGTTAAAATCCAGAGAGGAATTGGAAATTAGCTTAAGCTGGAGCTGTCTTCCAGGCTTACTAGCTGCCAAATTCCAATCCCCTCAAGAGATTTGTTTGTGAGTTTCTCCGCCAGTTTTGTGCAATCTCTGTACCAGCCTGAAAATCCAGGCATGTCTTTGGGCTTGTCCAGAGTCCCATTTGGTTCAGGGCTCAACTTCAGAGTCCCCAGCTGGAATCTCCGAAACTCAGACTCCAAATGTTAATTAGGACTAGGTTTTCACTTTGTAAGCTAAAACCATTGTTGTTGTTGTTCTCCCTGCTTTTTAGAAGAGCAAAACATTCAAAGCACAACCTTGCAAATTGGAAAACCTCATTTAGGTTAACATCACCCACGAGAGTTTACGCTTGTCTAAAACTCTCCCAGATCTGCGCTCTGCCAGCCTGGTGGGCTTTCTATCCGACTGTGTTTTGCTTCTTTTGTCCCTGGGCCTCCTGGGTGGGCCTCCTTTCCCTCTCAGCTCATTCTCTTTACAGCATGGATTTCCCTTCTTTCGGTCTCTCACTTTAGTCTTTGTCTAATGTACTCTATACTTTTGCTTCATTGCCCGGCTGTTTCTTAACCAGGGTTACAGATTAGCACAGTGATTCTCAGCCTGGGGGTCGCATATCATAGATCCTGCCCATCAGATATTTACATGACGATTCATAACAGTAGCACAATTACAGTTATGAAGTCACAACGAAAATAATTTTGAGCCGCAGCAGCATTGAAGTGGCAGATGATTGATAGTCCTCATCTATCAAATGGCCATCAACAGAAATGAGTCTTCTTTTCTTTCACCTGCCACAGCTTTCTGCTACTTCTGGTCTCAGAATTAGCAGGAAACAGCTCTACCCTCTCTTGTTTTCACTGGGACTTTGATATATCAAGAGTAGTGCCTTAAAATGTCTTTTAATGCATTCCAACTAAGACGCAGGCAGAGTCATTGAAACGATCCTATGAGACATTGATCATTTCGAAATCTACTATCATTATAGTCAACATAACCCTTTAAGTTAATGATTATATGTATGTTTTCTCAGAAAATTCATGTGACTGAATTTCTAGCTTATCCTAATAAAACAGACATCTTTATATTGAACATTTTAAGTGGTGATTTTAATAGGTAATTCTACCTGGAAGCCTATTAAATTTCCTATACTTTATTTTAAATATATAAATTATTTTAAGTATATAAATTTCATATAGTTATATATATGTTTATATGTCTTCTCTTTTGACTAATCCAGCAATAAACTGAAGACAAAAAAGGAAAAAAAGGTGATACTTCTAAGCTTATAACATATATTTACAAATTGCAATAAATAGTATTTGTAGTATATAGAATATATATTTCAATTCTTAATTAATCTGTTTCAATCTTAGCCCCAGCCATATTAGTTATACTTATTTCTCACATTTTGACTGGTTTTAATTTTATAAAAGAAATAATGTATTAAGTTTGAAAGGTGTTAGGAATCCCAGACTGATTTGGAAGACTACTGATGCCTTGTCCCCTGACTTCCACCTCTCCCTGAGCCTTCCCTATCACGTTTTTTTTCTCCTATTTCTCATTAATTTTTTCTGCACACATTCAAAGTCCATTTCTTCTATTACTAAGTTTAATTATTTGACTTAGCCCAGTGCAGAGTTCCTATTAAAAGGAGGCAGTTAGATCAGACACCATCACATGTACATATGACCATGTACATGAATGCCCCTGCTCCCACAGGCCATGAACGTGCACACGCATGTTCCTGCCTTCACAGGCACCTGAAGTTTCTTCTATTAGCCATCCATTTCAACTTAGCTACCATCCACCAATGTTATTGTAGTTTTTTTTCCTGAGTATTTGTACTTCATTAATCCTGTACTATCATTTAGTGAGACTTCTGAAAGGAACACATTTAAAAATGATTCTAGTAATTCTCAAGTTTTCAATTGTAAGCCTTGATATAGCAGATGCTTAGTGACCACTGACATATAACTCTTCCCTTCAGAAGATGATGCATTTGATGATGGTGTGGTTGAGAAACTGAGGACTCACAGTAAAGAGGAAGTAGGTAGTAGGAATTACAATACCATTGCCTCTGAGTCAAGTGGAAAGAAAGTTAAAACAACTCCAAGCAAGGTTTGTAGGGTTTCAGATAGGTTCCAAGAACTCATGGTATTTTTCTGTGTAGCTTCCTATTTCTGTTCATGGCAAGTTCTTTTATCTAGTTGCTCCCAAAAAAATCTTCATGTTACTTTAATTCTTCTCTTTCCATCACTTACAGTTCATTCAGTCATCCTATTAATACTTTAGTTATTATACTAATGCATCCACAAAATAACCCTCTTACTCTCACCTCCTCTGCCCCCCTGTACACCATCATCATCTTCATCAGTGCAACATTTTGTGGCTGGGCTCACTCCTACGTCTGCCACACAACAATGGGCTTTAACCAGTCTCCCAAATATATTACTAAAATGCAAACCGATTCACAGCTAATCGCACCACTATTTAAGTTTGTTTTCTATTGCTGTGATAACACTATATCCAGAGGCAGCTTAGAAGGGAAAGGGTTTATTTTGCTTATACTTCCAGGTCACAGTCCATCATTGAGGGAAATCAATGAAGGAACTCAGACAGCAATGAAAGCAAGAGCCATAGAGAAATGCTGCTTACTGGCTTGTTCTCTGGCTCATGCACTGTGATCTTTGTTATAGAGCCCAAGCCCACCAGTCTAAGGCTGATACCACCTACAGTGGGCTGCCCCACCATCCATCAATTGTTGACCAAGACAGTCTTTCACAGACATGGCCATAAGCAGATGTGCTGGAAGCAGTTCCTTAGTTGAGGGTTCCTTCCCAAGGTACCTCTGGGTTGTGTCCTTAATAGTAAAAATTAACTCCAAGATCTTCATGTCACCAGAGGAAAATTGGGAGTCTTTATAGTCTTTACAGTGGCTTGCATTTTCTCCTCCAAATGTTGTCTCTCTGATCATTTGATTGAAAGTCACAATTTTCCTCCTTCTGTCTTTAACTACCCATCTCCTACCATATAGCATTCTTGATTTCTTTACGTGGATACTATTTCTTAGTAGAATTGTTGCTTCATCATTTACTATACATTTATGTTTTTCTATCTTCTTTTCTCTGCTAGAAACTCCTGGGAGTAAATATTTATTGTATTTGCTGCCAAACCTTGAGTTCTTGGGACAGTGATCTAGAGAATGGTGGACGTTACACACTCATCATTTTCCAGCTAATGAGTTAAGTAAGAAGTTAAGAGCATCACGGATTGAAGAGAGAAGCAGCAGCTGGCTAAGGATTAAAACACAGTTTGACAATATTAGTAAAAGGAACACATTACTCACACATAAATGAGAAAATTACCAGGAATCCCTCAACTTTATGACTCATTTGAAAGAGTCTTCTACACAATTCCTTTTTGTTAAGCCTATGGTCAGTGTCTTCCTGTACTGAGACTTTGAGAGTAAATGAAATTTGAATTCCCAGTGTCCTTTCAGCTCTTGGAAGACTCTTTGTGCCTGAGAGAAAGAAGACTAAGCCCCCATAATGCCTTCTTTTCCTGGCCTCATAAAGTTATTTATTGAGCGTTATTTATTGAGCACAGAAAGGAGACACACACACACACAAAAAAAAAAATCTCCCTTGTTTGATGTATAAAATTCTTTTGACCCTTAAAAGAAATATCACTTTGTGAAACTATTTGTAGATATTAAACTACTGCACCTGTGTAGAAGATTGTCATATTAGTCACCATCCATGTGTGAAAAGCCTTTTGATGCAAGCTCAGGTGAAGAGATATAGCAACTCTGCAGGTGACATATATTCTATGTGCTACCAAGTGGTGGGTACCACCAAGAAAGCAGGGTGCATGTTAGGAGACAAGAGACATGCCCCATGGAGCTCTTCTAACTCAGTCTGGTTTCTTGCAGGCCAGCAGCTTTGCCCTACTCATGTATGTCTTTGGCTGTACCTTTCATGTTTGGGCACACAGTTGAATATTTTATCTTTGATTAAGGGCCATAACCACTCAAACCTGAAGCTTCCCAGCAGCCTTCCAACAGCAACCCAGCAGTTAGAGGCTACCTTTCTTTAGCAGCTCCCTTGAAGAGTGCCTCCATCTGCAGAGGATACCTGCCCTTTGCTTTGCCTCCTTTTCTCTAAACAAAGTAATCAGAAGAGGAGCACAAGGCTCTGAAAGCTCATCCAAACCCAATAAAAACTATGCATCAACCTGGCAAACATAGACTTGTTGCCTGGCACGTTGCAAAACCTCTAGCCTAGCGACCCTGTGTCATTATTTTCCCAGTCTGTCATCTATTATCTCTTCAACCTTATACATCATTTTCACTCTTATTTAAGCTCAGCCCCATGGCTTCTCTCAGGCTTGTTTTCCATAGCCCATCTTAGCATCCAATATATTTTGCAAGAAGAAGTCGCCTGGAAACCTAACCCATGGTGAGAGGCTGCCACTGAGACAACATTTCAGACTAGTGAGGCCGAGCCAACAGCAGGTTTCCTACAGCACAGGGCTTAGTGTTTCCTTACATGCGCACATGTACACACATCTGCGCAGCCTGGGGATCCTCATCGAGAACAGATGTCACTACCCATAGTGCCAGCCACGTGGCACACATGGCATTTTCTTCATTTTGACTCCTGGCAACTACGGTTTTTCTTTTGCTCCCTCCCACCCCCCGCCCCACCTTCTTCTTCCACTCCCTACCTCCCACTACATTTATAAAATTTCCCCTGATTCTGACTGGGCCAGCCTCGTGCTTTTATCGTTGTTGTTATTGTAAACATCCAATGCTTCCAATGCTGGAAAAAAAGCAAGAAAGAAAGAAAGGAACCGCAACAACTCCCCAAAAAAAACATGTTCTAACCCAGGAATGTACAATGCTTCGTGCATGGGAAGGATCTTCCCACTTCTCTAAGTTTAGCTACAGAAAGCAGGGCTCCAAATTCCAACACACATACCAAAGATTTTTTCTGCCTTTTTCTTTTGTATAAACCTCATACCATTTTACAATGTTCAACTTTTTGTCCCCCTTCTCAATGACAAAGATTTGCAGTACAGCAAATCTTTGTAGCTTCTTCCTCTGGCTACAAAACTATGATCACCTCCTTCAAAAGCATTTATTAATTTCTTCCCTCAAAATGATATTTTATGAGTGCATGCTATGTGCTGAGATTACCAAAGAGGCCTACAATTTCTCAGCACAATGTATCCAGTAGAGATTTTTGAAAGTCATATTGCTATCCTAAAGGTAGAATTACAAAGAGATGAGACAAGAATAAAGAATAAAGCAAAGAATTAACTCAGTCACTTAATGAAGGACTTACAGACAGAAACAATTTGAAATGGATCTGAAGGAGACATTGTAATATATGGGAATTCAAAGAGATGACAGAAAATGACACATCAACATCTCCTGTTAAAAAGTCACATAGTAAGTAATCCACTACTATCTGTGTTTTAGTAACAAAACGCCATTGTTGCTTATGCTTCTGAAGGTTGAATAAGGTGGCTTTGCCTTGGTTCTCTGCCTCAGGGACCCAGGCTTAGGGCTTCAGGCTCAGCAGCAACCTTCATATCTACATGAAATATCTTGGAATAGAAAGGGAGTGCTGCTCACCCAGTTGAAATGTTTTGTTGAGTGCATTGTGTTACTTACTTCCACCTCCCATTGGTTTAAATAAATTCTGTGCTTAGGCCAAAAGATTGGAGGAGGAATTAGACTTTTTTAACCATGGAGTCAGGACAAAGGAAAGGAAAATAAAAAGAACCATAGTCAGTCTTTCTTGTCAAAATCATTGATCGTATTTTTCTACACAGTATGCTTCACCCCAAGACACAGTAGAAGTTGACCATCAGGTTTGAATTCTGAACCTGAATTTTATAGCAGGTTGTGATGTAACTTTCCTAATTCTGGAGTCCCACATGGTAAAATCACAGACTCTCTACATCTCACTCACCCTAGGCACAAAGTGGAGCAGAAAGAGACAAATGCAATAAACATTCCCATTCAAGGAGAGTAATGAGCCTCACATAAAAGTCACTGATCCATAGCAATTCTGAAATCTGTCAAGCACAAGTTACAAAAGGCCTGTGCTGTGAGAGCAAGGATGGCTCCATTGGTAGTAATTTGTGATCATTCCCTGGTGTAGCATCCGGGAGATGTGGATCATTCTTCATGGTTCTTGGCTCCAGCCTTTGCTATCTTGGAAGCCCCTCCTTTCCCTTTATCCCCTTTGGTCACGTAAAGGGAACACTGAAGAACATTTCTTTTGGGAAATCTGAGCCACTTTTTTTAAAA